>CM062515.1:3046635-3576635 GCA_031439585.1 Pterocarpus macrocarpus | reverse complement strand
GTCGCTGTGGTTGTCTTCAAAATTCACGCCAATCATTTTAACCTGGATATAAGATTCGCAATTACAAAAACTGAATAAACTTTGCAGGTAATACAACTGTTGAACTAAATGAAGAAGATAGAGAAAGGCATACCATGCCACGGTACTTCTGCCCGTTTATCACACCACCAAGTACAAGCGAGTTCCACAACGGGTTGAACTTGTTGCGTTATACATCACGCGAATTAAATAGTCGTGCACCTCCTCAGGCCCTAGAGAATATGCCCATTATCCCACATGTTGTCATAAAGGTTGCATCAGTCAAAACTCAACCAACAGTTACTTGGGAATGTTCAAGTTGTAACATTGAAAAGGTTAGGGGAAAAAATACATTCCTTTCCTCAATGTTTGAAACAAACAAAAAAATAAATAACCAAGCAAGGAAAATAAAGCAGATGTAAAGCATTTAACTAAGCAGACCCTTCTGTTCTTCGCTAATTTAAAAAATCCAGTGCATACTTGGTAACCATTTTTTTTTTTTTTTTGTGAAAAAAAAAGTGCTCACATAAGCTCATCAAGGTAGCGTAGAATCTCCTGAAAGTCACTTATTTCCCCGCTGGCACTAAGAAGAGAATATTTTCCAACATGCTTCAAACGCTCAATGCTCTTGTACCGCAGAGTAGATCCATATGAACCCATCATTATATCCATCATTTACGTGAGATGCAATGCAGACTGAGGCCAATACCTTAAAAAACACTGTGATGAACTTTGCAGAGATGGATAAACATGTTTATCATGCTGAAGGCAAATACCATACTGAAAAGCAATTTGTCCAGAAAAATTTTAAAAAAAATCTTAAAAGCAATTTCCATAGGATTATAAGAATCACATTGAGAGTATTTGGCACGAAGATAAAGCCCAACTAAATAATACTAGTATACTACAAAGTACCAGAACTAAAATACAAGAGTCAACAAGAAGAAAGACACATATTTCAACTAAAGAATAAAAAAGGATTGCAACTAAGAAGCTAAAAGTTGACTAAAAGAATTAACGAGATTTAGCATTAGACCTCCTGTATCAGCTGCCATAAGAATCCCATCTTTGTATTTGATGGCAACAACAGAGGATCTAGTTACATATTGGTACCTAACGATGAAAACAAAATTAGTGTTTAAACCAAGATTTGTAAAAGAAAAACAAGCTATGAATATGAATGCATTTATGTGTGGAAACCCTAAACTGTAGAAGTGAAAATAGATGTGCGTTAAGGAAGGAAAGAGGGAGAGAAAGAGAGTGCATACAGAGTTCTCTCGATTTCAGCCACAGGGCCCACCATTGTCTGAACTCTGAATGAATTTGGATCGTAATCGCACTAAGCGAAGAGCAAGTCTAAGAACAAAGGAAGAAGGAAGTAACAAGAGCAAATAGAGCTGGGCTCGTTTACTTAAAATTGCTTTGATTACAAATGAGGTCAGTTCCAAGTGTTTGCTTTGAGAAGCCCCAACTTGAAAGAAGAAAAAAAAATGGATGATTATTATAAGAATAATAATTAATGTGTGTTTGAAAAAGTTATAAGATTAAAATTACTTTAATAATTGCTTTCTTGTATAATTGGCTTTTTATATAGTCGATTATGTGAAAATCAATTTATATTTAGACATTTTAGTTGAAAACTATTTTTTTTTTTGGATATAAAGTATGAATTTATTTAATTACAAGCCTCAAAGGCTAAAATGTTTTTAATACAACTTGAAGCCTCCATAGTCCAAACCCTGGTATCCTAATCCTTAGCTAATTTAATCAATCTAGCTAGCTACACTGTTACAACACTTGGGAGTATATTGGGCTTTAAAATAGTTGAGTCCCAAAACTAGCCTGTATGCTTCTATCAGGATGGGTCCATTATGAGAGAGGTCATTAGAGTTAGACCCAAAACTCAATCACCACCTCAGCATCATTCTCCAAAATCAATGCCCTAATCCCAAAATCCACTGCTAGTTGCAACCCTTCTCTAGCTGCCATAGTTTCAACTCTTGAAGCCTTGACTGATCCTGCGAACTTCAAGGATTTCCTGATGATGAATCTACCTCTCCAGTCGCAGATCATGATTCTGACTCCGAACGTGTTGTCTTCCTCAAAGATGGCTCCGTCCGTGTTCACCTTGAAGACTCCTAATAGTGGTGTTTCCCAACTATCCTGCAATGGTAGCTCAGATGTCCGATGGAGGTTATTGCTGGTTTGCACTCGTCTAAAGCTCCTCATGTTAGTAGCAATTTGCAGGAACAATTGAAACAGGATTAAGATTGGTTTTTGAAGCCATGCTTGGTTCTTTTGGCTCCACACTCCTTCCTATATTGCAACCGCTAATTCTTTGTCTTTAATGTTCATTGTGTTGAAATTGTTTTGTAGCTTCTCTAGCCATGCTTGGAGGTCTTGGATGTTTGGGTCAACCTAAACTTACACTTTAGAGACACCCACAGCAAAAAGGAAGTATGGACAAAATTCAATAAGTGCCAAACCTTTTTAGTGTTTCCTTTACAAAGGTGACGCCCATTCCTTACCTGAACATTTTTTTATGGAAGTCTGAATCTAGTAAGAAGAATATTCCTTGTTACTCTCCATGTTAAATAACTTTGTTTTTGGTTGGATTTTCATCTCCCATATAGATTTCCACACTTTCTTGTATTGAGATAATATACAGAACTCTTGGTTATACTCGTGATTTTCCTGTCTCTACTGTTTTATGTGAGAGTTCTAATATGTTTTGTTGCCACTTTTCACAGTATATACTCCTCTCTAATCAAAATTCCAGGCTATAGAACCTAGTATGTTTCCTTGTGCTAATGGAATTTGCTAGAAAATGTTAGCTTCATATGAGTTAAAGGCCATCTTAATTAATTCCCTGTTCCATCTTATGGGGTTAGGGAGTAGTAACTCATTTACCTTGTTAACCTTCAAAGATGTTCCCTCTCTCATATGCAGCTCGAATCCTAGCATGTTAGGCACCCAAGGGTTTGCTTTGTTTATATTTTCCCTATTCCTAACTCTCCATATAAGCCCTTGTTCCAAGACAGTCCTTTCCTTAATTAGGCTTCTCCATGTAAACGATGGATTAAATCCTAGTTCTGCTGACATAAAGTTTTCTTCTGCATAGTGTTTTGCTTTTAGGATCCTTGCCACCAAAGAATCTTTCTTTTGCATGAGCCTCCACCCCTATTTTGCTAACATAGCCAAATTAAAGTTGTGCAAGTCTCTGAATTCCAATCCTCTAGCTTCTTTGGGTCAGCACATTTTTTCCCAACTCTCCCAATGAATTTTCTTTAAATCAGTTTCGTCTCCCCACCAAAATTTGGCCATAAGGCTTTCTAGTTCTTTACATAGAGTTGTAAGGATCTTAAAACATGACATGACATAGGTGGAAATGGCTCGTGCCATTGCTTTTATAAGAACTTCCTTCCCCCCTTTTAATAGTAGTTACTCTTTCCACCCTTATATTCTTTTCCAAATTCTTTCCTTTAAGGATTGAAATGAATTATTCTTAGACCTTCCTACTCTTGAGGGGAGACTAAGGTATTTTTCTGAGAACACCTTTGATTGAAAATCGAAGCTATTGATAATTTGCTGCTTCTCTTGTTAGGTCATATCTGGGCTTAATAGGATTGATGACTTCTCGAAATTTATGCACTACCCTGAAGCTGGCCCATATTTGTTTAGAATCTCCAGCATTCCTTCGCATTCCCTTATATCTGCCTTGGCAAAAATGAGAGTGTTATCCGCAAAAAATAGATAAGAGACTTTAGGCACGGCTCTACAAACGCTAATACCTCCTATAACATTTTGCATTTTTGCCTTTGATAATAATGTAGAGAAACCCTCTGCACAAAGGACAAAGAGGTATAGACAAAGAGGGTCCCCTTGCCTAAGGCTTCTTTGAAGGACAAAAAGGAGTAGGAAATTGATGAGATACATTGGTAAACTAGTTGAGTCCACCTTTCCCTGAATCCTAACTTTCTCATAATGGCTATAAGATACTGCCACTCAACCCTATCATAGGCCTTACTCATATCTAATTTAAGAGCAAAGTAACCTTTCTTGTCTACTCTTCTATTTTTTATGGCATGGATTAATTCATAAGTTATCAGAACATTATCCAATATTAATTTATCTTTGATAAAAGTACTTTGTGACTTTGAAATTAATCTAGGTAAAATAACCTTCAGTCTATTAGCCAATGTTTTGCCAACCAGCTTATAAACAACATTGCACAAAAAGATTGGCCTAAAATGAGTCAAATCCTGAGGAGCTTTAATTTTAGGGACCAGTACTATATATGTATGGTTTATCTTGTATAGAGAGTCATTACCATTCAAGATATTGAGGGTTGCTTTGATTATATCATCTCCAATTATGTGATAGTACCTTTGGGGAAAGAAAAAATGTAGGCATTCCATCCAATCCTAGGGCTTTTTATTTCCAGATAAGTAAACGGTAGATTAAGGAAAAAGTCCATTTTAGAGTCCATTTTGCTCTCTGTCTCCATAATTTATTCCAAACCCATGGGAGTAGAAAAGGTGAAAAGTTCCAAGTAATATCCCATAGCCATTTTCTCAATCTCCTCTTGGTCATACACACCCATTCCTTGTTGCTATTTTTCAGCTTTGATATTTTATTTTTCCACTTTCTCATAGAAGCTCTCCCATGGAAGAAACTTGTATTTAGGTTTCTCTCCCTTAGCTATTCCACCCTTGATCATTGCCTCCACATAGTCTCCTATTTTTTAAGTAAGTTATTCACTTTTTCTTTTGTCCATGAAGTTAACAGAGTGATCTATTTGCCATTCTTTCTAACTATTTTGTTTCCTCCTTAATTTGAGTGTTGAATTGCCCAAAACACTCCTATTCCACCTTCTCAAGTCTTTGCCTAACTTATCTTTAGCTTCTGCCACTTCACCAATCCCTTGTTTTCCCCCCATTCTGTTCGAGGCAGTAGCAATAATATTTGAGAATCCCTCATCACAACTCCATATTTTCTCAAAATGGAAAGGTTTTTCCCTTTTTAACTCTCCCTGCTAAGCTGATTCCTTGAACTCTAATATAATTGGTGTATGCTTCAAGTATGATGACTATAGGTGGGATACTTTAATGCTAGGCCATGTTTGGATACTTTGGACATTTCCCAAAATTTGTCCAACCTGCATTGAATATTATTGTTTCCTTCCTTACCATTAAGTAATGTAAATCATTAAGGTCGTAGTAATTCACTACTTCTCTAAATGCTTTTATTTCCCTTGTGCTCTAAGTATGCCTCCCTTTTTTTTCCTCCTCCTACAGAATTTCATTAAAATCCCCTCCCACTATCCAACACATTCCATCTTCTCGGTATAGACCCTTTGTAACATTCTCAATTTTCTGTCATGCTAAATTACCTCAATAACCCTAAGTAATTAGGTATTTAATGAGAAATTATGGAATTAAGGCTTAATTAAGTGAGTAATGAGGTAATTATGAAAAGAATGGTTAAGAGAATGCTTAATTAAGATTAGAGAATCTCTAATTAAGTAAGTCAAACTCTTAATAACTTAATTAAGTACTAATCATCCATAATTAGCTTCATCAAATTTAATTAAGAATAATTAAGCTTAATCAAAAGATTAATTTTTGTTAATCATGATCATATGAGTTAATCACTAATCCTTACTTAACCATATTAATTAAGTTATATAAGTACTTAGTCACATCATTAAATTTTAAATTTAGTCAACCAGATAATAAAGCACTTAGTGATGTCACTAAAGCATAAAGCACAAGACAAGTTTGCTTTTTGTAAGAGTAGTACACTCTTTGTCTCCTTTATCATCCATTTTGTCCCTTTAATCCTTAACACAAAATAACACAAAGCAAAGCAAAAATATCCCCCCAAAGCCCTATACATGTTACAGCCGCAACAACACACATATACACATCCATTTTCATTTTGTGTCATCCTATTCTCCCTCTAAAATTCAAATCCTTTAACTTTTCTCTACAATTTTCTTCTTTTTCTTCATCATCTGATTCATCATTCTCCACCTCCATAGCCAAACCTTCTTCACTAAGCCCTTCAAAGATCACATTTTTTAGTCTTTGGAGACAAGAATCAAATATTACAACCTCTATTTCATTAAGAACTCAATAGCTCTCTCATTTTCCATCCAAGGCCGCCACCTTCACAACCTTTGAGGAGCCACCATCTTCTTCATTTTCCACCCGCAAGAACAAGCCATTTTCACCCAAGGTAGTGATCATTCTCTTTTTCTTTTGTTTACTCAAGAAAGCTTGAAGTTTGGCTCTTATCATGACCAAGAACTTCAAGTGAAAACTTAAAAAAAGCCTCATGCTCTTCATGAGCAAAAGTTTCTAATTTTTTTAGCAAAATATGTTCTTATTCTTGTTTGTGAGTTGTTTCTTGATTATTTAAAAGTTTCTATTCTTGAATACTTCAAGTTTCTATTTTTCTTTCTTAATGCATGAGTTCTTGATGTTTCTTCCGAATTGTTGGAAAAGAATGATGATTCTTGGTGATTTTTAGTTTAAAGTTTGTTTCTTTCCTTTTTATGAGTTTATGATTGGAAAAGTTCTCATCTCTGCATCTTTCTCATGATTTTGATAAGACTATGACCATTCCAAAAATATAAAACTTTACAGAGTTTGTCTCTTGATGCATAAAGTGGCGCTACATTTCATGCTTCTCTAAAGTTTCATTTTGTCCTTCTTGAAGATAAGAATATGTGTAAAAGTCCAAATATTTTGGAATATGAAGCTTTTTAAGTTATCAAAATAAGAACTTGTCACTTTATATCTTAAAAATTGAATCTTGAAGACAAAACCTTTCATAAAGTTTCAAACTTTAATCAAGACTGTAATTTTTAATTCACAAAGATGTAGATTTACACTTCAATCTTGTAAAGGTTAAGTCTTGAGATAGAAATGTTGAGTAAAGTTCCAATCTTTCTTCAAGAAAGAATCTTTTAAGCTTTAAGGCAACTTTAAATCATAAAGTTGGAGTCTTGATGGTCTTACAATGATTAAAAGTGTCAACTTTCTTAAAGAATAAAACTTTTTAGTCACAAAACTAGCATCTTGTATCATTCTTCTATAAAGGAGGAAACTTTAGAACATGAATATAGCTTAGAGACTCATACTTTCATAAAAATTGAAACTTCATACTTATTTTTATAAAGAATGAAAGCTTTATAATATTAAACATGGGATCTTGTTGTAGTAATTATAAAAGTTGGAATCTTGCAACTTGAATAAGTAAAAGAAGCACTTCTTGATGATGGTAAGCATATGGTATTGTTGGGTTCGTCATGACCTAAGGGACTAGAAGAATCTCGAAATCCTTTGGGAACAGAAGTATGATAGGGCCCCTGAGTATGCCATGAACCCTAGAAATTACTTATGCATTACCTCAAGGGGAAATGAAAAGTTTTGAATGAAAAACTTTGGATAAAAACTCTATAATAGGTTTCGGCCATAATGGAGTTGGTAAGAGACAAATATGTGTTAAACTTTAAATCTAAGAATGTGTTCTTTAATATGTGATAAAAAAGAATCTATTAAGCTTAAAGCGAAGCCTCACTTGAGGAGTTATAGATTAAAAATTTATAACATATATCCTCTTTAAGTCATATGATTCTCTTATGAGAAACATAAGGAGCCTTACCATGATTTATAAGATATTACATAAAGTACAAGGAAACCCTAGATACCAAATAGGGTATGAGTATATGTCACTCTCATATATAATTATTGATTGGCATGATCGATTTGAGTATGGATTTGTGGATATGATGGAGTGTTGATGCTTGATGAGATATTTTATAATGATATGAGATGGATATTATTGGTTGTTGGTTGAAACTTCGATGTTTGGCAAATTTTGGGGAAGCTCTGGTCTAGCTGTTATACTGTCGGATTTCCATCAAAATTATGGATTTAGTCATAACATATCCACAAGTGTCTTGCTAGTAATTTCAATGAATGAAAGATGTGACTATAACAAAAGAAAAGAAATAATTGAATATGATCCTTCGGTCCTTTCGGTAAGGGAAGTAAGGGAAAGTGACCCACTAAGACTTAAAGACCTTCTATTAAGGAGGCAAGGATGAAAAGAAGGACCCTCCAACTTAGAGGCATGAAAAGTCCTTATCAGCTTTGTCTGATTTGGTTTTGTACTACATGATGCCGATCACGAAATGAGATCAAGTCCAATAGCAGTCTATTCCAAGGAAAGAAGTAAAAAATGTTAAGCACATGCTAAGTATAAAAATAAAGTCAAAGTAAAACTATGGTCAAGTCTATGAGATTGCATAAAAGTGCATGTATCTTTATTTCCCATATGCCTTATGAATATCTATTTTATGCTTTAGTATGTATGTTTTTGCTGATGTTATATTATGTTATGATTATGATGCTAAACTTAAAAGAAACCTGCTTCTGGAACTTATGTTTTCAATATTTCTAAAATTGAAGCTATGCATATTTACTATTTTTATAATTAAACCCGAAGTAGCTGGGACGATGACGATAATACAATAGTTGTTTAGTCGCAATCCTACTGAGAAATCTTATATTTCTCACTCCTATATTTTCGTGTTGTCTTTAGAGGATGCTGGCATCGGGCACGGTAGTGATTTTCATTGAGTTCCCTATATGGCATTGGCAATTTGACCCAATGCTGAATGCTTCTATGATGTTTGTGAGTGCAACCATAAAGGTCTTCATCTTCCACAGCAGTCTATTCCAAGCACCCATTATGTGCCCATTTTTCCATCCACACTAGCCATACAATGATGTCATCTTAGATGATATTCGTCCCTACTTTCAACCGCAAGGTTCCCTACCGATGGAGAGTCTAACTCGGATCTCCATCTGACATCGACTGTTTCTTTGGAGTCTGATCCCTTCGAGCATCCTACCCGAGCTACTCTGTGGAGTCCAGCCTATCCAAGCCCTCCTACCCTTTAGTGATTCCTCTAACTTTTGATTCATCTTCTTTTTTTGCAGCTCTTCATCACGCACCACCCTCAGTTCATGGTCGTGGATTCATTTGTATCCATGCTGTGCCCCGTGGACATGGGCGTGCTCGAGGAGGAGGACATGGCGATGATGCTCTTGGTGCTTTTGGGAATGGTTACCTCTCATTCGATGATTAACTTGGATAGCGCATACGGAGCCAAGCACGAGGATGGCCCTTTTTGGTTAGTAGTTATAGAGTTATCATTTTCTTTTGGCATTGTATGAGTGGATTAGATTTCTGATGTATTCTTTTGTGATGTATTTGGTTAGGTTTCTTTTGTAGGGCCGATAGTAGATATCGAACCCATTACTTATCATGTATGACTTGTTACTCTACTATTAACTATGTTCAACTATTTTGCCTATAGAATGATATTACGATTACTTTAGATGATTATTGTTTATGTTGCCTTTATTTGTTTTATCACACCGCATGTATGAGATAGTGACATTCAATATTATACGTTTACGATGCATTCATGGCTCTTGTTTTCTAAAAGGTTTATTTTGTTTCCGTTGTTCAAAAAAAAAATTTTACCCCCTATTTTCTGTATAAAGTAATTTCAAACGGTAAAATTAGTTCTGCAAGCAAAAGTAACAACTAGCAATTCCATAATATGACTTAAACATAGTATGAGACTATTTGGGTGTTACACCCTTCAAGTGCCATGATCTTTCTCTATCTGTAGCATTTGGAAACCCATAAAATCCAGAGAATCTAAAAGAAATGCCACCTTCGTCTCTAGTAACCTTCACATCTATAATGTTGCTATTATATGAGAGTAATTCTATTTCCAGGTCTTGTTGCCATAGCAATCCAAGTCTCCTCATCTACCATTGCTACTAATTCCAATACCATTCGGATAAGCCACTTTTCTCTTTACTCTATCAAATTCCTTACTCCACAACTTTGTCTCATTAAGGAACACCAAATTGGGGTCTTGTTGCCATATTTGAAGGCGTAAAGCAGGAATTCCCACAGGGTTCCCAAGCCCTTGGCAATTGCAAGCTAAAATTTTCATTATTTTTGGTAGAGTTGGTCATCCAACTCCACCGATGTCTTGCTTTTATCCTTTTCATGAGACACATTTTGACTTTTAAGCCTTTTTGGGTTCAGGTCACTCTCTGGTATATCTTCTCTACTGTTGTCATTTTGGAATGGCCTTTTAGTAAAGACTAAAGTTTTACCTTCTTGTGAAACTATCCTAATCTCTCTGGCCCCTTTTTTTCCCATTTTTTATCCTCTTTTTTACCTTTCCTTCTTGTTGGATCAGATTTTGTTGCATTGCCATTACTTAATTCTGCTTTCCCCTCCTCCAATATAGTCCTTCCATTGGTTTTCTCCTTAGCTACGTCCTCCTATAAGCTCAGAATTCTCTTTTCATCTGGTTAAGCTATTGTAATATTCTTTTGATTCTAGTTTAGTGGCCTTGTAGCATTGGTCTCTGAAGACACCCTTTTTTCCATGGCCTTTTCTTGTTGGTCATCCATGTCTTTGCCATCTTTTAGCCTTAGGAACTCAAGTTTTGTTGTTGTTTCACTTATTCTGTTATTTCCTATGTGTTGTGATTGATTTATACTAACATTTGAGCTACAAGGATATGTATTATAACTTCTGCCTTCTGTGATCCAAGAATACCCATATTGTTTAGGTTTATCTTCAATATATTCTTTATCACAGTCCTCCACAATGACTAAGAACTCCACATCCATAACAGAAGTTTGGTAATCTTTCATATTGAATTTGAAACCATTGATCTTCTTTGCTTGATCCCACCTTAAGCTTTATGGCTCTCCTTAGTGGTTTCCTTATATTTATCATAATTTGTAGCTGCATGCTCATACCCTTGGCTATCCCTCTTTCATCTGCATCCACTTTAAGACATTAGCCAATTGTATCACCGATCATTTGACCTAATTTCATTATCATTAGAGCTTTTGGTAGGTCAAGAATGCGTATCCAAAAAGGGGATTTATCAAATGACACCTTTGAAGGTCTAGTTTCTGAATTATATTCTTGAATAACTAAGAGAAATTTGTCAAAGCTCCATGGCCTCCCTATTAGAACTCGATCATAATATTTTCTACTAAAGAACACAAATTGCATGTTATTCTCTCCTAGTTTCCTGAATTCCATATCCCCTACTAGCCTCTACACTTTCTCCATAGTTCTTCCTAAAGCACCTTGGTTAAAAGGTCCAACAAATATAAGAGATCCAATAAGGCTGAGAGATTCATTTACCACTAATCCTTCCCCTTCTTGAATAATGATTTCTGCTAAAGTTTCCTCTTCTTCTGATAATTTTAGGTCCTTCCAGCAATTGACTAAATCTTCTGCCATTTCTTTGTAGGAGAATACAAAGATTGCAACAAGAACCCCCTGAACAAATGAGTCTTTGCGTTACCAAGTGTAACTCCAATTCGCCTAAGCCATTGTCTCAGACGTTGATGAAAATGACTGCACCACATTAAAGATGGCAGCAATCTCCAGTATCAATCCCACACTAGGATGGGAAACACAATCCCACATAGGAGATCCTACATTCTTACATTTCTAGGACTGTTTCTTGGAGAACAAGTTCTCGAAAGGGAGAGACAAAGTTTAAGTAGCTGAAAACTAATTTTAAAATAATCTATTTTGTTTAAATTGTATGAGAAAAAAAATTTATGATAAAATCACTAAAAAGAGTATAAAATAATGTTTATATTATATAATATTTGGCCTCCCTGAAAATCTCAATGGACCTAAAGTTTCCTTCTAAGCACTCTTCGTGCATAACCATTAGATTTTCAGCTACCTAAATTAGTACATGATCATGGACATGAATATGGAAAATAAGAAGAAGCGAACATTGCAAAATATATACATATATAAAAAACAAGTCAACTAGCAGTGGCATATACAAAGCTGAAATTCTATTTGACTAGAGTTTCATGAAAATGAATATGATCTACAACCATCTGGGGCATAATTCAATTTTAATCTATCTTGCATGGATTTGGACACGGGATTTGCATTTAAACTGTTTCTTTTTCAAAAATTAAAAAAAAACGCAGAACAGTACATATTACGGTTACATAACCTTTTTTTTCTGAAATAAAAATCTAAAACATAGACACGCCGGGCAGTTTTTTAAAATAAAATAGCAATATACGATAAGCTCATGAAAATTTGTAAATAATGATATTTTTCATTCCAAAAACTAAAGACTGTGAAGAGTATCATGAATTATGCTTAACATGAATAGAGGGAGACAAAAAAAAAAAAAACAATTAGCACAATGTCAACATAAATTTTATTTTCCACTCTACCTCATGGCAATACTGTAAATTAAGAATAATAGCTACCTCTTACCCGTGCAAAAACTTTTTAGAAAGATATCAGCAAGGTTCAACAACAAATACTTACCGATGCAATAATTTGAGCCCAAAAATTGGACAGTGGCCTTTCTTTTTTTTAAAAAAAAAGCAGATAAATAGATTGAGCTAGCCTGTTTAACCTGCAGATTAAATGGTCTAAGTTGAAATGAGTTAATTTAAACAAGCTACCTTAATGAATTTGGCTCATTTTAACAGTCTTACTAGTTAGACACCAAACTCTACCTTGCCCCACCCAATATCCAAGGACCTTTCCAAATCCATCATGTGTCACATTTGACATAAATGCAACACCTAACAGTTATAAATAATAGAAATTCTTAGGGTCTCTTATAATAGAAGATGTATCTTTTATGATCTATATACTATTTGCCATAGAGTTTAATTGAAGTATATTGACAATGTAAAATTTTTTTACACTGTTATCCAATCAAAATATGCAAATATTTTACACTGTTATCCAATCAAAACATTCCATTTACATGACTATTCAAGTAGTGGGTGTTTATGTTAAAGACTTTTACTGATGTGGCAATATGATTGGATGTCTGTGTAAAAGTTTTTTACACTAACAGTATATTCAAATTAAATCCTTTGCGATATTAGTAAATGTAGATCATCTTTATTTTCTTAACAACTAACATTCATTGACATGATAAATAAAGAATATATCAAAGTAAAAGACTTCTCTTATTCTAAAAATACTTAGAATTCCTATATAAATAATGGTTGCCCCTTGGTTACAATAGGATCTGCTACGAAATGCATATACACCTCCGTTACCTGAGCCTTTGCTGTCTTTATTAACTCTACAATATAGCCAAATGGGTTTCCACAATAGCTTTCCTAAAGTGGTGATCGTCACTGAGAATGTAGAAGCGTTGCCGTAATAACCAATAGCTAATGGAAGGTTAAACCTAGCACGTGCGTTGTCTATGCACAACATGCGAATATCTTCTTCTGGGTTCTGGCTCTAGTTTCATTGCTTTTGTGCAATGGCACCGGCGGCATGCCGTGATAACCTCAAATTTGGTGCATTCACCGATGTGATTAGGAACCAAGCCAGGAATGACAACTGATCCGAACCAGTTTTCTCAGCTAGTGCTCTTGAACACTAAACCAAGACTAAGAGATTCAAGATACATAAGCTTTAGAGGAGATGCTACAATAGCTAGACCAGAAAGGACTACCTCCTTTGGGTGGTTTTTAGTAGTGAATACGTATAACCACCACGGAGATCTGAGACAGATGATAAGGACCAAGTTCTGACTTCACCCAGAGGACGCTCTACAAACATGATGGCTCTTTGGTCGCTCAAGTTCAAGGGAGATAGGCACTGTTGGTGATTCTAGGTTCTTTTTGGTGGTGAGACTTGTGGAATCTGTTTGTTGCCTTAGTTTTTGTTAGGGTTGGCTTCGTTGACTCCAAGTTTTTGGGGTTCCCTAGGTGCTCTAGTAGCAGACAAGGACACTGAGAGTATAAAAGTGACTGGTCATCGTTCTTGGTCATAATGCTTCACCTTTTCATCAGCTTTTGCCTATAGGTTACAAGGTAGCAATGTTTGGGAATGGCAAAAAGGCTGTAAGGGCTTCATCTTGGCAGAGAATCATTACCAACTTGGTGTAATTCTCGGACTTGGCTTAATCTAGGGTATGGGAGAGTGGTTTGACCTTATCAGAGCATCCTAGTAGTGAAGGAGATTTTTGACCCTATATGAATCCAAGTGGTGTCCTTTGCGGGAATACACTTCTCTAAGGCCACATTATACCTAAAATTCTACCAATTCACATCAAAGAAAATAGTTCCCAGGAGATGTTTGGTTCATTTCCTAAGAGATTTCTTAATCCAGTATCATCCCCATACTAGGTCTCTCAAGGAGATCCAAACATTCCCTTTTTTGACCATTACTTTATCAAACCACCTCTTAATCATGGATTTAACCCATAATCTAATTTTAGATTATCATCAACAACTATCTCAGTGAGTCCAAAAAGAAGAAGATTAATGAACCATGTCATCCTCGTGCGAACTGAGGGTCCCTTCTTCAGTATGTATTAATTGCTCATATTCGCAATGATTTCTATTTTCTCCTACTCAGAGTTTAGCCTAAAATCTTAATTAGCCCATAGAACTAATAAAACCAAAAACCCAAAAAGTTACTACCACAAAACTGTAATTTGACTTTATACGGGCACATAAAACAAGCCATGTAATGCTAAACAGAATCTTATCAACTCCCAACCAAATAACAAGCAATCCAGAACATTTCTAAAAGGCATTGCTATTCATCCCGATTAGTTTCCAGAATGCATTTTACCCGAACGATGTGTGAGCCATTTCAGATTTAATTTAAGTATTATTATGTGTAATTAATTTTTGTTTAAACAAACTCAAAATTAAGTAGCTATGTTATATATCAATAAATGAAATCATTGGCAAGAAAAAAGAGTTTACTGTTTCAACTCCATGAAAGCAAAAATCAAGCAAAGTTTCCGTTTTTGGGCTCTCTTTCTTTTTCTTTGACATTGTTCTTTCTCATTCCTCATTTCATTTTCTCAAAGGAGCAAATAAAATATAATGCCACAGTAAAAAAGTTATGGGGCTCTCAAATGTTTGTAGCAAAGCCACTATTACTGTTTGTGATGGCATTGCAACTGCCATAAGATAGAGATGAGACGTTATCTGGGTTAGATTTGGGTGAACAGCATTGACAAAAAAAGTCTCAAATTTGAGAGTTTGGATAAACCCTTGAATTGTGTCACAAAGAAGAAACTAGATAATTGTTAGAAAAGAGATTGAATTTTCATGTATCCTTAATGCTAGGTAATAAGTTTTTTTGGAAAGTAAAAAGAAGTGGCTTGGTGATGTTGCTTCAACCAGAGCCAAGTGTTTAAAGGGTCAGGCTTTGCTATCTCTTCCGCCGTAAGATTGGTGTGCCATTGAAATGTTGGTGCGGAATGGTATATGGGTTGATGATACACATGCTGACAATAACAGAGGTTGGGATGTTGAGAGTTAAAAGATAACATAACATGTAAGTACCACTTAAAATGCCAGCTCGCAATAAAAGAGGTTGGGATTTTGAGAGTGAAAAAATAACATGTCAGTGCCACTGAAAATGCCACCTATGTCAGGCATGAAAAATTCGGGTAGATTTTCAGGTCCATTTGTATTTTCCCATTCTAAATTTGCACAAGGAAAAGGAAATAGACCTACAGAGACTTTTGGTGGTAGCTAGAGTTATCATATTTCTTGTGGCATGTATGGGTGTATGGGATTGCTTATATATTTCCTTTCATCTTGTATTTTGTTAGGTTATTTTGTAGGACCGACAGTAGGTATCGAACCCATTGATATCATTATGTATGACTGCTGCTATTACTACTACTATATTAACTATGGGATGGCTATAGAATGAATGTTATCTTCATCTAAGATTGTGGTTATTCTTATGATTTCTATGTATGTTAAATGCCATGTACGTATGAGATAACGACGTTTGTATTATATGTTCACGATGCGCTCATAGCTCTCGATTTTCAAAAATGGTTTACTTGTTTTATTAGTTTCCGGTGCGTTTTAATATGCACCGCATTAAAAATGATGCACCATGTGATCCAATAGATTAGATGTTTAGGTGTATCTATACACCTACTTCTTGTAGTATACCATAAAAATTGCCCTTTCCAAAACATCCATCACGAACCGCTCCTACGTCCTACTTCCGATCTCGATGGCCGTTCCGACCTCTAGTGGCTTCTTTGCATCTCTGCCTTCGACATCCGACCTCGATGATAACCCAAGAAAGACATCAATGATGACAGTAACAACGATCTTGGTGACAACATAGAAGCCCAAGTTTTTTATTTTACTAGCAGACTCAACGTCCAAATTGGAACAGGATTTTTTTTCACCCGAGTTCCGATCTTATGCGAACAACAGCTTACTCTCACATCGGACCCACCCTCCGAGTTAGAGCAGGATATTTCGCATGAATTCTGATCTTACAATCGAGGACTCCTGCAGTGCATCACCTGAATTAAGTGCATGGTTAGTCCAACAGCTTAGATAAAAGACAACTCCAAAATATTTAATGCACCATAATTAATATGGTGCATTAGGGATAACGCCCTGAGTTTTCCTCTAGTTTCTCCATTCTTCCCCACTGTATTGTTGCGGGTCCCACTGCTCCATGGCACTCCCCATTGGTATGACAAGGGAAGATGAAATGCAGAGCTAGCATGAGATGCAATTTCGTTTTTGGGTCTTATTGTACATTTATTTTAATTTTTAAAAAAATAATTTTAAAATTTAAATTTTATATATAATTAAAAAAATTAAAAATTATTTTTTTTAGAAGTTATTTTTTTAATTTCTATTAAAAAATTGAAAATAATTTTTTTATAATCTGATTATTTTTAAAAAATTATCCAAATATATAAAAATTGATTTTTGTCAATGAAAAAAGTAATTTTTTGTCAAAAAAATCCCAAACAAATACATCAAGTGGGTTTAATTATTCATAGTCAATCAATTTTTGGGTAGTTAATTAATCATTTTTTCAAATATATTAATTTAACAATTAAATACATATAAAGTGAGTGAATAATAAAATATGATATTATGACGGAAAAAAATAGCGATTTGATTTTAAAAAATAACTGTGTTATTCATTAAATTTAAAATTCAAATATAGATAGATATTTTATTATATTTGTTAAACAACCATACGTGTGTGGGAGAATATTTAGAAGCAACATAACAATGTTTGGCATGGTAAATTAGCTCAAGCCCCACACTTAGTTGCTCACTATGCGGTTCTAGCAATTTCTAGTTTCCAAGGAGCCAAAAGGAAGGACGAGATAATTCAACCTCATGTTTCCACTATGCCAAGCCATTGGTTGAGGCCCCAAGTGGATTCTTGAAAGTGAATGTGGATGCTGCAGTCTTTGACGATGAACATGCCTATGTAGTTGATATTGTGATCCGTAATTTAAAGGGAGCAGTCATAACTGCTAAAGCTCAAAAGAATCTAGGCTATGTGGATGCGCACGAGCTGAACTCTTGGCTGCTAAGGAAGCTCTAAATTTTGCATGGAGCATTGGCATAAAAAGCATAATTCTGGAAGGGGACGCAAAGAATGTTTACTCATGATTAGAGGAGTCATTGTTTGATTTATCTCCTAATGGAACCATTATTCATGATATTATTTTGTTAGCCTCTTGGTTCAATATATTTAAAGCTCATTTTATTCCTCGACAACGCAATAGAGTAGCTGATGCACTGTCTAAATATGCTAGGCATTCTGACTATGTTTGGTTAGAGGATAATCTTTCCTCTGACATTGAAACTCTTGTTGCTTTGGATTTGTCATTTGAATAAATTCACTACTTCCATAAAAAATATGTATATATTATTTGAAAATATATTTAATTATAAATAATTCTGTATATTAAATTCTATCACGTTTATGAGCTTGTAATTTCTTTTGAAAAATACAAAAGGAGCAAAAGGGAAAATAAGAAAGAAAAACTTTAGAACCACTGCTCTATCAAATGGAACATAAGCTAACCAAAAGCAATTGGTTACACTTGGAGTAGATAGTGTTTCAAACAAAATTTATCTATAAAAATAGGGGTTCGAATTTTAAAATTGTCATTTGAGAGAGTTTTACTTCACCACCACCCTAATCTAAAATTACTTGAACAATTTCTACCAAAAAAAAAAAAAAAAACCTATATATGAATCCAGACAAATAACCTCAAAACTCAATCGGAAGGGCACCAGCATGGATGCTGGCGTGATAACATACTATGCCAAGCTCATGGGTTTCTTAATATACATACTTAACAAATAGTTTTATTTATAAAAATAATTTATATTATATTATATAATTATTTTAAAAACATATAAATTTGATTTGCAAGGTGGTGAAGTGAAAAGCCAATAGAATTATTGGTCGGTCCTTAGTCCTTCTTTTTCTCTCTTCTCTCTTTTTTTTAATCTTTCTTTGTGTAAGTGTTGTTGAAGATGCTATCATCTTCTTCTTTGGTGGCAACCCCACTATTTTTTTTTTTTTATTGTTTAGAATTTTTTGTCTTCTATTTTATTTTTGTTGTCTCCCTTCTAGTATGTTTGGAATATAATAAAATGGAAAATGATTTCATTTTTAAATTCCAAGGAATTGACTATTGTTTTTTTTTTTTTTTAAATCCCTTCATTTTTTAGAGGATTTGTTCAGAAATGAATTAATTTGGATTTTTAAACTTTCGAAAAGATCATTTTACCTTTCATAATTTTCAAAATTCCTAAAATAGATCAAGTGTGTTTTGAGCCTCATCACTCATCAAATCGATCATCAAAAACCCTCCTCTTTGCCCTCTCTCACACTTAGGGTTTGAGCCGCCGCCGCCGCCACCATTGCTGTTGTTTTAGCGAGAAAGAAGGAGGAGGAGATGGAGGAAGCAAAGGATTCCACTAGATGCAGCTCAACGGTGTCACTTTCCACTACAAAAAACGGAGGTGTATACGGCATTTTTATTTGGGCGGTTTTGAAAAATTGTCGTTTTATACCACGTAACTTGCACGGATGAAGTGTGACATAATTGGAGCTAATAATACGGCGGCTGAAATGCCACTTTTTCCTCAAAATTTCTTTTAGCCATTCGCGGGTTCTGCTTCCTCCCGTAAACACTCAAAAAAAAAAGGGGGGGGGAATCTCTCACCCCTTACTCTGCTACTGAAACAAGCCCTAAAATGCTTCTTCCTCTGTCTTCCATTGAGTTGAAGTTCAACGAAGCCCTAAATCCTTAACCGATTGGACTCCATCAAGCAAGCCATCGTTCTCTTCGTGAATGCCAAGCTCACCATTTCACTTTCACCTAGTCTCTTCCACTGCGCCAGCGAGCAAGCCGCCGCTGAGCCTCGCTGGGGTCTGCCACCACTAACCGCTTGCTGCCGGAGCCTGCTTCCTCCCCTTTTGAATCTCTCATAAGGTTTGAGTGCTCATTCACCCTTCTATTCTTTTGGTATCTAAACCCTGTCACAAATTACATGTCTTGTTTCTTTCTTCATTTGTTTTTGCATTGTAAGCTTTGAAAATGAAGTTAGATCATAGCATCAATCATGGTTCCTCACGACAAGAGCCTGCACCACATCCAGCAACTATCACAGCATCAATATCAGTATCAAAGAAAAGCTATTATTTTCTCTCTATCTCTCTCTTTCAAATTTTTTTCTGCTCATTGTTGAAAGTTGTTGCTCTCTCTGTTCATTGCTATTCTCTCTGTTGATTCAGACTAGTGTGGATTTGTTTTTGATTTGGATAGTTTCCTCCTTGGTATTATCTCTGTTCTCTCTACTTGTGTTAGATGCACACCAACTGTTTGATGATTTGCCTCCTCAATGTGGTGATCTTGGTGTTTTGTTCTCATGGCAGAGATTGAGCCAAACACTGTTTCGCTCGCTACATAGTGTCTCATGGGTGAGGCTCTTGCAGAAATTAAGTCCTTGAGGAACTCGGAGCACCTTAATAAAAAGGGAGTTGAAGAGGTACACATTTTTGTTTTTTTTTTTTAGTATAAAATATAATTTTTTTTCATGGTGCTTAAATTATCTAAATGACACAAAACATTAGTTCAGAACCAGTTGATAATAATTAAACAAGCAACAATGCCAAGTTGTTCAATGGAATCTAAAGTGATTTAACGGGATAAGCTTTCTGGTATTAAGTGTGTTATTGGAAATCACTTTTTCTTTCTGATTTGCAACTTTTGTTTTGAAATCAAATCAAACAAGCATTAACCTGCATTGTCTTATGATTCTATGTTATTTCATTCTTTGCAGGCTAAGATATCTGTTTTGCACTTTCTTGTTATTAATTATTTAATATCCCAGAAAATGTTATTTCCCTGTTTAATAAAAATTGAAATGTATCCATATATATATAAGCTTGAAAATACTAAAAACTATGAACTATATACAGCAGCATCACAAAAGGTCCATATATACATGGACATTACATCATCATATCAAGCCTAACTCCCAAAGACACCAAAAACTATTCCAGCATTTGCATTAGTCACATATCAAATACGCCTCAAATGCATGATATATTAACAAATAACATAGCCCGTAGCAGGAAAAAACCATGACATTAAACACGTTCAGATCTGCATACTTAGTACCACGTTATTTATGCACCACAAATTCTGATTAATTCACACCTACAGCATCATTGGATAAGGCAAAGACAATTGGATAATGACTCATAAAGAGGCCCTGAATGCTATCATTAGCTGAAGTTGTAAATGCATAACTGCTTTATTTGGATTTGGTATGGAAGAACGGATAACCATCCAAGGCATTCTGGATATGTTAAAAATATAAGGCACTGCTAAATGTGTGAATTTCCATGACATGGGCACATAATTTGTCTATTTTCTATTACTGTGAGATTTTATTAGGCGGAGTTTGAGAAGTTATGATAGGTATTGTGGCTCAACCTAGGGAATAAAAACATCATAACATCCTAGTCATTAGGAAGTAAATAAATAGGGAGATTGATGTAGAAAAACATTCATTATAAGTGATAGACATTTCATTGATAATGAATGCCATTGAGGAATAAAAAGTAACAATTATTAAATGAAAGATAAAGCATATAATATCTTATGCTAGGAATATACGATACTCCTTAGCAAATTCCTATTTTATTTAGGGAAGAGTCATTTCTAGGACTACTCAGCATTATAAGTCTATGCATTTGCTAAATGAATTAAGTCTAGAAAAGCCCAAGTCTGAGTTAGGGAGCTTAGAGTCCAAGTCTACAGAAACTTTCATGTCTGTCATCTTCATGTTCATTATCTTTGAAATCTGAACTAGTTTAAATATTAGGCCAACATGGTTTTTTGTGAAGAGAGCACTTAGCTCTGCACATTAATTTTGCTATACACACCATTAGTGCATATGTGAAATGAGGCAAGATACCAATCTTTATTCACAAACTGATAAAACAAAAGTAATGCTAAAAGAAAAAAGATGACGCAAAGGATTCATCCTTTCAAAAAAAAAAAAACTTATATTTTATTCCAATGGTTAATATTAAGGCTAAAGCAATTACTATATTCCAATGGCTCTATCATTATCTCTTTCTCCTTGTATATATACTTTTGCTGTCACATATTATGTCCTTGCTTGTGATTTGTCCTTTTGTTTATCTTCATGTTTTATTCTCATTGATAATTAATTTTCAGCAAATTGTTCCCCTTCTATCACTTTTTCAATTTTTTTCCCTAAAAGTTTGGTTTCATTTTAGTAATTGAGTTTTACTTTTTTATTTATTGGTATAGATTGGTTTGTGCTAGTTTAAAGAAATAATGTGGATTGCATTTTCACTGAAAGATTGAATGAAGTGAATAAGGTGAGTGATCTTTTTGCTTTCAACTGCATGCACATATGTGATATTCCCAAAACTTGTGTACATGATTAGGATTGATGTGTGATTTATATATTGTAACTTTATTGTGTATACCTATATCCACTTGATTTAATTTTTATTTAGTAGTGACATGATATTGTGCTACTGATTAATATAAGGATTTATGAGCAATAACATTATTGCGTTTGTTT
Source organism: Pterocarpus macrocarpus (assembly GCA_031439585.1). NCBI lineage: Eukaryota > Viridiplantae > Streptophyta > Magnoliopsida > Fabales > Fabaceae > Pterocarpus > Pterocarpus macrocarpus. The sequence continues at coordinate 3,554,583 of CM062515.1, read as the reverse complement.
CAAGAGGCTGCTGTTGCTGTCTCTTGCTTCTTTATTTTTTATTCTATTTGATTTGAGATCATCTATCTAAATCCAAGAGATTAGGTTGATTTACATTTTGTTATGTCAAGCATGTTAATTCCATTATTGAGATACGAAATTCTATTTTGTGTTTTAATCTTCTAAAGAGTTTCCCTTTTGCTTGTCTCCAAAATGTGTGTATATGTTGCTATATATGATCAAAGATTTTATCTTTTGTTTGAATTGACTGTTCTTATATTGGTTTTAGTGGTCATTAATGATAATATAATTTGAGCAATGGCTGGTGGTATCTGAACTATGCAACATAGTTGCATCTTTGTTATTGATACTTTCTTAAACATTTTAGACATGGCTGAACAATATAATTATATCTATCTATCTTGATAATTACTCCTCTGGTTGTAGCAAAATAGGTGTTAATTAGTTGTGACTAGTGTTTATACTGGATCATTTAGTTTTATGTGTAGCGTGGCTTTTATTATTTTTTTTTTTAATGAAATTCCTAGTGAGTCTTTGAATAATTTGATTTTGTAGTGTGGCTTTGTAAATTTGATTTTGTAAATTTAATTTGATTTAGAAAAACTTTTTATTGCAGGCAACAGATATAGGAAGTAGGGCTGAGTCACCAAATGACTTAAGAAGATCATCAGATGGAAGTAACAATAATCCATCAAATAATCTTCTGAACCCTCGCACATGATCCTTTTATTGACTGAGGTCAATTGTCTTATAAAATCTTAAAAGTAATTTTGAATTTGTTAGTGTGATTTGTGTATTTGGATTGATTGTTTTTTTTTTTACATGTAAGTGCTTATACATTTAGACTTATTATAATTTATTATGTAAAAACTCATTTTGTGCTTCAGCAATAGAGCTTTTCTATTGGATATTGAGAAATATTATTATATTTAATCAATATATATTTTGATATGAAAGATACCTTCAATTAAAAATAACGAAATAATTATAATATAGGTTTTGATATTAGATAATAAATTAGATATAAATTAGATCAATTTAAAATGAAACAAAGCATTAAAAACATGCTAGATATGAAAATCGACACAATTTTTGCTAAAATATGGTGGTTTAGACCACCACAATAACAACTAACATATGCCACTATTAATTGTAAAATATGGAAGTTTTGACTACCACAATTCTCAGTAAAAAAATGATGGTTTAGATCGCCATAATTATTAGTAAAATATGGCAGTTTAATGCCATAATTACAAATAATAGATGCCATTATTGATCATAAAATATGGCGATTTTAACCGCCATTATCCATTGAAAAATACGGCAGTTTAGACTGTCACAATTGCAAGTAATATAAGCTATTTATGGATGGTAAAATATGGCGGTTTTGACCGCCATTATCTGCCAAAAATTAAGGCGGGTATGACCGCCACAATATTCTATAAAATAGGGCGGTTGTAACCGCCGTTTTATTCAAAAGAGAAATCGACACATTATCCATGTTAATTGTGGCGGTTTATGGTAAACCGCCGTATTATACCGAATGGCGGCGTTAATTATGGCGGTTTTGAAAACCGCCATTACAGTAAAAAAGGGCGGTTATAACCGCCGCAATTTACCAAAAAAACTGCCGCAGTTTGCCTGTTTTTTTGTAGTGTTCTTGGAATGGTGGCGCTTCTCCTTTTGCCATCGCCGAAGATTACGATGAGTCCAAAAGCCCTACTCACAATGCCGATAAATCCAAGGCTCTCTCTCTCTCTCTCTCTCTCTCTCTCATTCTTCTTCTTTCTCTATTTTCTGGTGTGTGAGATTCATGTTGTTTTGACTGAAATGCTCGTATATTGTGTGTGCAATTCTCGCCGAAGCCGATAGCGGTGGCTACCGGTGGTTTGTGGTGGCTTCGTGCGGTGATGGAACTTTCTTTCCTTTGGAAAGAGAGAGATATGATACAATAAGGGTAAATAAGCAAAATAATAAAATTAAATCAAATCAATTCTTATTAAATTGAATTCTAAACGTGATAATTGATTTGTAATTCAATTCAATTCCTATTTTGCATACTTGATTCCAAACATGATATTTGATTTACAATTCAATTAATTTCATTTCATTTCTCATTTTATTACATTCCAAACACATCCTATGTGTTTTTGTTTGTCTCTTTTATGAGTGTTTTTGTTGTCCCATTTGTGGATGTTTTAGTTTTCCTTGTGAATATTTCTATTTTAATAGTTTTATAGATGACAGAGATATTTAGAACTATTTTAAAATGATATATAATATACATTTTTCAAGTTGTAGCACTTTTTATGTTGATCTCTAATGTAAAAAATGCTTAGATATCGATTGTCTTTAGATAAGGAGTAAAGCCACAAATTTTTGGTTAAATCAAAATGTAGGATACATTTATTTTTTATTAAATTTAGATCTAACATATATAACGGATTGTTAACCTCTACATCTTCATATGGAGGTTAGCAAATTCCATATTTTGTGTTAAACATAAAACTCACCCCTTTCTCTTCTTAGTCAATTTATAATTATGGGTAAATTTATAATTTTATTTTATCTATATTAATTACGCCTCTACTTTTTTTCTTTCTACTATTTAGTATTCTCTCTCCACTATTGTTTTAATATTTAAACAACATTATCCTTTTTACATTTTTCTCTTATTTGAATAATATATAAGTGATTAAAAATTTAATTAGTATTATTATACTTTAGATAAATATATTTTACTAATTTAATGGATTTTTTAATAAAATTTGCATATAATCAAATTAATATTCAAATAACTCATGCTTCAGATATGATAAAAGCAACGTTAAGTTCAAGGTAATACTAGTAGGAAGATTTAGTACGAGATATGATTCACGAAAACTCAATTTGTATTTTAAATAATAAAATATAAATTATTAAAACTGTGTACATGTGTGTTAAATTCAAGTAACATAAATCATGCGTTTTTAGTATTCATAATATTTTTTAGAGATATTTATAAAATATGTAATATAAAAAGTTAACACTAATTCAAGTAATTTTATACACATGAATCACTATTAATTATATTACGTGAATTGTTAAGTATTACTTGAATTTTAATATTATTTTAATATGTTACAAACTCTACCTAAAATATTTTGTTAAATTATTATCAAATATATTTACCAATATATAATAATATTATTTGAATTTTTAATCATTTATATATTATTTAGATTTAGATAAAAGAAAAATAGAAAAAAGAATAATATTATTCAAGTAAATAAAAATAGTGAAGAGTGAATATGAAATAGGAAAAAGAAAAAGGTAAAAAAATAATTAATGTAAATGGAATAAAATTACAGATTTGCCCAGAGTTATAAATTGACTAAGAAGAGAGAGGTGTGGGTTTTATGTTCAATATAAAATATGGAGTTTGCTAACTTCTACATAAAGGTATGGAGGCTAGCAATCCCATATTTAAACTATCCTAACTATCCTCAAGATTAATATTTATTTGACTGAAGAAGAAGAAGCAAAATGATTATACAATTTTCCTATAAAAATTATTTTCCAAGAAATTGGTCTCACATTACCAAACCTGATTACATAATATTTATTTTTGTTTTAATGGTGCATAACAATAAATTGATTGTTGTTTGGTATCGATTTATTGATAGTGTGATTGATCACTTCAATTATGCGAAATTTAGTATTTAAACGGTAATAAATTCAACTTGTGTGATGAATACATATTCATCTTCCTCTTCTCATCCTCTATTTCCCTAACGCCAAGCTCACACCGTCTCCACTATCCAACACCCACATCGCAACAATTTTATTTAGTGGCTAAATTTTTTTTTTTTTTATTACGCATAGCTAACACAACGTGCGCAAATTGATTCCACAATGGATTTTCCACACTTTCCCAGCGACCAAATAGGATCTCTCACCCTCACCGACTGAAACCGATTCTTCGCGCAAGTAATTAATCAGCTCAATAAACAAAAGCGGTTCTTTGCAATTGCAGAAAGTGGAACCTGAATCTGGTAATGGAGCAAGAGAAGGACGCTTTCTTTGTAGTGGAAAGGGGATGTTGTTGGCACGTATGCTTGGAAAGGCGCAACGGACATAGCAAAGGAGTAGCAAAGGAGGTTGCTTTGTGATATAGTGATCCCTCATTAGACGAATTCATTGCTATTGTTAAAACCTCTAAAATTCAGTTCTTGAACTAATTTCTTAAAATCAATTCTTCCTCATACATTACATGATTTACAACGACACGATACTATGAGTAAGGAAAACGCAATTTTTTGACCAGAAGCAAGTTAGTTTTTTAATTGATAAGGTAATCACATTCACACAATTTGATCCAACGGCTAAAATATTTATTCTCACTTGATATATCCCTTGGGATCAAGTTATAATGATGTAACTTTAAACAACTATTACACCATTTAATAACTTTTTATTAGTGTAATTTTTTACAAAACTCACTGTTAGATTATAAGTTTATATCTTATAGATTATGTCTATGAAGTTTTGTCTATAAAGTTTCAAATTTATCTAAAATTATTTGACATATTTTTTATGTACATCAAAATCCATGTAATATATAAGTTTAAAATGCAATATATTATATAGAGAGTTATTAAGTTATATAACAATAATTAAAGTTATATTGATGTAACTTGATTATCATTATATATATATATATAATGATAATCAGGTTACATCAATATAACTTTAATTATTGTTATATAACTTAATATATATATATATATATATATATAGAGAGAGAGAGAGAGAGAGAGAGAGAGAGATTTTGTTTGATAAATAGACTTAAGTTTGAACATACTATTCTTCATGAATGATGCTATTTTATATAAATGGGTTTCTTTAACTTAAGAGCTTAGCTTATTTTTTAATTAAAAATAACTAAAATCCAAAAAGATCACGCCATAGTTGAATATCATTTTAGTGTAACAATATTTTTGTTACTATAGATAAATAGTTAATAACAGGTTTAATGATCAAGTAATAGATTTATTAACTCTAAACTCTATTTTTTTTTCTTAAAAATGCCTACAAAATTTGACATTGTTAGGGGGTGTGTGATCAAGCAATAGATTTGTTAACTTTAAACTCCACTTTGATTCTTAAGAATACTTACAAAATTTTTAACATTGTTAGGTGGGTGTGTGTGCATGTTCATGTGCATGTGTGAATGCAAAAGTATTAAAATAATCTTAAATATTAAATATTATAAAATAATCCTAAGTATTTTTAATTATAATTTTAATTATAATCTGAAACTTTTAATTATAATTAAAAGTTTATTATTTTAGAATTATAATATTTTAATCAAAATAACCCTAAATATCAAATATTATAAAATATCAATAAATTATTTCATACCTTTTTTTATTGATTTACCATACAAAAATAATTATTTTCACACAATCCAAATAAAAACACACTATTTTAAAACTACTATTAAGTTAGTATATCCAATACTATAAAATAAAATACACTATTTTAAAACTACTATTAAGTTAATGTATCCAATACTATGAAGTATCTCTTAGTCCTTCTCTTTAAAATTATTTTGTTGTGTTAATTATTTATTTTAAATTTTATATATGTGGTGCAAGTAGTTTTAATTTAGTTGTTATCATATATTTTACATGTTAAACTCTTTTGGCCCCTAAAAATTTTCTTTAAGCTCCACTATTGTGTGTATATATATACAAAAATCAACAGTAGTGTCATTAATAAAACAATTATAAGAGTGATGATAAAGGAAATGAACAGTAATCAACTTAATATATTGAAGGTAGAATTTGCACGTAAAATTACATATCTTATAGAGAAGCAGATATGTTTAAATATAGGGTTCATTTGTTTGTGTTTCTTGTTCAAAAAGAAGTATTTTTTTAAAAAAAAAAATTTAAAAAAAGCACTTATAAAATTTTTAATATTATTTATTTTTGCTTCTAAAAAAAATAGAAGTAGAAAATAATCAATTTTTCTATTTTTTTAATAAGCAGATAGGGAAAGCAGAAGCAATAGAAGAGAGAGAATATTACTCCTTAAAATTAGCAACTACTTTTTTTCTACTCAATTACGATTTTATCTTTAAAATTTTTTAAAACTACCACTTTCTTTCCACGCTTATACTCTCTCTCTTTCTCCATTTTTTTAATTGTAATTTTATTAAATAAAGTATTTCTATATTTATCACATCCAAACAATTCAATAAATTCTAATTTTGATAAAAAGTACTTATGCAATTATATTCAAATATAAAATAATTTTCTGCTTTTGCTTCTACTTCTATTTCTACTTCTTAAGAAGTATTTCTTCTAGAATCTTAACCAAACGAACCCATAATTTCTTAAGTCTTCTAAATATATGGGGCACAATGCAAATGTTTCGAATGAAAAGTTGGTTCAATTCAAGTATGAGTCATAACAGATGTTTATTGTATAGAAATAACTATTACAAAAATAATTTATTGGATAACCAAAAAAAAAAAAAGGATAAATCTAAACCTAATGATAAGATAAACAAAGTAAATTTAAATCCTAGCAAACCAAATCTAAATCCTAACTAATATATTACATTATCCTTACATTATCACCCTCTTCAAACTTGATATCATCGTGCAAAGGCCATTTTAAGATTATGACAACAACGGAGTATGGTCTTCAAATACTAAATGTGGACATAAAAAGCATGGTGGAGTAATAACCAAATCTTGTCATAAATTTCCACGTCAATGGTATATGATGACATACATCAAAAACCATGAATGAGATGATCAAGCCTCTACCAATTGGCATGTACGTCCAAGAGGAGGGATCACTAACTAGGATAGATGCATGAGTTTCTCCTATAATACAAAACTAAATTAAATTCTAAGAAACTAAATTTAAGTCCTAACTAACATATTACATTATCCCTGCTTCATCACATTTCATTGTAGTGCAATATAATACTTATGAGAATTTGATTTTGTTTATTTTGTAACGCTCACAAGCTACAAGCTAGCTATGCGGTAGAGTTGATAAATGTAGGATATTGACCACTCTTTGTAGGTTGGTTTTGGTTCCCAAGCATATCACCTAACTCTTTCGCAAACCTCTTCATGGCTTTAGCAGGCAAGTAAATTGGAAATATTATACCTTCTTCTCCTTTTGCATTCTCACAAGGAATAAGAAAGGTTACTCCAAGAAAAGTCCCAGCCCCAGCTTTGGCTGGTCCACCAAAAACTGCATTGCCCCACCCAAAATCCACTTCTCTTAACCGAGCACGTGTCACATCTGACACAATGTAAGACCTCATGGTTGTAAATAAGGGTCGACCCTTAATCACCATTAGATCTGCCACAGAATGCACATACTCCTCCGTTACATCAGCCTTTATTTTCTTTATCAACTCTACAGCATACCCAAATGGATTTCCACAAAGTTTTCCTGCTGTGGTAACTGCCGCCGGGTATACAACAACATTGCCATAATAACCAACCGGTATTGGAGGGTTAAACCTAGCACGTGCATTGACAAGGCACATCATGCGAACATCTTCCTCGGGCTTCAGCTGCAATGCTTTTGTACGACAATACCAGAGGCATGCAGTAATAAGCTCAAATCTGGTGCATTCACCAAGGTGATGAAGAACCAAGCAACGGAGGGCAGCTATCTCGGCCGATCCAAAGAAGAAGGATTGTTGAACCATGTCATCCTCGTATGAAACAATGGTCCTTTCCTTGGTATTTATCACTTCCTCGTATTCGCGATGGTTGCATGTAATGCGTGGTGGGTCTCTTGCGCTTAGGAGCTCCCTACGCCACATTGGTAGAATGGAAGGTTGACGAGCACCCTGAGCCATTTCAGCCAAGGTGTTCAAGAATTGTTTTATACCAACTGCATCGCTCATGCTGTGGTTAAAACTCATGGCAAAGATAAAACCACCGCACTTAAGGCGCGTGACCTGTTATTTATAATCCAACATAAAGAAAAGAAAATTTTTTAGGTAATTACAAATTAAGCAAATCTTTTTACTTTATATCAATTAATGATCAAAATAGTAGTTGTTATATGAATAAGGAAAATGCTGCTTAGTATGAAACGAAATTCGTGCCAATAGCTTTCCATGTACCCCCAACCATGTATCCCGTAAATGGCGCAGTGTACATCCAAATTAATTAACATTTTGTCTAATCTTAAACTGCCATGTGTTTTGTATTTCTTTTCATCAAAAAAAGTTTCGTACTACATAGCAGTATTGTTTGAATAAATATCATTTTTAATCTTAATATTTTAGAGTTGATATGAGTTTGATCATAACAAATTTTTTTGACATTAATTTGGTTTAAACACTTTGAATTTTAACATTAATTTCATCTTTCCATCAAATCATCAATAACTTCTGTTGTGATTAATCCTAGTTGGCACATTAATGCATTGCTATGTTAGTTATTTATCTTTCTCAGTTGATGAAGAAAAAGACAATTTTCACCTCATCAATTTGAAAATAAAAAATACTAGAAAATAAATAAATTATAAATTATAAATTAAAATTTTCTCATCTAAATCCCTAAGTATCAATATAGATAAACCTTGATTCCTCATTCTCTTAACACCAAAATTGGCATAAATGAAGTTGGGAAGCCAGTATGATGGTAAGGATGAAAAGTTATCAATTATTTGATAAAATAATAAAATTAATATCAAAATTTAAAGTGTTATGATTAAATTGATGTTAAAATTTTTTTTAGAAATATCCTAATGATGTCAATTTCAAAATATTAGGACTAAAATAAATATTTATTTTTATTATATTAAAAGATATATCGTTAAAGTGAAAGATAAAGACAACCCATAAAACTAATAAAATTAATGTGTTGAACATTCAATAGCAAGAAATAAGAATTTTTTCTTCTTTGATAATACTTTAAAATTTCTCTTAAGAAAAATATTCTTAATCAAGCTCCTTTAAGTGAAAGTTAATATTGTTTTCGTTTTCTAATTAGATAAAAATATTTTATTTTATTTTCTTGTGTAAAACTAGATAAAAATTTATGAGACCTAAATTAGTTTGACTTGAGTAGAGTTGGACAATTATAAAGTAAAAGCTCTTGTCTGGTTAATAATTATAGAGTAATTTTTCTTTTTTGGGTCATAATTTATCAATATTCAATGACGTCGTTGAATAAGTTAAAGAAGTGAAAATAATATATCCATCTAATAGTTAGAAACAATCTCACGTCCATATGAAAAAAATTTAGACAACAAAATTCTGTGACTTTAGTATTAGTACGTATTTTCTTTGTTATAATAGAAGAATATTCACCCATTCAAAAATTAAAAAAAAAACTATAAAATTTATAATTACCAAGAGGATTATGTACTATTCAAGAAACTAGAAAGTCAAGAGACTTTTCGAACCTGTATGAGTAGAAGGGGACAGTTGATAATTCCTTCAGAGCCAGGAACATCGTAGAGGAGTTCTTCGAAGCATGGGAACGGAGGTTGAAGAGCACCACCAAGTTCATCAAGTGCCACGTCAGCATCAGCCTCAATGAACAAGACACCCTCCCCAGTGCAATCCACCATCAACTTGCGGTTAGGACCCTCCTTAAGCCTACCCGCAAATGGGTAGTAAAACACAAGTGTCTTCGCGAGTGCATGTCTAATGACTTCAACTGGGTCTTTCCCTTCCATTGATGGCTCGTGACGATATATGTGGAAGAGTGGAACTTGGAAACGGAAGGCTTCTTGATCATCTATGTCGGATAGTAGCTTAACTTCACGGGGAGTGGGTGTAGCGGGAGCCACCAGCTCTGGTTGGCACCTCCGCACTGTTAAAACGAGAGAGGGAGCTGATGATGATGATGAAGCCATGTTTGAGAGAGGCGATTATGGAGGAACAAAGAATGAAAAAGAGTGCTTAATAATAAGTGCTCTCTATTTATTTTGAGTTGAGTGATATGAGTGAAGATAGTTGTAAGGGGATGGATGGTATCAGCCTAATGCAAATGAGGCAGTTGGAAATTAGATAATTAATTTATTGCTTGTTCAAGTGTCTAGTGTGCAGCAGTGCATCACACTTCAAATGTATTTCTTTAGGTGAACTTGCTTCACAAATTTCTTGTGGAAAAAATGTAGCTAACGTGGTCCATTTTGTTCTTTGTGGTCAACTTCAATTGTTAATGCCAAGACTTCTGCCCCTTTTGTTCTTTTGTACATTTGTTTCTCCGAACAAAAATATAACTTTTTTTGATCTGGTAACAAAAAGGAAAATTAGGTAAAAAAAAAACGTGATATCAACTACGGTTAATGTTACAATCTATCAGTTATTTAATAGTTAAGTCCTTTTGGTAGATTTATAAATAGAGGGATTATTCTCAATATAAATTAGTTAGTTAAATAAAGTGAATTGGTTTTTTTTGAGTTCCTTATATTCAAAGTTAAGAGAAGTTGTAAGTGATCTTAAAAATATATCATTAGTATTTTCGTTGAGAGACTTTATAATAGAGAGAAGAATTGTAGGGATAACCAAAATTATGATTGATCCAAATTATATTATTTGGATCAAATTAATTTTTAACTCAAAATTAATTTAAATCGAATTACAAACACCCCTACTTAAATCAATTTAAATTAAATATATAGCCAAATTTAATTGGATAAGACACATGTTGAGTTGTTGACAAGTTCAATCAAGGCAGAATTAACAAAAATTAAAATAGAACAAATTTTTTAATTAATCCCTAAAATATTTTTGATGAATAGATTGGTACTTGATAAAAATAAATTAGTTTTGTAATCCTCAATAATTATAAAAATTAGATTTTTTTAATTTCTAATTTACTTACAATTAATAAAGAGTATGATATTTGATGTGTACGTTATATATTGACTAAAATATTTTTACTCTATTTTATATGACACCAACACTTCCAGAATACTTAAAAAAAATTATCTTTTTTTTTTTATTGATCTATAAATCTGATATTTCAAAATTCTTAAATTTTTACCTCTTTTCTAATATTATAACTGAAATAATGATAAAAAAAAGAGATTATTAAATGATGTAATAAGAATTTAATATTCAATAAAATAATGATATTATTACGATATATATATATATATATCCGTTTATCTTTCATATTGAAATTAAAACTCTTAAGATATTTATATCGAGATTGGCATTACATGCCGAACAACAGTTTTTAGTCAAGAGCAATTCAACAGCATGTCCTTGCCGCTTGAGATCTAGCTTTAGATCTTTCCTGCGTTCAACAGTAAACAATTTAACACGAACAAATGCAGGTGGGCCCTCATCTACCGCCCCCAATAACGTGGCGGAAATCTAGAGCACTCCTTTGGATGAGCTGAAGAGAGAGAAAAATAAAGAGTTTTGAAGTTGAAAAAGCAGAGTAGAGTAGAGAGACAGAGAACGCGAAAAAAAATAATCAAAACATTGGTGGCGTGGGCTCCACCGGCCTGCGTTGATAGGTCGCCATCAACGTCGCTTTTGTCTAACCACCTCTTCCTTTTTTTTTTTAATCATAATTAACATATATATATATATATATATATATATATATATATATAATAGCTTTTTTATATAAAAAAATAATTAAATACAAAAATATCCCGTTTTAATTCTATTTTAAAAAATATACTGTTTTGGTGGTTTATAAGTAAATTGTGTGATGGTGACATAATTTATGGCTGTCTATATATTCAATAGAAATTGTGCCAAACTCACATGATTTACAGCCTGCATAGCGTATTGGCTAGAAATTATGAGAGGGTGACATGATTTCTGTGCAGCTCAACTACATAGAAATTGTGTCAGGGTGACATAATTTCTGTTCAATTGAGTCCCATAAAAATCGTCTTATTCTTCCACTATTTTTGCTTGTTTTGCCTATAAAAGTGAAATCGCGTGAACCTTGTTCATTCATCCAAAAATCATAGGAGGCCTGTTGAGTAATCGTGTGAGAGCGAATGAGAGAGAAAAACAGGAATTTCTGCACAAATGACACAAAATAACTTACGCCCGCTAGATGAAATTTCACATATTTCTATACATCTACATGAAAAGGTAATTTTCTACTATATTTTAATTTAATTTTATTCAAAAAAATAGATATTTAGTTTAACTTAACTTAGATTAATAAAAAAAATATTTGGTTAGTTTAGTTTGGATTACTATTAAAAATATTAGTTTAGATTAGTAGAAAAGAATTTGGTTAGCTTAGTTTAGTTTTAATTAGTATAAAAAATATTTGATTAATTTAGTAGAGAAATCATTTGTTGGGTAAATATTTTTTTGTTAATGGAAAATTTAGTTTACAGATTTATTTTAATCATTTTTAGTGTATTTAATTTAAGAGTATTTAATATAAAACAAAATTATTGATTTAATATTATTTGATTTTTATTGATATTACAAAAAAAATGAATATAAGTTAATTTATTTTTTATAAATATTAATGAAGATTATCATTTTAAGGTTTAGTTTAATATATTTAAGTTAATTATAGATAATTTAGTTGTTATTATATTATAAAGTTGAATTTCAGTATTTATTTGGTTTATTATAATGTTATGAAATTTAATTTAATTTCTATATTTTTAATAAATCTAGTTTACTTTGAGATAATTTTATTTAGCTTTGTTTCAATTTTTTAATGCTAATGATATTATATTCATGCTTTTACAGCCACGTCGAGTGTTGACCACTAGGCGTCGTCACATATCTGCCCCACATCTTCTTATGAAGCCATACTTGAGGCAGGCAGGCTCATGGTATGCAGCTCAGGTCCCATTTTATGAGTACGATAACGCATTTGATCAGTGTGTTAGTAAAGCATTGGCGACCGAAGACCCACACGTTCCATTTTCCATACAGAGAGTGCACCATCACGTTGGAGGATGTTGCATATCAATTAGGGCTGTGTGACGATGGACAGGCAGTTAGCGGATGCATAGGATCCTGGGGGAGATATTATAGCCGAGATATATGGACCATATGTTACGACTTATTTGGCACAATGCCAAGTCTAGATGAGCAGGAAGGATATTCAGTATTTTTGTCTTGGTTCAATACTACATTTCGTGATTTGCCGGCAGATGCACCTGTGGAGACTGTTATATGCTACACTCATGCTTATATTATGATGATGCTCGGGGGTTTTTTAATGGTGGATAAGTTAGGGTCCAGAGTTTATTTGAGGTAGCTGCCGTTATTGCACGATTTTGAGCACTTTGGGAACTTTAGCTAGGGGTTTGCAGTGCTTACGACTCTATATCATAGTCTCCGTCGCACTGTCAATATGAGAGTGCGCGATATTTCTGGGTGCTTGGCCCTTTTGCAGTCATGGATTTGGTTTAGAATCATAGCATTGAGACCTCCTCCTATTGAGCTCACCTTTCTACTTGTTACGATGTAGAGTTATAAAAAAAATAAATTATTTTTACATTTATGTACCTTTCGCATTTGAATATTGTTAAGATTAATGTTTTATTTTGTTCCAGGTAGGGGATTATCGTTGTACCTCTGACAACCACAAGACACGGTTGCTGGCGTTACAAAGATAGCTTGACACTTTGACCATCATAGGGGTAAGAAGCATTCAATTGTCTTACATTTTGCTTGCGAATTTATTACTTTTAGATTGAATTGTTGTTAAACATTGCAATTTAGGTGGACTTTGTACCAGGACTTGCATATAGGCCAAATTAACCAGATTTTGTATTTTGAGATTCCCCTCTTTGGCCATCAATCACAGCCTTGATCTGCTTCACTATGATTGAGTTACAACAGCCGGATCGTGTTATCCGGTAGTTCAAAGGACAACAGCCTATACCGGTTGAGCCGCTGAACCTTGATAGGGTTCACGGCAAAGATGCTCATGGGGTAGATTATTGGTGGCCTAATCAGTACAGGGCATATCATGATTTTTGGGATGCATGGACGGACCAAGTAGTTCAGTTTCAGGCCTCTTTTGACGATCGTCCATCAACTAAGTACATGAGATGGTACTCGAATGTTACGCTGAGGTTTTTATGTTCAGACCGAGTCCTTCGTGATCCTCGACCAGCTAAGATACCTCTAGATGTTTCTGAGCATGTTCCACCAATGCCTTCTATGGCCCTTCTAGCTCATGCTCCAGATCGCCATCGACGAGAGCACCATTTACATGTCAGGACACTCGCTAGCCGATGTAGAGACGACGACGAGGATGATGATCCTTGCTAGTTTGGCGATGATGATGATCAGCATCACAGGCACTCCCACTCTTCTGCCGGCAGCCCAAGTTGGCAGCCCATGCCTGAGTATGGTACATCCAGCCAGGGACGTATGGTGACCACCACTTGCCATACGATCAGGGGGCCTAGTTCGCAGACGATGGGGGGTCCTAGTTAGCAGTATATGATTGGGTCTAACTCTCAGTTACTATCTAGTCCTGGCCAGCAGTTTAGTCCCGGGATGGATACGACGTGTGCTGAGCTTGAGGCTTTCCTCAATGCTCCTATTCCGGTGAACACACCTACTCAAGATGAGACAATGTCACCAGATGTGTAGAGGCCATCATTGGATAATATTGATCTAAATGTGAACCCATCTACACTAGTGCCTTCTTATCAGATTTTGTATGGTTTTGATTTTCTTGGTGAGACTCCACCATCAACATTCACAGTTGGCCAGATTGACCACAAGGCTCAGCAAGATCAGCATAGAAAGCCAGATCAGGACTAGGAGTAGCAAAGAGACCCTGAGCTAGAACTGAAGCCAGAGCTAGAGTAGGAGTAGAAGCACGATCATGGACGGGGTCGGCCTAGGCGAGAGATTCATCCTCGTCAATGCCACACAGATTGTCATTTACCAGCCCCTCAACGGGATAGATGGGACTAGATGTCCGTGTATAATGTGTATAATATTTACTTGCCTTTTTTTAGTTTCTATTTAGTAGTGACTAACATGTATATAATGTTTACTTACCTATAGACATTTTCTATTGCAAACTCATGTATATGGTTGTTTTCTACTTATTTAAATTCCAATATTTTGTTATGATGGATGAATAAACAACTTATAGGTAGAATATGTGAAAAAGTAATAAACTCCAATTGGATATAGTCTAAGTGCATATTTATATTAGAAAACACACAATCGAAATTATATTATCTAAGCATATTGAAAATTAACAACAACCGATCAACAAATCAAAATCAACAACAGGAAACTAACAAAATAATACCCAATAGTTGGAAACTAACACATTAATAAACATAGAAGGTTAATTGCCTTCACTAGGTCTACTAGAGGATGAAGAAGGTTGAGTAGGGCATCTTTATCTAGTGTGACCCTTTTATCTGCAAAAGCCACACCATTTTGATAGCCTGGATTCGATAGCATCCATTTCATTGTGGATTCTAATTGAAACCGGACGTCCCTCGGCGGTTCATCTTAGTTGTAGATTTGGACGTGTTTGAGGTCCACTGTACTTAGGCCAATAATATGCATTTGCAATAGTTGAGAACTCCATTCTGTATACATTAAATATAGTGTGCATGCGATAAACATCATCAACAAATGAGCCCCAGTCAAGTCGTGCATATGCACATGCAGCAAGTACATGGCGACAAGGGTAGTGAAGTGCCTGAAAATACCCATAGTCACACCAACAATCTGTCAGCCTCACCCTGTAGCTTCCTTGACTGTAGTTCCCTATTCGTGCATGCTCCTCCACCGCAAAAGACTCGTTTGCCTGAGAGAATGCAGAAACGATCATAGTGCCTATTTGCTGCCTCTTGATTTCAATTGCTCGCAACAAGGCCTGCGAATATGTTGGCACAGATAATATTAATATCCAACTTAGAATGGTCCTATGAAATCAATGCAGATAAATACGTGTGTGGTCCATTGTACTTCCGAATTTCCTACGCTCCCCTTTTCTAGCGATAAGTCATACATATGCTCCAATTGCATCTATTCCCAAACTGCTTGCATTTGCCATGGTATTTTATATGATCAGACTCCAAGACCTTGTAGTCAACTAATCTTTGGATACTGTAAGTTTTAACAGCAAATAATACAGTCTCCTTATCAGGAAACTGTTGCCCAACTTGCAACTCCTTTTCTCCTACCAAACCCAAAATATCACCACTATCTACCATGCCTCTAATCCCTGGAAAAGTACTCCCATGCATGGATTCCAAATTTAAAGAATCATAATGAGACACATGCGCATATGATCGAGATTGAGAATGGGAATTGAACTGAGATTGGTTGCTTCTGGTTGGCTGTGAGTCGCATGCACTGCCTCTCAGTCTTCACCGCTATCACTATCACCCGGTGCTTTATCTAGTTCATCTTCTTCATCTCCATTATCAATAATAAAGTCATAACCTGCAATGGGACCATGCTGCGAGAGTGGTGCTGCTATCTCCATTGCAAGTTGCGCAAAACTTGGCTCACCCATCAAATCATCTACATCTTTTGTATGAACATTTTGGTTCTGCACAGGACTTTGCAATGCCATCGCAAAGGTAAGTGAACACTCAACCAATGACAATGCAACAGATGCTGGATCGGGAACAGATCCTCCGGAGCTCAACACTGAGTCTTGTAAAATGATGAATAGCTCCATAATGCGGATCTCTAGAAACTGGGTACGGTAATCGAACATTCATCACAGCTGATCTCAAGACTGTTATATCGAATTAGATCTTTCCCAACCGCTATAGGCAACCTGTACACCATTTGTGTTATGTGCTTGTTATTTTGTTGGCATAACTTCTGCAATATTCTGCTCTGTAGCTCTAATAAAGTAATAGAAGGATGAATATTCAGACAAATTGGGTTTGAACTGCAAAATGTTACTCCCTTATTTGCATTTGTGATTTCACCATTATAGTGAACAAGAATGTAGAATCTCCCAATCTATCACTCAAATTTTTCGAAAAATACGTATTCTACTTTTGCTGGAAAACGACATTGGATGGTTGAAAATGATACTAGACGGTGGAAGCTGAGTATATAGGGAGGGGGCTCCTACGAAAATCGTGTGAGAGTCACACGATTTATGTGAATTGAGCAAAAATCGTGGAATGATGACATGATTTCTATGGGACTCAATTGAATAGAAATTGTGTCACTCTCACACAATTTATGGCTAGTACGTTATGCAGGCTTGAAACCGTGTGAGGTTGGCATGATTTTTGTTGAGTATGCAGATAGTCATAAATCATGCCAGCCTTACACGATTTACCTATAGACCGTTAAAACAGGACATTTTCGAAAATAAAATTGATACGGGATATTTTCGTATTTAATTATTTTTTTATTTTATTTATATAAAAAAGCCTATATATTATAAGATAAAACATAATTAATCATACTGAATAAAGCGTATTTTTAAACAAATTTTATTTATTAACATTAAAATGTTAAATTTTAATATCGTTACTTTTTAAAATAACTTATGTAATTATTACTTTCAAATTTAATACAAAATTTCACTTACCGTTATAATGATTAAAAGAAATATCTTTCATTATAATTAGGATAGATGACAACTAGTCTCCTTGTGATTTGGAGATGTACTTCACCCCATTCTTCCTGCGAAGTAGCAGTCTACCCTAAAGCATAAACGCCGCTTGCGACTCCGTTATTGTCTCCGTCTCCAGTTTCACCAGTTCCTCACAGTTCTCATTCCCTATGGATTTTTCTCTCTTACTTCACCACCCTGACCATGGATTTCCTCTATTCCCATCTCCCCCATTGGCCCCACCATCACCCACAACACCAACAACCTCACCATGACCATGCCTACTCTTCACCATTTCTTTCCCCTTATTCTAACGTGACTAGGGGTGATCGCGGTGCGATTTAGATCGATTTTAAATAAAAAATTTATCCGATCCAAATAATATACTTTATAGCGATTTGAATTGGATCGATTTATTTTAAATTTTAAATCTGATCTGATCTGATCTAATTATTTGCAATTTGAATTGGATCGGTTTGATCGGCTTTTAAAAAAGAAAAATTTTTAATTTATAATATTATAAAATAAAAGTAACATCAATAATTAAAATAAATAAATAAAAATAAAAAATAAAAATAAATCATTAAATATTTATAAAATATTATTTAAATAAAAATGATACATAAATAAAAATTATGTAATAAATTTAAATTATTATAAGTAAAAGTATAAACTTAATAATAAAAAGATTATATTATATAAGATTATGCGATTTGAATTAGATTGGATCGGTTTTGAAAATTAAATTCGAAATTCGATCCAATCCATATGGTTTGTAAAAAAAAATATCTAATCAAATTCAAACTTTTACGATTCTGATTGATTTTCAGTTTGGATTGAATTAGTTTAATGATTTTGATGGGGTTATATTGGATTTGAACACCCCTAAACGTGGCCCACTTGTTCCTTTCCTATTTCCACTCTTTGGATTTCAGCATAGGACTCAAAAGCAACGTCCTTGCAACCATAGAGTAAGATCCTTGCAGCAGTGTGATGTGGCCTGCTAGGAAAAATGGCCTCATGGGTTGCTGAGGAAACCACCAAAACGTGAAGGTGGCCAATGTGAGGAAGTGATTGTGCTGGCCAACATGAAGCTCACCAGGGCTGCAGCCAACGATGGTGTTGCAGTCGGGGAGGATCTGGTTGGATGCATACCAGCGTGAGGAAGTGAGGTTCCACGGGAGTTCGACCTAGTCACAGTGGTTGTGTTGCGGGTAGGGAAGAAGGTGTGGAGCTTGTTGTGGCTGTCCTTGAAGTCGCCCATCTGGAAGAGGGTGCCAGAGGAGCACCAAGCGTCGATTGCTGGATGCATAGCACTGGAAATATTCAATGGCACTTCATCTTCTTTGAATTTCTTTTGCACAATCAGAATAGAAATAGAGAATCATTAACTAAAAACTAAGAGAAGATAAGGGAAATGGAGATGGAAGAGTTAGAGATTTGTTACACCTTGGCAGAGCGCCGACAGCTCCAACCCACCACCAACTCAAACGGTTTATGGGGGTCTTTTGGAGGTTCATAATTATGGAAGGAATGGACAGTGTAGTCGAACTTGAGGGCCATGTCCACAGGCTGAAGGGGAGGGACAGGGTGCCAAAATTGGTGCGGTGCGGCGGAAGATGGCCACAGATGCCTGCAAATTGATTTTTTTTTTTTTTAAAAGAAAAATTTAACGAGGGTGTATAAGAGGGGCTGTGGGTAATTATTTTTTATATGAAATTTTTGTAAAAAAATTTAAAAAATATGATATTTTTGATGATATTAAAAAATTATAATATTTTTATTTATTTTTTTTTTCATTTTCCTTTTTTTACTCTTCTCTCTTTTTATTTTTTTTGGCTTCTTTTTTCTCTTTCTTTTTTCCTCCTCTTTCTGCTTTATCTTCTTCTTTTTTTTCGTCCCACGCTCTCTCTCTCTCTCTCTCTGTCAAAAACACACATATGTACAACACACTTAACACAAAAAAAAATAAATTGAAATTTGATTGGAAATATGCCAAATTTTAAAATTTTTTAATTAAAATAATAAAATTTGAATAATAATAAGTCAAATTCTCTTTTTATCTCTTCCATTTTTATTAAAATAATAGAATTCGATTATCAACGAATTAGAACTATTTTTTTCTCTCCTTTTTTAATTAAAATAATGAAATTTAACTGATATCAAATTGAATTAACCAAATTCTCAAATTTTTTAAATTTTACCAAAAATTTCCAATATCTCCAATAAACCATTTAAAACAACATATAAAAAAAAATCACCCTAAAGCCGTTAATAGCTTTCATAATTTGGGGCATACTGATATTTTGCTGAAAAAATAGGATAGAGTGCGCTTCCTCAAAATCTCAAGGTAATATTTATTATTTATCCTTATAATTAATTATTTATTTCATTTTTTCCTCTCTCGTAATTTTTAAAATTTATGATAATTATTAAAACATAAACTTTTAATTATTATTTAAAAAAATTATTACTAAATAAATCTATTCCCAAGTAACGAAAGCTTTTAATGTGATCTCCCGGCAATAAAAACAAAGACCTCTGAAAGCTAAAAAAGTAAGGTTTGGTAATTTTTTGAATAACAAATATTTTCCAAAAATTATTTTTTACCTAACCATTACACTTTTAAAAGCTAATTACTAGACTGTAGTAGTTTAAAAACAATTCTACATCTATGGTTGTTTCTGCCACTTGTAGCATGGTGCAAGATCAACATGCGCCACCAGTCCAACCCAGCAGAGATTTCGTCAGAGGGTCCTGGATGGCGCAACTTCAACCGCTTCCCAGAGAGTGACATGACAATTCCAGCACGAAGCGAATGGATGGCGCTGCATCAAGTCGTGCCACCGTGGGGAAACGCCACGTGCCCTGGTGGTAGAGTGGAGTGGGCTGAGTGACATGACAAGAGCATCAGGCGCAGCCAGACGGCGCTGGCTCAAGTTGCACCATCGCTGGCTAGTGCCACCTGTCCCGTGGCTGGTGAGGAATGACGTAGCGCCATCAGACTAGCCTCATTTAAACGAAGCTGTTCTCGCTTTCGCCTGCTCCCCTTCACCCAAACGGCTCCCCCAAACTCAATTTTGTGTCTACTTCAATTTTTTTTTCCATTACAAATTAGGTAGTTATGATATAGGAAGTTCAACATTTCTTATAAAGGTAATTTAAATTTTATATGCTACTTATAATTTTTAATTAATTCATTTTCAGTTCAAAAGTATAGTAATATTTTGATATGAGCTTATTTTTCTATTTTTTAAGATTAGATTTTGATTTTATCAATGAATTTAATTTGAAAAAATATTTTTAATTTTTTTAAGAAAATTATAATAGCTTGTAATGAGTTTTTTTTTAGTTTGCTTTTAAAAAGTTTTATTAGGATATTTGTAATCTTGTTTCTTTTTATTAGAAATACTAGGCTATATGATAAAAAATTCATTAAAAAAGTATTAGGATATATTACTATTGAATATTAGGCTTTACTTTTTCTCATGAGTTAGTTTTTTTAAAAAATTATTATGTTAAAAAATACTCTATTTATTTATCTATATGTTTAGTTTTTTATTTAAAGATTAGATTTTTAAAAAATTTATTAGACCAAATATAATTATTATAATATAGACTATAGACAATTATAACTTTAGCAACATTTTATTTTTTGACATGTATCATCACATAATATTTTCAAAGTTTTGTGAAATGTGTAACAAGTGAATTTTAATTTATATTACTGAATAAATAAAGTAGTAAGGAGACTATTTGATAAAATAATTACATTACTATTGCATATAGAAAAGTACATAAACAATTGAATAATTAATACTTTTCTTTCTTTCTTTCTTTTTCAGATGGCATCTAACTCTTTTTCTTCATCATGCATCATCTGTCCTGGCCCAGAAGATGCATCGTTGTTGACAATGGAAGAAACACATGTTTTAAAATATATATGGAATGGACATCCCGATCAAGTGTTAGTTGTTAAAGGAAAATCTTTTTGCCGAGATTATTCCGTACTTGGAATAGGCAGGGTTTTTTGAAGTTGTAAAACTCAAATTTTTGCAAATTGAGCACATGTTGATATCAGCTTTAGTAGAGCGTTAGAGACCGAAGACACATACATTTCATTTGGCTCCGAGGGAATGCACGATTATGCTGGAAGATATTGCTATCTAAACGAGCCTTCGTATTTATGGGATATCAATTTTTGGCAATACTTCTGGTCCGTGGCAACCCATTCTCTAGCACTTGCTAAACGTAACCCCCCGCAGAATGCTTTTCATGGTCATCGATTGAAAATGTGGTGGTTAAATACTCACTTTAATGATATAAATGATCATATTGGCAGTGAGGTCTAGATTCAGCGATTTGCTCGAGCATATATTTTGCAGTTAATAGGGTTACTTTTGTTTCTAGATCATTCTAGAAACCTAGTATCTTTAAGACTTCTACCATTTTTAGAGGATTTTGCCATGGCTAGACAATACAGTTAGGGATCAGTAGTGCTCTCTTATTTATACTGCAAGTTTTGCAAGTGTACGGATTATAATTGGCATGAGATTGGAGGCATGGTTGTGTTGGTTTAGCTATGGGCGTGGGATAGATTCCCATCAATTGTCACAACTCCTATAATGGAGATCGCCAATGCCCCACGTGGTGCTTGGTTTGACTTTTTTCCCCTTTTATTTGTAATAAGTTTTCTAGTAAACAATCATTTCATATTTATAATATTTGGTTAAATATGTGAACTAACAAATGGGTAGGTGGTAGAACTTTTATGGCCGTATGACGAGACTTACCATACTATCGTCGCAAACTTGATCGATAAAAGCGAAAATATGTAAGAATCTCTTATTGATGCTTATATAATTTTGGTCATGTTAACTATATAGAATTTTTAACATTCATTATTATTATTTTGCAGATTGTATGGGAACCCCATATCGAAATTTACGCTCAGCTCCTGCCTATTTGCCTTAAAGACTCTCATGTTTGGAGAGTTGTTGTGCTACTTATATTTTTTCATATCTTGGAATGGCATCAACCGAATCGAGTGATACATCAATTTGGCTTATAGCAAGGTATTCCAAACCCACCGCGTCAACTTGAAAAACTCCATAATCTTACTCTGCATGGCAAGGAGATCGATAATTGGATGCTTTTATATGCTTCGGTTATCCAAATATGGCAAGATAAGGCACAATATGTGGTAATTAGTAATCAGTAGATGGGGTTATTGAGTGAGAATGATCCATACATGAGGTGGTATTCAAGGTACACTCATCGTTGGATCAGTAGGGATGGTGTATGCAAAGGGCAGACAGTAAGTATTATTACCTTTTATTGATTAAATTATTTTTTGTTATTAGCACTTCTATAAAATGTTCTTATCTATTTGAATAGTACAATCAATTGGAGTGGATTCATCATTTATCCTTTATTAACGATTCAGGCTTTTTGATAGAGGATATTAGAGATATGACAATAGAGTTATTGCAGCAGTTTGAGGAATCAGACACGGTCACTGAACCTGTGGCAGCTCATGTTCAACAGCAGCCCCCCTTCCATAACCTGATGTGAATGTGGCAATACCTTCAACTTGGGTGGAAAGTCATGGACTTCAGTGACGCAGAAGGTGAGAGGCGATTTTTCCTCCACTTCTTGAGCATGGTAGCCAATATTATGTTTTGTCGGTATCATTAGCCCACCCTATGGATTTAGGTCTAGAAAAAAGCTATTATTGGCCACCTTAACATCAATCAATAGCAGGAGCATCATTTTCCCATTCTGCATATTATTCATACGGTCGAGATGAGGTGCACGTCCCTTTCGTACCAAGTTCGTCACAATTTACATCACCTGCGTATGTGCCACCATAGTTCACACGTAGTGCACCTATGACGTTTATGGATTTCTTAGCATATGAAATCCTTTACATTACACGTAGTATAAATATTATTTTCGACAGGGTATTGACTTGAATAAAGATTTTTTGTCTGTAATTGACCTTGTCGATGATGCGGCTAACGTGAGAATAAACTCGCATCGTAGAGCGAGAGATAAGCAACGTGGTTGTATATTATCGCCTAACTATCCACATGAATGATCATGGGTGTATCTTCTTATTTATTTGTGTAAATTTTGAAGAAAAATGTATGTGTGTGATGTAGTTTATTTAAATTTTAATCCATTTATCTTGTAATTTTTATGCACACCTTTTTTAAAGTTTTTTCTTCTTAAAAAAATTTTAAAAAAGCCCAAATTATTATTATTTAAAATAAATCTTGAATAATATGTTAAGTAAATATTTTATTTTTCTTATTCCTTATTCCTTCAATTATTTACTGTAAAAGAATATTTTCTAAAGCAAAGTTTATATTAATTTTTAATGTGGTAATTTATTTTGTGAAAGTAACTAATTTTATTTAAAAGTTTGATGCATACAAAAAGTGAGAGTTACT
Organism: Pterocarpus macrocarpus; assembly: GCA_031439585.1. Lineage (NCBI taxonomy): Eukaryota > Viridiplantae > Streptophyta > Magnoliopsida > Fabales > Fabaceae > Pterocarpus > Pterocarpus macrocarpus. The sequence continues at coordinate 3,530,568 of CM062515.1, read as the reverse complement.
AATATTATTTAAAAGTTAAATAGATAAATTAATAGCAATATAAATTAATCTTAATTTGAGTATATTTTAGTTAACTAATATATTTTAGTTAACTAAGGGTAATTTAGAAAATGATCACCAAATAAATAAGGTAATTTACAGAATTACAATGACAAGAAAATAATTAACAATCACACAAAAGTTTTTGTATTTTAAAATAAAATAAAATCACACTAGATGACTTTGTACAAATTTGGCATAATTTAAATATCTTCATCGTCTATAGTGTTAGTATCATGCTGGGAGCTTTGACTTCTAGTAACACGACAGCAAAGACGTCGATTATGACTTTCTTTTTTACATATTCCACACCATTGCCTTCATTGCAACTCTCTCAAATCTATTTCATTCCTTATGCGTGTGGACTTTGACTTATCCTTACCACGAAAAGTTGACAAATCTGGAACTAATGTCCAGCCTGATGTAGTTGTGATGCAATCCTCATTGCCAATTAGCTACCATTGTCCACTATATGCATTGAAAATATTTTGAATGGTATAAATAGGATCAACTAAATTGTAGAAGTCTATACTCACGGCAGCCCAAGCAACAATGACATGAGAGCATAGATATTTATATGCTTGAAATTTCCATACTGACAAGTACTTCTTCTTAAGTTTACGGCCCATGTATGACCACCACTTTGTGTCACAAGGTTCAATGCCACTTCAATCTCAAACATTGTGGTCTCTATGTCATATCTGTGAGCTTGGTGGGAACAAGCATCCTCCTGATTCTTCCTAATTGCATCGACTAACTTCTTACAAAACCCATTTCCAATACTTAGCTCCTCCCTAGCCTCCGCACTTTTTTGCACAAAATACTCTACCATCCTCCCATATGTGCACTTAACCAATGCAATTATTGGCAAATTTTTAGCACCTTTTAAGACTTTATTCACAGCCTCTAGTAAGTTTGTTGTCATATGCTCGTATCTGCGTCCTACTATATTATACACCTAACTCCATTTCTCCTTCGGTATATTATCAATCCATCTTTGAATTTCAGGACTAGTGTGATGAAAATTTTCAAAATTCTTATCAAATTAGTGCATGCAAGCCATATACCCTACATTAACACAAATAAAATGTTAACTTTGAAAAGAAACAAAATTCATATATATAATATTAACATTATGAAAATGTACTTCTTACCAAGTTTCACTAGGTCTTGCTTCAATTTCGTATGCTTGAACTTGTGGTTGAAATTGTTGGCAGTGCGACGAATACAGTACACATGATATGCATATGAAGATTGCCAGTCGAGGTTTTCATTTGCCACAGCTCCTTTTATACTTGAATGCCTATCAGAGATAAGACACAGACCTTGCTTTCTTATCACATATTGCTAGATATTTCCTAAGAACCATGACCAGATGTCTAAAGTTTCTCCTTCAACAATAGCAAAAGCAATATGTAAAATGCAACTGTTGTCATCCTGTATAGTGGCAATTAAGAGTGTACCACAATACTTTCCATACAAAAATGTGTCGTCCACTTGTACAATAAGCTTGCAAAAATTCAAGGCATCGTAACATTGTTTGAATGTCCAAAATACTTGATGAACTATATGAAACCGAGTATATACTTTATTATTGATAATAAATTCAGCTGTCTCACTTTTATGGACAGAATCTGGTGCGAATAACTGCATGTATGCAAGCCATCTAGGAAGCATTGTAAATGATTCATCTCAGTCACCAAACACCTTTGCTATTGCCTTTTGCTTAGCCTTCCAAGCCTTCTAGTATGATATTTAATGTCTATATTGACTATTAATTCTTTCTCTGATCAAAGGAATTGGAATTGATGGTTCTAATTTAACTAATCCTATCATAAATTAAGCAATCAAATTATTATCACCAAATAAAGTTAATAACCATAAAGTACATAATTGATATACAGTTTAGTGATGCACCTAGTATATTTACGCAAATAAAATTTGAATCTAATTTGCAATGATCTTGAGATAATATATGATTAAGACAAATATGACAACTACCCCATTTAGTGATTTGCCACTTATTTGTCTTCTTTCCTAAAATTGCCCTCATTCTTCAAGGGCAACCTTCTTTGTGTCTTGTGCACTTTGTGCATAAAATTGTCAGTATTAATTCGACCACAATATATGTTTGATGGACCTTTATAGAGAAATATTTAACAGCCATTTGCACAGCTTCTTTGCTATCAAATCGTAAACTAACATATAGCTCATCTCCACTAATACGCCAAGAACCAAGCACATCTTACCCAAAAAATTCATCTGTCTCTTGATCAGGGTGGTCCCAATTGATCTAATTATAATGTGGAGACACACTCCAAAATGGAAACTCCATCAAATATGTTACACCTATAAAAATATCATCAAGTCATAAAATGGTTCTATTAAAATCACAATATATAAAAATATTTATTTGAAAACTAACAGTCTTGTCATGGAAGTTGTTCTCTAATATGCAATGAGGATGTAACAGGACAAACTGTAAAAGCTGGATAATCCAATTCAGCCTCAGAGTCAGAAGAATCGCCATCAGAAATCTCACCTTCATCATCATCTTCATTTTTATCCGGCGATACATCCCTCATCTTCATTTGATAGCCTATATCAGCACTATAATGATCACCAAATGCGGCAGTAGAATGAATAAAAGGGGCAATAGACACGAATGAATTGCCTGCAACATCAATCTCAACATATAGTTCGAGTACCGTTAAAGAAGATCGTTGCTCAAAGGTGCTGATCATGCAATCAACATCGTCATCATCAACTTCCTCAAGAGCAGTATATGTACTACTATCTCGAGCAATTGGAAATTTATAAGTAAGACTTGAATTGTTTGATGGGTTGAAGCTTCAATTTGGTGGCAATCTTTCTTTTTTCAGTTCATTATAATTGACACTTTTATTTATTTTAATTGATCTTTTATTAACTTCAAAAGTACATCATTGGGGCCCATCAAATTTACTACCATTCCAATATATAAATATAATAAAAGTAGTCATTTTTTTCAACTAAATTAAAAAAAAAGAGTGTAAAAAAATTGGACAAAAAAATAGAATATAAAATATTCAAAGACTACAAATAGGAAAAGAAACTAAAAATTGTGAAATAAAAAAACTCAAACACTGTAAAGAGTAATAGAAACTAAAAATTGAGGAATTTAAAGCCTGAAAAAGAGAAATAAAAATTTCAAGCGAGAGTTTTGTGGAAAAGCTAAAAACTAAGAGATTATCAAAAAGAGCAAAATATAGTATATAAAAACTGAAAATTTGAGAATGAGAATAGTTTGAATCATAGGTTAAAAATTGTATGGAAGAGTAGGGTATGTAAATAGGAGGATGGCACAACTCCATTCTGTGCCATGTGTTACACCAACAAGATGGCGCATCTCCATCCCGCACCACATGTCAGCAGCTAAAGGCGGCGCACCTCCATTTTGCGACACTTATTTGACCCTGTTTCATCCGTGATGCTCTTGTCATGCCACTCAGCCCGCTCTACTTTGCCATCGGGACACATGGCGCTTTCCAACGGTGGCGCGACTTGATCTAGCGCCATCCATTCAGTTCGAGCTGGAGTTGTCATGTCACTCTCTTGGAAGCGCTAGTTGAAGCTGCGCCATCCAGGATTCTATGACAAAATCTCTGCTAGGTCAGACTGGCGGCTTTTGTTGATCTTGCACCATGCTACAAAGACAACTCCAACCTAGCAAAAACAACCATAGACATAAAAATTATTTCTAAACTGCTGCAATGTAGTAATTAGTTTCTAAAAGCCAATCAGGCGCTTTCACTTGCTACGTAATTCATCAAACACTACTAGAAATTTGTCAAATAGCGATGGATTTTACTTACAGCTATAATCCATAAGAAATACGATGGATAATCTATCGGTAAAATTAAATAAATTATTGACATGAAATTTAATCAATGGTCTAATATTCCATCTATAAAACCGTCTATAAATGTTTATACAAAATGGTGGCTAACCATTATCTACAGACAAACCGTTAGTAAGTAATTATGTTCTCATTTTAATTTAATTAAAAAACTTCATCTATTACTGACGGATAATTTGTCAATGATTTAGAAAATCAATATTATTTAATTTATTTATTTTTTCAAAATTAAATTTTAAATATTACAGACGAATTTTTTGTCAATATTTGAAATTTAGGGTTTACCATCAGATGCAGTCCAGTTTCCATATTTTTTGTCAATAATAGATGATTTCATTATCTTTTTCCGACGAAAAATACATCAATAATATGTGATTATTGAAATGAATCATTTCATTAAATTGTTACCGACGAAAAATCCATTGATAATAATGAAACAAAACTTAAAATACAAGTGCCCCCTTCTTCTTCCTTATTCTCGTGATTTTCTTCTTTCTCTCCCCTTCTCTCTCTCGTCCTCCATTACGGCCCTAGGCTATTTTCTTGCCGTCAGAACTTCCATTTTGTTGCCGGAGATCATCAATGAGTATTTTATTCAGTTTAATTTTTTTATTTTGCCTTTTTATTATTCCATTTCTTTACACAAAGTTTTTAGTTTCTAAGATAATTAACTGACTTAATTTGTTATGTTGACTATTAAAGATCTTGTTTAGAGCACATGGAACAATTTGTTATTGGTGTATTGACTGATTGGCTTGAGTTGGAAAGTTTTAGGTATGTACATTCTACCCGTTTTTAAAATTTATGTCTTTTGAAATCTTAGAAATTTAAAATTTCTAGGATAAAGTTGTAGGATGAAGGAAGGAGAATATAATTGCATGATTGGGGGAATATTTAGAGTTCCTTCCCATTATTTGAATTGTATGTTGTAATATTGTATGCTTGCATAATATGAAGTAAAGGGATGCGCTCTAGAATGATTTTTAGGATTAATTAATTAATTTATATGATTGCATATGTTTGTTATTTGTGTTTAACTGATAAAATAATTTTTGTACAAGCTCCTAAAATAAAGAAAGACTTTGGCCAAATTTTGTTGATTATTTAAAATATTATTTACTTAAATAATTATTGTAATGAAATAAGTAATTGTTAGGTGCATTTAGGGGATGAATTAATTTTTGTGGAGGGTCCTAATTGAAAAAGAGACTTTGCATAAATCTTTTTTAACATTATTTAAAAATATTAGCTGAATTAAATAAATTTTGGAAGTGTGCATTAAAATATTGTTGTGGATTAAAAAATTAGTAAGGACTGCTAATTTATGGGGAAATTCTGCCCTATTTTTTTTTTATTGATGTGTGATAATATTACTCTATAAGTGGATAATATTATTGAGATATAAAATATTTGCTCCAAATTGAGTATGGATGTATAATAAATTACACCAAAGTCAAAAGGGGATTAAACCAAAATTTTATAAAAGAGTTGAGGAATTTATAATGGCTTGTGTTTGAATAGAGCAGTTTACATGTGGAGGGGCGATTAGATATGCTTGTCATAAATGTAAATGTAGGATATTTTTAGACATAGAGTCCATTAAATATCACTAGTACAATGATCGATTTGAGCTTGATTTTTGGGTTTGGATTGAACATGGGGAAGCCCTACCACCAAAGAATTAATTTGGTGTCGATTATGTTAGAAGTAGTTCAAGTGGAGTCCATATAAGTAACGAAGATAGTGGTAATGTCACTTGGGAAGATATTGTAATCGTTATCAAGGAATAATTTTTGATGTTGCCGGCCACAAGTTTGGAATGTATTTCAAATCTTTGTAAGAGATTCTCAATACGAATGATGAGAAATTTTATATTTTGTTAGAGAAAATAAATAAGCCTTTATAAGAAGGGTGTATGCAGTAACATGTTGGTTGAATCAGTGACCCAATGACCCAGTGACCTAGTACTTTAGCTGAGTCAATTATCAGGTTGAGTTTTATAATTATGGTGATTGATCACGGTGCTGGATACGTTGGTCCGAGCATGTTTGAGACTAGGGGTGTTCATGACCCGTCCCGACCCGATAACCCATCCCGGCCCGAAGGTTATTGGATCAGGTTCGGGTTTGGAATTTTAACCCGGTGCATTTTTCAGGCCTAGTGCGGGTCATATTTCGGGTTGGCCCGACCCGGCCAAAGTCATATGATTATTTAGAAGTTATATTTTTTAACAACATTAGTCATAAACTATGATATTTTTATACTTCTATTAATATGTTTTACATAACATAATGTTATTTTTGTATTGACATAGTTTGCTTTGAAATATGTATTGTAAAATATCTCTTAAATTTTATTTATAACTTCTAAAATTTCATGATTTTATTATGTATAATGTTCAAATTTACATATATTGTGTAAATGTCGGGTTGACCTGGTTATTTTTCGGGTTATTATCGGGTCGGGTCTGGGTTCTAAAAAATGACCCGATCAAAAAATCTGGCCGAGTTCGGGTCTACCTTAACCCGGTCCAACCCATCCCTTGAACACCCGTATTTGGGACCATCTAATGGTCCGAACATTTAAAATATTTTGAACCACTAGATCTAGCTCATTAAAATCCAACGGTAGAGATTGAACTCGCGTTATATTTTATAATTTTGCATATTAGTCCCCATATTTTAGATATTGGAATAGGTGAATAGTTACCGATGGCAGATTAGTAGGGTTTGCTTGCTCATGTTGGCAAGCAGGGGATCGTGGTGGTCGCCGGCATGTACAAGTCCATCAAAGCAAATGAGGCAGTTACAATGGGATTTATTTTTGGCATTTTTTCGAACAGCTTTTATGAATTAGATTATTCCTTGATCGTGTTGTAGTATGGTGGGTTTGGTGGTTTAGGTTAGAATAATTTTGAGCCTTGAATGGGGAAAAACCTTTTGTAGGATTTGTCGTGTTAATAAATTCTAAACCCGAACGAAACTTCAAAAGTTGGAAGTGGTTGTGTTATTTTCAGTGAAAGTCGATCTCCACCCCCCACACTCCTCCCGGTTGCCGCTGGCTGCAACCTGGTTGTATGTATTTGTGTAAAGTACTATTAATTTTGAAGCCACTTTTTAGATGGGTTGTCTAAAGCAAAGATAGATATCATGATTCCACAATCAAGTTTCCACAGGAGAGTTCTTCTGTTTCTTTGTTATTTTGTTAGATTTGTTTTATTTGCTCTCAATCTTAATTATGGCTTTTGATCAATGGATTCTTACTCTATAGAGTAATAGGTATACTGCTTATGTGATAAAATCTTATCATTTGTCCCTAAGACACAACTATTTTTTTATCTTATTTTCTAGTGTAAGCTGAATCATATTCTGCAAGATGATACATTCTCGGGTCACATAGGAAGCTTCTATGGTACTATGTGGAATGGATTTATATGCATCCGAGGCCACTCGTATGTGTCACAAGTGGGACTTTGTTCCATCCTAGTTGTCACAGAAGAAAGGAGCAAAAATTGGATTTCTTCATGTTTTTGCTCACTTTGCTGCAGCAATGGTTCTTTTTTCACTTGTTGAGCTAGGCGTTGAAACATGTATCCAACATAAATTCAGATTATATTTTCCAACCTATTGAATTATTTGTATTGACATAATGTTTTGTAACTTGTGCTACCTAAGTCTTACATTTCATATAATGTTTCGGTCCTCTTACTTTTTTAATTGCTACAATGTTACCCTCATAGTTTTGAAATTGATATCGATTGACATGACTTGGCACTCTTTCACTGATGTGGAAGTTTCATGTAAAAAAAGTCAAGAAAAAAATGGCACATCCCCAAATTATATTACAAATTGTGCATTGTCATGTTTGTGAAAAGTGAACACTTTATATCAATGGTATTGATTAGTGGAGAGTGAACACTTCCAGATCTAACTTGCCTCAGAGGTCATATTGAACAATGGACTTTTGGACTTTATCTAGCATGTAAACATGTATCAAGTACTTAATGTCTGATTTTGATATGCCAAGAGGTAAGAAAATTATGTGTATTTTTTTAGTTTTGAACGTTCTACTATCATGGAGATGCTTTTTTTAGGCCATACCTGCTGCTCGAAATAATGTTTGCAAGAATATTAGAGTCATTGATAGCTTTCTCCATTTAGCCAAATGTTGGTGAAAAGCCCTCTCTGATAGGCATATGCATTGTTTCCATCCTGCATATATATATATATATATATTCCCATATATATTCCCATTACTTTTAGTTTGAGCATTAGAAATTGCGGTCTAGTATGTTTAAGCAAATTCTGCCTTGTTTAAGTTCTCAATTGTGTTTTATCCAAATAATTGCTCCCAGAAAATAAGCAAGGATCTGCAAGTCTAAAAGAAAGGAAATTTTGCAATAAAATGGTGAGTGTGAGATTAGAATATGCGATTACGGTGTAGTTAGTGTTAACACTAGTGTATTTATATTAGCTTTATCCTTACTTATTTAATTAGACATGTAGCCTGGCATAACTAACTAATTGAATTTGACACATGTCTAATTAAATAAGGCTAAAGCTAATACAAATACACTAGTGTTAACAGTTAGTTCCTAAAATCATGGGAACAATGAGGTTGTTGCATATCTTTTTTTAGTGGCTGAAATTGCTATCTGCAGGTGGGTGAAGATAAGATATCTTCTACAGAGTTGTGAAAAAAAAAAAGACATGTATCTATATTATTCATTACAACCAATTTATTGGTTAAACAAAATGCATATATTTGTAAAACCCCATGGCTATACGGGCTGTAGCTTATTTCATCCATCAAAGCAATGGCACAAAACTTAGGTTTCCTTTCTGAGAAATTTATCTCACATAAGTGTTTTGTTTTTAACTTCCATCAATTATCACACATGAAATGATTTTCCTGGTTCCAATCAAGTACTGAAATGAAAGAATACCAAGTACACATACAAGGGCAAAAGTCATCTGTAATTTGGTTCACTTGGGAAATCAGGAAACAAACATAAGGAAATTAAAAATAATATTTGAATTGAGATTTTGATTGTTGACATGCAATGGCAAATCCATGCATTTAATTAAGCAAATATGTAACCTTCCATTAATAAGTCTTATTCCACCTAGACCATGTTTCCGATGAGGCACAACTGGCATATGGATCAATGAAGGATCTGTTCGTTTTCTTTCACCAGTTAACATATATTGTTTAAAATTTGCTATGTTCTACTCAAAACTCTAAAACTATTTTGTTATGGGGTGTCATAGTTTGCAAGCATACGTGAATGATTTAGAAGTCAACAAATATGCCTATATAAAATGAGCTGTTATGTGTGAGTGATGGCTCAATGCTAGGATGCAGTAGCGTTAACAAAAGGTTTAATAATGCGATTTAACATTTTTGCATTTTATATTGGTGAATTCTGCAACAAAGACAAAGGCCAAAATTAATGGATAGACTAATCAATCAGCCAAAATAATGAGCCAAGAAACTTGACTGGCTCGGTGGCTCCACTATGCTATAACAAGGTTTCAATTCAACTCTGTTGCCTCTACCGAAGATTAATGTGGTTACCTAGTTCATTGCCATGTAAAAGATAAGCACACGTGTAATATAAGTAGAACCCCATACTAGCCAACAGCCCGGCACAGAAATATTGATGAAGCCAGCCAAGTCCAGTGCCTGAAAGCGATCAGCAAGAGAAATGAATATGAAAAATAATTTTGAAATGTAAACAATAGCCATCAGGTTAGAACAAAAAACACATTCAAGACTACCAATCTTAACAAAAACATGATGACTTCGACAATTTGCAGATAAAAAGCCTATGTTCTGCTCAAGCTTCTCAGCTTGCAAACCCCTGACTATCTTCTAAGTTTCCTCAGCCGAACGCACACCCATCTAAATGACGCCCATTTCCACCCATTGTCTACATCAGACAAACAACACCACACATGAATGCCCGAAAAAACCTCGATTCCACCCACTGCCTTCCCGAAATGAGTAGCACCACACATGAATGCCTGGAATAAATACATTGATCCTTGAATATTTTCCTTTGATAAGGTTCCAGTTATTGAACACTGTCCTTATTTGCAAATAAAGAAAATTAAGACCTGAATTGTAAAATTAGATGCATGGTGGTTTATTAGGTGCGGTCTCAATTTTGTAATTTATTGAGTGGACCATGCGATGGTTCCAAACATATGCGGACCAACGTATCCACCAACATTGATCACGGTGGCAGATACAATGATCCGCACCATGTTTGGGATCATTGCATGGTTCACTTGTGAGAACCGTTAGATCTGATTTAATAAAAATCGCAGAGCTAAGATTACAAGTGTGCATAGATGGACTTTTATTGATATGGAGCATGTTAAGCGTTGAGTTTTGCAAATATAACCTCATCGAAATTTCGACTAGAACTTTGGATGGAGACTATGGCCGGGGATTCCGGTGGTATTGTCAACAAAAATGATTGTCCAAAGAGGCTGTATTCCGGCAACTTCTTCTCCTTCTCCCACCTTTGTTTCCTTCTCTGTTGATCTACCTCTCTTGCGGCCCTTAGCTATCTCTCCTTCTTTCTCTATGAAGTTTACATTTTTTTTCTTTTTTTTTTTGGGATATGATTTTTCCCCTAAAATTTCCACCCTTTCCTTTAAATTTATGTCCTTTTATATTTATTGCTTCTTATTTTTCGAGATTGATGGTGTGTTAAGTATGTTTTTTGTGGATCTCATTGCTCACGTTAACTTTTTTATGGATAAGCTTTTTTTTTTTTAAATTATTTTGTTTTATTCTAAAGTTTGAATTTTTGAAATAACAAGTTTTCATATGCTACTATTCAATGGTGGTTGAGATTTATATGTATTTTAGTATTTCTTTGGCATAAGTGAGTTTTGTATTCTAACTTGATTTGACTGGCAATATGTTTGTATTGGGTACCAAAATAGTGAGAAGAAAAAAAAAAGGACTTAGGAGGGGGAAGATATGTCTCTCATGGTTACTTTCTTTGTCCCCAAACCATAACTCCATAAGCTACCTTCAACATTTACTCTGCTGCATAAAACCTTTTCCTCCACAAACCCAACCTTGTTCATTGCTAAACCACTTCAAAGTTCATAGCTGCCTTCAAGCTTTGCACGAATGTCAAAATCACTTAATTACATGGTGGAAATTATCTCCTCTAATTACTCGTCGAATAAGTGTTCTCAAATACAATAGCAAATAAATTATAAAGAGACCCAAATTACGATATTTTTAAACAGTGACATCATGTGTGTAGGGGTTATTTTGCAATTATTTTGCAAGACCATGCAATGATTGTAACATCCCCGATTTTTTCTCGTGCTAAATTACTTCAGTGACCTTGAGTAATTAGGCACTTAATGAGAAATTAAAGAATAAAGGCTTAATTAAAGGACTAAAGGATAATTATGAAGAGAATACTTAATTAAGATTAGAGAATTCTCTAATTTAAGCAAGTCAAACTCTTAATGACTTAATTAAATATTAATTGTCAATAATTAGCTTAATTGAGTTTAATTAAGGGTAATTAAGCTTAATTAAAATTTTAATTTTTGTTAATCATGATCATATGAATTAATCACTAATTCTTGTTTAATCAAGTTAATTAAGTTGAATGATTACTTAATCACATCATTAAAATTCAAATTAAGTTAATTAGATAATAATGCATCGATGATTTTACTGAAGTAAAAAGCATGAGACAAAGTTACTTTATGTAAGAGTAAGTATATAATTTGTCTCCCTTATCATCCAATTTGTTTCTTTAAACCTTAATTAATACAAAATGAAACAAAATATCCCCTCCTTGCCCTAGTATATGTCACGGCCACAATACACACAACACACACTCACTTCATTTTTTCAAACTCACAATCTCTCTCTAACCTTCTCTCTTCCAAGTTCTCTTTACTTCATCTTCTTCACCAACACCATAACCAAACCTGGTCACTACCCTTTCAAAGATCACATCTTTTGGTTTTTGGAGACAAGAGTTAAACACTCTGTCATCCATTTTCTCAAGAACACAAGAGCTTTCATTTTCTTCTCTAGAAGCCGTCACCGCCACCACCTTGGAGTAGTCATCTTCATCTTCTTTTCCTCCTTCAAGAAGGTGCAAAACACACCCTAGGTAGTGATCTTCTACCTTTTCTTTTTGTTGCTCAAGAAAGCTTGAAGCTTTGGCTTTTACCATAGCCAAGAGCTTCAAGTGACAACTTGAGAAAAGCTCCATTTTCTTCTAGAGAAAACTTTTCCTTTTTAGAAAAGCTTGCTTCTTGAACCTTGTTTATGAGATTTTATGTGTTTGTTGGAAGTTCTTTTCTTGAATGCTCTAAAAGCTTTCATTTTTCTTTTATGATCTATGTGTTCTTGGTATTCTTTGAAGTTATTTGGAAGAAATATACTTTCTTGAAGACAATCTTGTTCAAAGTTGTTCTTTTGATATAATATGTTCATGATTAAAAATGTTCTCTTTTTACACCTCCAACAAGGATTTTATGTGACTAAAGAGTATTCTAAAGCATAAAACTTTAAAAAGTTTGTTTCTTGAAGTCTAAAAAGTGGTGCCAAAAGATTATATTCTCTTAAAGATTCATTTTATTTTTCTTGAAAATAAGATAACGAGTAAAAATATAAACTTTCTTAAAGTATGAAACATTTTAATTATAAAGGTGAAAACTTGCAACTTATATCTTGTAAAGATTGAACCTTGAAAATAAAACATTGAGTAAAGTTTCAAACTTTCTTAAAGATTAAAGCCTTTTAGTCATAAAAATAGAATCTTGCATCTTTATTTGATAAGGATCGATGCTTTGAGTAATAAAAGTGGAATCTTACAACTTCATCTAATAAAGATGGAATTTTGAAGACATAATAATGATTAAAAGTTTAAACTTTCTTAAAGAATAAGACTTTTTAGCCATAAAGATAGAATCTGGCATCTTTATTTTATAAAGGTTGGATCTTGAAGACATAAATATGATTAAAGGTTCAAACTTTCATCAAGATTAAAACTTCTTAATCATGAAAGAGGAATCTCGCAATTTTATTTAATAAAGTTTGAATTTTGCAACTTTGTTTGGAATAAAAACCACTTCTTGATGATGGTGAACACATGGTGTTGTTGGGTTCATAAGTGGAGTTATGCGTTGTCATGACCCAAGGGACTAGAGGGATCTCAAAATCCTTTAGAAACAGAAGTATGATTAGGGCCTTTGATTATATCATGAACTTAGGAATCACTAGTATGTCATCTCAAGGGGACTAAAAGATTCGAAGACAAAACTTTGGCTAAAAACCCTATGTAAGTCTTGGCCATAACAAGAGAGAATAGGAAAGAAAATGCCTAATACTTAAATTTGAAATAACAAGGGTGTAAAATGAATGATTTAATAAATAGACATTTCTCTTAAGTTAAAGATATAGAAAGAAGCATCAAAACCCCTAATCAAAGTATAATTTCACCCAAGAAGAAAGTGGCTAAAAGCCTATAACACACATTTATTTTTAAGCCATGTGATTCTCTCATGTGTAAACATGGAGATTCATATGATGACTCGTAAGACATTTCACAAAGAACAATGTAACCATGGTATCCTTTAAGGTATGAGTGTATGATGATATTAAGTGTGATGTTTGGCAAGTTGATTGAATATTGACTCGTGATTGAATGACTGTTGACACTTGATATGATGATATGGAATGAATATGACTGGTTATTGGTTGAATTTTCCATGCTTGGCAAATTTTGGGGAAGCTCCAATCTTACCATTATGCTATTGAATTTTCGTCAAAATTGTGAGCTTAGACATATCCATTACATGCCCACTTGTGTCATGTCTTTGAGCATAATGCATATGAAGATGTAAGATGTAATGTAAGAAATGGAATAATTGGATCCTTCAAAAGGGAAGGTGATCTACAAAAACAAGATAAGCATGCCTGATTTTTCAAAAAGAAAGGTGACCTATTAAGAGACCCCTCTACTTTGGAGGTACGGGGCCCAAACCTCTCCAATTTAGAGGAACTCTTATTAACTTAGTCTAATTTTAGATTAGTACTCTGTGATGATAGTTATGAAATGAGCTCATATCCAATAGCAGTCTATCCAATGGTATGTAAAGTAAAGAATGTTAAGTGTATACTAAGTATGAAAGTAAAGTTAAAGAAAGCTCTGGTCAAATCCATGAAGTGACATGAATATGTATACATCCTTACTTTCTCATATACATGGTTTGAATGTTTATATTATGCTTTTGTATATATGTCCTTACCTTATGACCTCGTGACACTTTATATCAAGTTTATATGATTAAGATTTTAAAAAGGCTTGCTTCGGGAACTTACATTTTCTTTCAAACCCTTAAAAATTGGGTCTATGTATGTTCACTTTTTCATAATGAACCTGAAGTGGCTGGAACGATGACAATGACGATGACGATGACACATCATTGTCTAGTCGGGATCCTACTGAGGAATCTTATATTTTTCACTTCCATGTTTCCGTATCGTCTTCAGACGAAGTTGATGGCATCCATGACAGTGCTTTCGATGGTACTTGATAGGATATGATGAGGAGTTGTCCTGTTATGACGCCTAGCTGAGGAGGATCGAGATAGTAGCGTAGTGTTGCTATTTTTTTAAGAGCCCTAGTTAGGCAGTTTATATGTAATTAATAGCATGTTGAAAGTCTTGCTACTTAATTTGACTTATTACATATATGATAATTATTAAATGCGATTGTGATTTTTGATCTATCTATGATTACGTTATTATCTTAAGGTATCATGTTATGTTATTTCAACTTTCATACGTTTATTTAAGTAACTTAGCATAACATTCCTATGTATACGAGTAAATAAGCGCTTAAAGGCTCAATTTTCAAGCATAAAGGTTTTACAAAAAAAAAATAATTCATGCTATTTTCATAAACTACGTTAATTTTAATTATAAGAACTTCTGCTAGTTAAGGATAACAACTAGTAATGTCATAAAATGACTTAAGTATAGTATGATATTCTTAAGGTGTTATAATGATCCTAAACATGGTGAGGACCATTGTATGAGAGATGTCAAAAAAATCCGCCACCACAGATACCCGTGAGTAATACCCACAATAGGGCGGATATGCGGGGAAGATTTTACCCCCGCAAGTAATGGGGACAGGAATTTTAAATACTCGCATGTTAAACGGGGCGGGGGCGGGGATCACTATCCCCATATCCGCGAGTACCTGATATAACATTACTATTTTACCCTTAAATTATTAACTTATTTAGGCAAATAATGCTGTTATTTAAATTATTTGGACTAATGTTCAAATTTAGAAGTTGAATTTATTTGTATTGATTATATGTTAGACTAATAGTTGGATTACTATTATGTGTTTATTTTTATTTTAATTTGTTGAAATTTAGATTGAGAAATTGGATTATTATGTTTATTTTATGTGTTTATTTTTATTTTAAGTATATTAAGTTGTTAGAATTTGAATTGTAGAATTAGATTAGTATTTGTGCTTATTTTAAGTATTTTATGATATTAAAATTTTTATATTTAATTTAAATTTTTTGAATTTTTTATATTATAATAGATATCTATGAATATCCACAGATGTGTAAATAATTCAGGAATTAGCAGTATCCGTGCGGATATAAAGTGAGACGGGGCAGGTATTTATACACGGGATGGGGGACGGGGCTATCCCCCGCCTCTGCCCTGCCCATTTACATCCCTTATCTGCCACCTTGTATTTACGTCTTTCCCTTCTTATTACCTGCGACAATGCCATTGTTTAAAGAAATGCAAATGTTCGTTTTGTTTTTATAATATTTGAGTATCATTTATGTTTTTGGTAGGTAAACATCATTTATGTAGACAATATTGGAATACATTCAGAATCACCTACAAATAATTGTGGATTTTAATTGTATAATTGACAGATTCTGTCCACACCTTGCTGGAGAAAAGCTTTTAGGTAGAATGATGTTTCCGTGAAATTAGTACCAAATGGGTCTTCCCTTCATTCTCCGTCACCTGTTTTAGCTGTTTTAATTTCTTGTCAACAAGAGTTATTATTATAATAAAAAATTATAAATGAAATAAAATAATAATTATATTGTTAATTAAATTAAAAAAATAAAATAACAACTAAAAATAGAAACTTAAATTTAGAAATGTTTAAATAAAAGTATATTTTTATAAAATAATAACATAGATATATAATATGCATGAAGATAGAATAATTTATGATTCAAAATTTAAATTAAATTAATAAATATTTATTTATAAACAATTAATTTGAGCATATTATAAGATTTTAATAAATTAAAACTTGATAATTAATTAATTAATCTTTTTCAGGGTTCATAAGGAAACTAGTGAAAATTTTTATTGAGTAAAATATAAATTTTAAAATTAAATTAAATTATAGATTCATTGTTAGAATTCATTTAAATATATACTTTTAATTTTATAGTTGAAATTTAATAATTTTAAAATATATTCTTGCCTTTTTTCTTTTCCTTATATCTCTAACAATACAGTTTAATTATATTTCATGCAAAATTTATAATATCATAAAATGAAATATAAAAAATTTTAATAGGACAAAATAAAATGTATATCTTTATATAAATAATTACATAAAAATATTTAATTAAAAATTCTACTTTACATATGTAAATATAAATATTTTCATGTAAATTATCTATCGTATACATAAAATTCAAACATCTAATTATTAATTTTCTTAAATTCACAAACCCTAAATTACTAAACCCTAAATTCACAAAACTTACGATTAAAAATAACTACTTTTACAATTTACATATCATAAATAAATATATTCTTATAAATTGTAAATATTATAAAATAATACTCAAATATGAAAAAATAAATATTTTAAAAAATATGTTAGATAGAAATTATATTTCCTATAAATAATCACTGTATAATCAATCTTAATAACTATTTTGATAAAATTTATCACGCGAATGGAAAATAGTGAGCACAATCAAAATTACTGTAGTTATTTTTTTTTTCTTCTATCCTAATATAAAGCTTGGTAGACTCTGTGTCAATAAAAAATAAATAAATATTTTCTTACTTTTGTTATTTAGTTTTTTAAACAAAGTACACAATAAATTAAAATATTTCAAATGTATCATCTGCTAAGAATCAAAATAATAGCAAAAAGATCTGGTATTACAGTAAACATCCTATTCGCACAAGCTATAATATAGATTAATCAATATCTCATTATAATAGACTAATACTTAACAGAAAATCCAATAAAAAAATTTTGCAAAAATATTTGATTTAGGTAACCTCTAGATTTCTATAATACTGCATCAAAATCAACTTCTAAGTAAATAAAATCAAATTAACGAAAGTAATTAAAAGATAACTAGAACAAAAAAAAAAGAGAGAATAAATTAATCTCTACTAGTTATAATAATAAGATAAATACTATAAAAGAATATTTCTTCAATAATTGTTCTTAATTATGTATAACAATCCTCAAATGATTAATTCTACAATAAGGAAGAGGAAAAAAAATATCTCATCAGGTTTAAATACCAAAAAAAGAATAAAACACTACTTAGTTTAGAAGTTTAATTTTTCTGCCTATTAATTTTTTGTTTAATAACTTTTACGTTTGAATTTAAATTATATAAGTGGCTCGCAGTAGAAGATCAATTTAAAAAAGAAACAGTTAATATTATCTTTTATGGAGTATTAGAAATTACGAAAGATCTTAAAAAAGATAACATGCAATAATGATCTTTTAGTTTTCAAAAAGATAAGTTAGAATCACTCAAAATGTGACAAATGATAAAAACATTTTTCAAATGAATCAAATTACACATGGTAAAGTCAATTTAAGGCTCTTGACTTTTTTTGAATAATATATAATCCTCTTGGTAATTATAAATTTTATAGTTTTTTTTTTAATTTTTGAATAGGTGAATATTCTTCTATTATAACAACGAACATACTATAGCCACAGAATTTTGTTGTCTAAATTTTTGTCATATGCACGTGAGATTGTTTCTAACTATTAGATAGATATGTCATTTTCACTCCTTTGACTTATTCAACCACCTCTTTAAATATTGATAAATCATGACAAAAAAAAAAATTGATTATGTAACATTACTCTATAATTGTTAACTAGACTAGAGCTTTTATTTTATAATGGTCTGACTCAACTTGAGTCAAATTAATTTGAGTCTAATAAATTTTTATCTAGTTTTATGCAAAAAGATAAAATAAAATGTTTTTGTCTAACTAGAAAACTAAAAAAATTAACCTTCACTTAAAGGAGCTTAATTAAGAATATTTTTCTTAAGAGAAATTTTTAAGTCTTATCAAAGAAGGAAAAATTATTGTTTCTTACTATTGAATGCTCAACACATTATTTTTATTAGTTTTATGGGTTGTTTTTATCTGTCACTTTAAGTATATATCTTTTAATATAATAAGAGTAAATATTTATTTTTATATAAATACACATTTTGTAATTGACAACATCAATTTAGTTTCAAATAAAATTTTGACATCAATTTAGTCTTAATATTTTAAATTTTGATATCAATTTTATTATTTTGTTAACTAATCAATAAGGTCCCAACTTTAACATCATACTGGCTTCCTAACTTCATTTCTACCAATTTTGGTGTCAGGAGAATGAGAAATAAAGGTTTATCTGCATTGATATTTAGGGATTTATATGAGAAAATATAATTTATTTATTTTCTAGTACTTTTTAGTTTCAAATTGATGAGATGAAAATTGTCTTTCCTTATCAATCAAGAAAGATGAATAAGTAACATAGTAGTGCATTAACATGCCAATTAAGATTAATCATAACGAAAGTTATTGATGATTTGACGGAAGGATAAAATTGATGTTAAAATTTAAAATATTAAGACTAAATTGATGTCATTTTTTTTCATGATTAAACTGATTTCAACTCTAAAATATTATTTAAAATGATATTTACTCACATATAATAACTAATGTCTTGATCATTAAATGATATAAAGTAAAAAAATTTGCTTAATTTGAAATTACCTAATAATTTTTTCATTTTTTCGTGTTGGATTATAAAAGACAGGTCACAAACAAACTAAATTTAAAACCCAACTAACATATTACGTTGCCTTGGTTCAACACATTTCAGTGTAGTGCAATATAATACTTATGAGAATTTGAAGCTACAAGCTAGCTATATGTTAGACTGGATAAATGTAGGATATTGACCACTCTTTGTAGGTTGGTTTTGGTTCCCAAGCATACCACCCAACTCTTTCGCAAACCTCTTCATGGCTTTAGCAGGCAAGTAAATTGGAAATATTATACCTTCTTCTCCTTTTGCGTTCTCACAAGGAATGAGAAAGGTTGCTCCAAGAAAAGCCCCAGCCCCAGCTTTGGCCGGTCCACCAAAAACTGCATTGCCCCATCCAAAATCCACTTCTCTTAACCCAGCTCGTGTGAGGTCTGACACAATGCAAGAATTCATGGTTGTAAATGAGGGTCGACCCTTAATCACCATTAGATCTGCCACAGAATGCACATACTCCTCAGTTACATCAGCCTTTATTTTCTTTATCAACTCTACAGCATACCCAAATGGATTTCCACAAAGTTTTCCTGCTGTGGTAACTACCGCTGGGTATACAACAGCATTGCCATAATAACCAACTGGTATTGGAGGGTTAAACCTAGCACGTGCATTGATAAGGGACATCATGCGAACATCTTCCTCGGGCTTCAGCTGCAATGCTTTTGTGCGACAATACCAGAGGCATGCGGTGGTAAGCTCAAATCTGGTGCATTCACTAAGGTGATGAGGAACCAAGCGACGGAGGGCAGCTATCTCGGCCAATCCAAAGAAGAAGGATTGTTGAATCATGTCATCCTCGTACGAGACAATGGTCCCTTCCTTGGTATCTATCACTTCCTCATATTCGCGATGGTTGCATGTAATCCGTGGTTGGTCCCTTGCGCTTAGGAGCTCTCTACGCCACACAGGTAGAATGGAAGGTTGACGAGCACCCTGAGCCATTTCAGCCAAGGTATTCAGGAATTGTTTTATACCAACTGCATCGCTCATAGTGTGGTTGAAATGAAACGTATGGCAAAGATAAAACCACCACACTTAAGGCGTGTGACCTGTCATTTATAATCCAACATGAAGAAAAGAAAAATTAGTAGGTAATTTCAAATTAAGCAAAATTTTTTACTTTATATCATTTAATGATCAAAACATTAGTTAGTATATGAGTAAATATCATTTTTAATCTTAACATTTTAGAGTTGATACCAATTTGGTCATAAAAAAATTTTTAACATTAATTTAGTTTTAGTACTTTGAATTTTAACATTAATTGCATCCTTCTGTCAAATCATCAGTAACTTTCATTATGATTAATCCTAATTGACATGTTAATGCACTGTTACTTTACTTATTTATCTTTCTTGATTGATAAGGAAAGAAAATTTTCACCTCATCAATTTGAAAATAAAAATATACTTGAAAATGAATAAATTATAAATTAAAATTTTCTCATCTAAATCCCTAAGTATCAATATAGATAAACCTTGATTTCTTATTCTCTTGACATCAAAATTGGCAAAAATAAAGTTGGGGAGCCAGTATGATGTTAAAGATGGAACATTACTAGTTATTTGACAAAATGATGAAATTGATATCAAAATTCAAAGTATTATAACTACATTGATTTCAAAAAATTTTTCAAAACTAAATGATTATGTTAACTTTAAAATATTAGGACTAAAATAAAAATTTATTCTTATTATATTAAAAGATATATAGTTAAAGTGAGAGATAAATATAACCCATAAAATTAATGTGCTAAGCATTTAATAGTAAGAAACAAGAATTTTTTTCTTCTTTGATAATACTTAAAATTTCCTCCCAAGAAAAATATTCCTAATTAAGCTCCTTTAATTTTTTTTAGTTTTCTAGTTAGATAAAAACATTTTATTTTATTTTTCATGTAAAACTAAGTAAAAATTTATTAGACTCAGATTAATTTGATTCGAGCCGAATCAGACAGCTATAAAGTAAAAGTCCGGCCTAGTTAACAATTATAAAGTATTTTTTTTGTCATAATTTATCAATATTCAAGGAGATGGTTGAATAAGTGAAAGGAGTGAAGATGACGTAACCATCTAACAGTTAGAAACAATCTAATAGCCATATGATAAAAATTTAGACAACAAAATTCTGTGACTATAGTATTTTCTTTGTTATAATAGAAGAATATTCATCTATTCAAAAATTTAAAAAAAAAATCTATAAAATTTATAATTACCGAGAGGATTATGTATTATTCAAGAAAGTCAAAAGCCTTTTTGAACCTGTATGAGTAGAAGGGGACAATTGATAATTCCTTCTGAGCCTGGAACATCGTAAAGGAGTTCTTTGAAGCATGGGAATGGAGGTTGAAGAGCACCACCAAGTTCATCAAGTGCCACGTCAGCATCAGCCTCAATGAACAAGGCACCCTTCCCAGTACAATCCACCATCAACTTGCGATTAGGACCCTCCCGAAGCCTTCCCGCAAATGGGTAATAAAACACAAGTGCTTTTGCCAGTGCATGTCTAATGACTTCAACTGGATCCTTCCCTTCCATTGATGGCTTGTGACGATATATTTGTATGAATGGAACTTGGAAACGGAAGCCTTCTTGATCATCTATATCGGATAGTAGCTTAACTTCCCGAGGAGTGGGCATAGCTGGAGCCACCAGCTCTGGTTGGCACCTCCGCACTGTAAACACTAGAGAGGGAAATGATGATGATGAAGCCATGTTACGAGAGAAAGGCGACTATGGAGGAACAAAGAATGAATAAGAGTGCTTAATAATAAGCGCTCTCTATCTAGTTTGAGTTGAGTGATATAAGGGAAGGTAGTTATATATAGGGATGGTATCAGCTGTATATATATGAGGCAGCTGGAAATTAGATAATTAATTTATTGCTTGTTCAAGTAGGCCTTTTCTTTTGGCAGTTCAACGGGGCAAAAGCCCAAAAGCAACTTGTTCAAGTAAGCTAGTGTGCAGCAATGCATCACACTTTAAATGTTTTTCTTTAGCTGAACTTGCCTCACAGATTTCTCGTGGGAAAAATGTAGCTAAGGTGGCCCATTTTGTTGTTTGTGGTCCAGCTTCAATGTTAGTGCTAAGATTGGAACTTGAGGCTGAGATTGATCGGTTGACCATTGGCTTGTTGGCCCCAATTTTGTTCTCTTCACCTCCTTCACTGACTTGGCCCAGTAAGTTCATTCATTCTGTTCCATTCACCATCACTTGCCTGGTTGTGTTTAATCTTACTGGTTTCGCTTTCCAACGCGTGACATGTGTGCCTTTCTTTTTTTTTTTTTTTCATTGTGTTATGTTTTTGCTAATTATAATTCTATGCCCCTTTGTAGTTATTTATTATATGGTTGGTAATGTTTCTGATATCTCCCTTTTGATGATCTTTCTTGAACATCGAAGTGAGAAGTTCATTATTGGTTTAAGGAGCTTTTGGAGATGAATTATAAATATTGAGTTAGAAAATTTTGATATTGTACAGCATATTGGGTATTTAGTTCGAAGGAAAATATGTAGGTAAAAGTTCTACTGTCGATTTTGTTCTCTTGTACATTTTTTTTTTTTTTTGGGGGGTTTCAACAAAAAGGAAATTTAGATTAAAAACCGTAACATCAAATACAGTTGGAGGATAAGTGACCAAAATTTCTATTGACTCCTTTTAGTGCAAACTGGGCATGAAGGGAAGTATTTAGGTGAAAGTTTCGCTTTAAATTAACACTTTTCAGTAAAAATGTTTTTGTCCATTTTATCTGTTATTCTCGTATATTAATAAATTATTTATTATTAATTTTATAATTTTATCTTTTGTATAATTCTAAGCATATTATTAATTGAGAAATATAATATGAGATTAATAAAATTAATTAGTTAGATATTAAAAATTAAATAAGAGTATTTTAGTAAACATATTTCATAATTAAATACCTCTGCGATGCACAGAAAATTACAGTACTATTGTAGTACATAAAATATAAAATTAATTATATATGAAAATATTTTTTAATATTAAAGAAAATGTAATAACCTGACAATATATCAAACACTATGACTATATTAATAAATATTAATAAAACAACTAAATAAAAAATAACATTTTGAATTCATAACAAAAAATTATTAATATCAAAGGATATAAATATAAGCATAAATAGAAAAAATATATATGACAGTGTTGAACTTGTATGTCATATGTAAGTATGAGAAGACTAAGCATTATTTGCATATGACCTATTTAACTTTCAATGGTTTTTACTCACTATTAGACTACTTGCTTCATATTTTGTCATATATACTCTTTCTATTTTATGACTAATTTCTTTTGTTACGAAGCATCATTATCTTAAATAAAATTTTTTTTGGACATGTATTACTTATTAATTTTTATTTGTTATAAATTGATAATAATTATAAAGTAGGTAAGTTATTATTCATGCAATGAATATCTTGGCCATTTCCCGTGCAATGTATATATTTGATATCACCCATTTTAGTTATCAATATTAGTAAAAAAATTATTTTATGTCTAAATTATTTTGTCATGCAAGTATCATTATCTTAAATAAAATTTTAATATGAATATATATTAATTTACTAATTTTTATTTATCATAAATTGATAATAATTATAACTTAAGTAAGTTATTACTCATATAATGAACATCTTTAGTATCTCCCAAACAATATATATGTTTATTATCATCTATTTTAATTAATAAAAAAATCATTTATGCCCAAATTCTTTTATCGTGTAAGTTTCATTATCTTAAATAAAATTTTAATATGAACATATATATTTTAATTTATTAATTTTTATTTATTATAAATTGATAACAATTATAAGGTAGCTAAGTTATTACTTGTATAATGAATATCTTTTGCATCTTTGGTGCAATTATATGTTCGGTGTCACTCGTTTTTTGTGTCAATATTAGTAAGAAAATTATTTTATGTCAAATTTCCTTTGTTATATAAACATAATTATGTTAAATAAAATTTCAATATGAACATATATTAATTTATTATTTTTATTTATGAAAATCATTATCCATATAATGAACATCTTTGGCATTTTTTGTGTAATTATATGTTTAGTATCAACTGTTTAAGGTATTAATATTAGAAAATCAATATATATCTAAATTCTTTTGTTATGCAAGTATCATTGTCTTAAATAAAAATTTAATATGAACATATACCACTTTATTAATTTTTATTTATTATAAATCGATAATAATTACAAGGTAGGTAAGATATTATTTTTAGTAATGAACATCTCTAGCATATCTCTACAATGTATATATTCAATATCACCTATTTCATGTATCAATAAAATCATTCTATGTTTAAATTTTTTTATCATGCAAGCATCATTGCCTTAAATAAAATTTTAATATTTTAATATGAACATGCACTAACTTATTAATTTTTATTTATTATAAATTGATAATAATTATAAGGTGCACCTACACATATTAAATATATTTATTAAAATAGTTGTAATAAACATAAGCAAAAAAAATCAAATTACTATTAAAAATGTTGATTATGTATTGTTTTTAAAAAAAATACTTATGAAAGTATTCTGTAAAAATACTGGAAAATATTACTAATAATTAGGAAATCACAAATTTGTTGACAATTTTGTTTACAAAATTTTTGAATGAATGATTTTTTTTCATTTTTATTGCTTGAATATTTGAATACGTACATCTTCTGATGAAATTAAATTTTAAAGTAAATTAAGTTAAGTAAAATTTATATGTTAATTTCAATTCAGAATTTTATAAATTTAAATTTTAAATCAGCACCAAAAAATGGAAAGAGACTACATTTTTGGTAAGAATAATTAATAATTCATAACAATAATAATAATAATAATACACTGCCGTGAATCATATGACAAAAAATAATCAATTATTATCTATAATATAAATTAATATATCAACTTATTTTAAATATGTTCCATTCTTATAAATCTAAATTTTGAATCAGCGCAAGAAAAGAAAAGAAGTTGTATTTTGAATTTTGAAGAACAATTAATAATTGGTAATAATAATAATTAATAACTATTGGTTTCTATAGTCACCAAAAAAGAAAAAAAACAAACTATTGGTTTCTACAAAATTCAAAACAAACTTACTAACATACATTTATGAAATTTAGGTGGAAAATGGGATACCAAATTTTCGTTTCAAGTGTCTGGCATGCAATAAAACCTTGACTTCAGGTGTAATTCAATTGCCAATATAAATATCATTGTTAGTGGGCATTTATCATTCTTTTCGAAATTCTCAAACTCCTATAATAAGAAAAATCTCAAAGTATCCTACAAATAAAAAGAGAAATCATTGAATTTTTAAATACATGAGTCAAATTTGCAATAAGAGAATTATAACGACAATTCTAATAATAAAACGTCAAAAATCAATTTTCTTATGCCTATATGAGAAAGCTATGGTTATAAAGATTAAATGTACATAAGAAATAAAGAATGCCATGATGAAATATAAATTTACAATTTATCAAACTTACACACAAAAGTTTTAGATGCAAGAAAATAGAGTTGGAATAGAGTAGTATATTATAATCCAAGAAAGCATGAATACCAAAACTTTTGTTTTTCAAGAAGACAATCTAAATTACAACATGAATTTTTATGGAAATAACAAATTAACAAATATTACATCCGTATAGTCCTCAGTTCAGAAAGGAAAAATGGCCATATATTAAGTTCCATATAGCTGAATATATCAGCAACATGAAAATTGAGTACTTGTTCATCACCACAATGAAAACAAAAGTTATAATGATAAAAAACATTATGCAGAAAAACGAGAACCAAAGAGATAGAAAAGAGAACTAATGAAAATAGAACAATATTAATATTACTAATGTATTGAAAAAAAAAGGGAGTAAATTGAAGGATTCAAACAAAAAGCACAAAAATTGAATAGAAGAGGAAAACAAATATGATATACAAAAAATGGGATAAAAAAGACTATGAATGAAAACAAATGCAACATAGATATACAGTTTAGAAGAAACAAATTAATAAGAAAGGGATCAGAATAGTATTTAGGATTCTTCAATAGATATTGTATTTTTTTTTTAAAACATAAAAGCTGAAAAGGAAATAAACTCCAAATATATAGAAATTTGGAAACAAAATAATAATTAGAATGTGAAACACTCTTAAAATAATAATAGTAGAAGAAACTAAACTCAAATGAATACAATGAGATGAAAACAACATTGAATCAAATACTTTCTAGCAAAGGGCAGCACTATATGTAGAAAAAAAAAACCTAAAATTAACATAGACAAAAAATGAAAATATATATATAAAAAATAGAAATTAAAAAGTAATCACTTCATATAATAGAAAAAATAGAAAAAAATAAATGAAAAATGAAATATGAGAATAGCAACTATCACTCTAACAACATTATAGAAGAAGAATAAGAAGAAAATGATAAATAACATACCAATAAATAAAAATAAACTCAATAGCAATGATGATTCTGTTCACTTATTAGGTTAACCCAAATTATATATAAAATAAAATAAAATTTTACATGAAATTGACATGGAAAAAGCATAAACATAAAGAAATTTAAAATTTTAGATGAATCAACGAAAATGAATGCATTAGAAGAAAAAAAATGAATAATGGAAAGGGATTTGAAATTAACCGATTTAATGGAGCATGAATGCATGCATGATTTAAAAGGAAAAAAAGAAGCATGCATGATTTAAAGAAAAAAGGAATATATTGGTGCTGATTTTTACTTGAATGAAGAATCCTCTTCATCAGAAAGCCTTGCAAAAAATTTTAGAAGTGGAATATTAGCAAAGAATAAAAGTGCAACTACAATAGGATGAAAAAAGTAAGGGAATAACACAAAATAAAAGAAATAAGAGGAGCAAAAATATGAATGAAAAAAACTTGACTAACAATGGCAGGACAAAAATGGTGATGTTATAAAAATAAAGGAAATTAAAACTCTTACATCCAAAATGGAAGAGAAGAAGGAAGAAAATAATATCGAAATATGAATGCTAAATGACCAATACTGCCATAACGTACATGCTATATATTCATGTATATATTTATAACGTATAATCAATCAATGATTTTATTTTCCATCAATTTGTCACATGTAATTAAATTCATGGGTTATGATAATGTATAATCAGTAGATTTTGTTATATAATTGATATTTACACAATTATTATTTCACTCAATTATCAACTGAAATTAATAATTAAAAAGTAACAAAATCAGATTTTTTTTAAAAAAAATAATATAACATGCATGAATTTTGGGATTAATTTTGTGTGGTTCAAATAAAAGGAATGAAAGATATTTCAATAATGTATCTTTTAAATAGATTTATTGAAAGAAAGAATCAAGATAATATATTTATTGTATATTAAATTATGAAATCATTTAATTTTTAATAAATAAAAAGTTGAAATATTTTCTTTAATAGTAATTTTTACAAAATGGTGGAGAATTAGAATTCATAAGAAGTTGGCACATGGCATAATTTTACTTATTTTGAGTCTTAATTATTAATATTATTAGTAGATTAGTAGATGTGACAAATAAAATGAACCAAAAATAATATTTGGTGGTCCAACATCCAATTAATGTGGACGTTTGAAAGGAAAAGGAGTTGAATTAGCTATATCAAATTCGGTGATTTCTCTAGTACTTTTTTAATTTAAAATGATTTCTAATGTACTCACTCTAAAATAAGGGGTTCGAAACCCTTCTTAACTAGCTCAATAAACTTTAGAGCCATGTGTTATAATTTTATTCAACCTAAGTACCCATATGTCACTACTCTTTAGTTTATGCTTAGACCCACTTGATACTTTTTTTTTTATAATTTTACCCAAAACTTATTCCCAAATAGTCAGGTGATAGAACCCTAGTTTGATTAGTTTCTTGGATGTTTGGAAATAAGCTTTGGGTAAAATTGTAAAAAAAAAAAAAATCAAATGGATCTAAATATAGGTTAAAGAGTAATGACAAGTGGGTACTTAGATGAATTACAATTAAACAAATGACCAAATTTCATTAGTTTAACTAGGAAAAGTTTAAAATCCCTTATTTTAGAGTAGGATTTAAGGGGGTTTGAAACTCTTCTTATTGTGTTTAAACATGTGTCAAATAATTGTCCATATGGACAATGACATGACAATATTTCAAATTTTAGATTTAAGCCCCTTTAATTTAATTTTATTTTTTTTATTACAACTTTTGCCTAATGTCTCTTTGAAAAATTAAAAGCTTCTCAATCCTAAACATTAAATCAAATTTATTAATCTGATTTTCAAATATCTGAGCAATTTTATTAACCAAAAATCTTAATAACCTTAACACTTCCCCCTAAATCCAACAACACTAACCAAGAAAATAAAGGACCATTATTCGATGGTTGTTAAGCCATTTCTCATCATCTTTTTGACAACTTATA
Source organism: Pterocarpus macrocarpus (assembly GCA_031439585.1). Classification (NCBI taxonomy): domain Eukaryota; kingdom Viridiplantae; phylum Streptophyta; class Magnoliopsida; order Fabales; family Fabaceae; genus Pterocarpus; species Pterocarpus macrocarpus. The sequence goes on along the minus strand of CM062515.1, from coordinate 3,501,985 downwards.
ATACTACGGTCATTATGGAATCGCCATTGAAACGTAAAAAAAGTAATACATGGTATTTTTGTTTGATGTGAATGTGCGCTACATAGACTAGGATTGCCAGCCAATAACATGTTCCAGTGTGTGATGGGTTTACGAATGATATAGTTCAATTTTTTTTGGGTTAGAGTTCTTCATTTAGGGGGAAGAGCTAACGTTTTCAAATTTTGTAAAGTTTTAAAGATTTTTGGGTGGAAAAAGTTATTTAAATGTATGGAAATCAGACTAACAAACTTGATTTGATGCTTGAAATTGAGAGAGTGGGAGGCTGGGGTTCATAATAAGGGCTGGGGTGTTCTTTCTGTTTTGTAGAGATAGGATAGCTTATGAGTGAAAAATTGTTGATGTTTGGGATAGGAATAATGGCAATAAGGATTAGGAAAAAATTGTAACCAAACAAAAATTATGGGGTCTAAACATAAAATATGAGGTATTGTCAAGTGAGTACTTAAATATAGGGATGTTCGAGGTGCGGTTTGGATCGATTTTGAATAAAAAATCATTCAACAATAAGATATATAGCAATTTGGATTGGATCGGTTAGTTTAGATTCTAAATCTGATCCAATCCAAATCAAATTTTTGCAGTTTGGATTCGATTGATTTTTCATAAAAGAAAATCTTAAATATAGAATATTACAAATAAAAAGTAATTTGAATCAATAAAATAAATAATAAATAAATAGAAATAAAAGTGACTCATGTAGTATGTATAAAATAATATTTAAATGAGAATGACATATAAATGCAAAAAATTATGTGATAAATTAAAATTATTATAAGTAAAAGAACAAATTTAAAAATAAAAAATTATATTATATAATATTATTTAATTTGGATTGGTTTTGAAAATTAAATCTGAAATTCAATTTGATTCAAGTGTTTTGCGAAAAATAAGATCCAATCCAATCCAAACTGAATGATTTTGATTAGATTGGATTGAATTTAAACACCTCTACTTAAATATAATCCAATCGAACCTAATCAAAACGACTAAATTAGTCAAATCAAAACCAAAAATTGATTAGAATCATAAAAGTTTGGATTATATTGATTCATGTTTTTCACAAAATGATTGAATTGGGTCAAATTTTTGATTTAATTTTCAAAACTGATATAATCCAATGTAAACCAAATAATATTATACAATATAATTTTTTTATTGTTACGCTTATACTTTTACTTATAATAATTTTAATTTATTACATAATTTTTTAATTTATGTATCATTATCACTTAAATAATATTTTATAAATATTAAATGAGCTACTTTTATTTTTATTTTTATTTATTTATTTTATTAACTTAAGTTACTTTTATTTTATAATATTCTAGACCTAAAATTTTATTTTGACAAAAATTGATCCAATTCGAATAAAAAATTTGAATCGAATTGGATTTAAAATTTAAAATAAATCGATCCAATTCAAATTATAATAAATTATATTATTTAAATTAGATAAATTTTTTATTTAAAAATTGATTCAAATTAATCCATACACATCCCTACTTAGGTAAATTTAAATTAAATATATGATTAAATTTTATTCAACCAATTTAAAAAAATTTTGAACCCTTTATTTTAAAGTGAGTATGATATAGACCATCGTCAAATTTTTCTCGTACGAATACATCTCCAAATCAGGTGGTTTCATTTGATTGGATAAGACACATGTTGAGTTGTTGACAAGTTTAGTCAAAGAGAAATTCTTAAATATTTATAAAATATCATATAAATATACTTATAATTAATAATAAATGATATTTGAAAACAGGATCATAATTAATTTATATTTTTATCTAAAATATCATTTAATTATTAATTATGCACATAATTCATGTGGCATTTAAGAAATATCCAAAAATTCTCTCAATCAAGGCGGAAATGACAGAAAATAAAACAGTTTTGGGTAGAAACATTGCCACCTAATTTATCAAAGTTTTCATTTGATAGTGTGTACCCTTTTATACTATCTGAGCTCTAATATAAGGAAAAGTTTTAAGTAAATCCTTAGAGTTGTTTTTATTGATTTTTATATCAGATAAATTAGATCTTAATAAAAATAAATTGATAAATTAATTTTTAATATTTTAAATTATCAAATAAATTAGTTTCTAATAAAAAAATAAATTATTCCTTAACATTTTAAAATATCAGATAATTTAGTTTTTTCATCAAATCTCTTTATTAAATATAATAATATGACCTATTAAATAGTTAATATGACATTATTATCTTCCACTATGTCATCTTAATTACTCTCATTTATTAAAATGAGATTGTTTGTTGCAGATTCTCAAGTTAATATATTAAATTTTATGTTCTGAAATAATATGCAAACAAGCATAATTTTATTAAAATGATATTATTTTAATAGGATTTGGATCCTTTAAAATGAGCATATTTATAAAATGAGAAAATGAGGAATTCATCACTCTTGAATCAATAACTTTCATCACATGTGGATATCATTAATTAATCTAAGGATAGTTAATCTTTTATTTTCTCAGTTTACAAATATGTTTATTTTAGAGAATTTAAATCTATTTTAATAAATGAAAATGACCAGAATGATATAATAGGAGATAACATTTTCATGTCAATTATTTAATGGATCATACCATAATATTTAATAAAAATACTTGATTAAAGAGTTAAATTATCTGATGCTTTAAAATATTGGAGATTAATTTATTTATTTTTATCTGATATAAAAATTGATAGCTACCTTTGTAGTTTATTTAAGCCATCATTTGGATTGATAGAAAATGGAAGAAGAGAAAAAGGAAGAAGAGAAAATAGACAGAATATACTCTTTTCTCTTATTTGGTTGATCAAAGAAAACTGGAAGGAAAGAGAAAAAGTATAGGTGGGGTTCACATATAAGTTTCCTGCACTCATCATCAAAGAAGATCACGAGAGAAGGAAGTAAATATTTCAATAACAATTTTGCCCCTAAAGAATTAAAAAAGCCTGCATAAAGAATGTGCACGTGGATGAGAAAAACAATTTGAATTTGATTCTTTTTTTATAAAAAAAAAAAGGAGAAAAGTTTGATATGTTGACATCAAACATGTGGGCTGTCTGTTGATAAAATAAATCATATTAAAAATTAAAATTAAGATAATTTTTACATATGAAAATATAAATAAGTTTATACAAAAATTATTTTTATTTAAATAAATGGTTTTATACTAATATTTATAATTTAAATATTTATTATAAAATTAACTGTTTGTGGAACTTATAAAAGTTACTTAAAAATTAAATAAAAAAATATATTTATATTTTATTACATAATAAGGATATATATATGTTATTTTACATATATGTTATTTTTTTTTCTTATTTTCTCTCCTATTTTCTCTTTATCCAAACAACATAAAAGAAAGTGTATTTTTCTCCTTATTTTCTTTTCCTTTCATCTCCTTTCTTCTCATTTTTTTCCTCTCATTTTCTCTTCACACTCAAGCAATGTGTAAAAGTTTTCCAACCCACTCTAGATACTAGTTTATACAGAAACATGAGGCAACCACGTGGTATCATTTCAGTGGATACATGTGGATTAGTTCGGTGGTAGTCAAGTCAGAATTGACAGAAATTAAAATGCCTGAAACATGTGACCGACAATGAGGGGAAGACCAGTAACTTCACGAAAACATCATTCTACCAAGGTGATGTCTACTATGGACCAGACTGAAGTCGAGTGCACCAACCACGTGGTATCATTTCAGTGGATGCATGTGGATTAGTTTGGTGGTAGTCAAGTCAGAATTGATAGAAATTAAAATACTTGAAACATGTGACTGACAATTAGGGGAAGACCAGTGACTTCACGAAAACAGCATTCTACCAAGGTGATGTCTGCTATGGACCAGACTGAAGTCGGGTGCACCAACCACGTGGTATCATTTCAGTGGATGCATGTGGATTAGTTCAGTGGTGGTCAAGTCAGAATTGACAGTAATTAAAATACTTGAAACATGTGACCGACAATAAGGGGGAAGACCAGTGACTTCACGAAAACATCATTCTACCAAGGTGATGTCTGCTATGGACATTCTACCAAGGTGATGTTTGCTATGGACCAGACTGAAGTCCGGTGCACCAACCACGTGGTATCATTTCAGTGGATGCATGTGGATTAGTTCAGTGGTAGTCAAGTCAGAATTGACAGAAATTAAAATACCTGAAACATGTGATCGACAATGACGGGAAGACCAGTGACTTCACGAAAACATCATTCTACAAAGGTGATATCTGCTATGGACCCGAACTGAAGTCGGGTGCACCAACCACGTGGTATCATTTCAATGGATGTATGTGGATTAGTTAGGTGGTAGTCAAGTCAGAATTGACAGAAATTAAAATACCTGAAACATGTGACCGACAATGAGGGGAAGACCAGTGACTTCACGAAAACATCATTCTACCAAGGTGATGTCTGCTATGGACCAGACTGAAGTCGGGTGCACCACGCGTGCACCCATGCGATTTAATGGTAAAAATTGATGGTGCATCGATATCCGAATAACCTAAGATGCACTACATGCACATCTCACTGTCTCTCTCATCCCTCTGCCCCTACATCACCATTCCGGGCAACTCCTCGCCCATCCTCCGCACCTACCGTCGCCCGCCGCTCCCCCGCCCCGGACTCCGGTCGCCGCTTGTACGGCTGGATACAACTAGCACTGTGCCCAGATCTCCAGCCGCAGGCCCTCTTCGCCGTCTCCATCGAGGCCTTGGAGCTCCCGCCGCCGCTGCCGCCGGGCTTCAACTTGGCTCGAGAAATCGCCAGCTTCAGATTTAATATCTTATGCAACACCAAGTCATGTACCAGCATTTGCTTGCAGCTTTATTGAATGAAATAGCTAGCTAGTTTATTTGCCTTTTCTGGACAATACACAAAACCAAGAGTGGGAGAGGGACGTTGGTGTCTCTGTGCTGTTTTATTATTAATTAGTAAAGACATTTAATAGGATACTAGTTTCCATTGCTCCTTCTGGGTGAGGGTATCTTTCTTTTCTTTTCTTTTTTGTTGAAGGAAAACATGCTGAGCGAGATTGTCAAGGAGGAGATCATAGGAGGGAATCGCAAGGACAACTATGTACTGGAGTTTTTTTGGGTGGGGAGGAGAGAAAGAGATATTTAAAAAACATAATATGTGGTTGGAGTATCCATACACCGACCACATCTTACCCGTCGGACGACACAGCGCATGGTGCACCATACTGCTACCAAAATGTGGATAGAAACAGTGCCACATAATCCGTGATTCCGGAAAGATTTTTGTTCTGTAGCGTGTATTTTTTTTAATAATTAAACTAGGTTCAGGCCATTTCAAAAGTCTTACTATCTAAAAAGCTCAGACCTAGGCTCTTTTAAAAGTCTTTTATATCTGTTAGACCAGCCTATTTATATGTATAATATGTAAAATTATAAAGTTGGTTCAAGAATTGAATTTTAGAGGTTTTAACAATAGCAATGAATTCGTCTAATGGGGTATCACTGCATCACAAAGCAACCTTCTTTGCTATACCCATTATGCTTTTCCAAGCATACATGCCAACAACATCCCCTTTCCACTACAAAGAAAGCGTTCTTCTCTTGCTCCATCACCATTGCTTCAGGCTCCACCTTCTGCAATTACAAAGAACCACTCATTTATTGAGCTGATAATTACTTGCGCGAAGAATCGATTTCAGTCGGTGAGGGTGAGAGATCCTATTTGGTTGCTGGGAAAGTGAAGAAAATGCATTGTGGGATCAATTTCTGCAACGTTGTGTTAGCTATGCGTAATAAAAGAAATTTTAGCCACTAAACAAAATTGTGACAATGTGGGTGCCTAAATACAAATTATGATCTTGCCATCTGTTTTCTGCAAAGGGAATATGCCAATGGTGGTAGCTAGAGAATTTTCACACACTTTTTAGTTTTTCTTTTTTATCTTTTATCTTTTAGTGTATGTCTGGTATGAGGTAAAAATGAAGGATAAAATTTTATGGATGAATTTTATATGTAAAATTATACATAAATCTCATCCATAAAATTTTATTTCCAATTTTTACGCTTGCACCAAACAAACCCTTAAGGGAGAATTTTTGTAACTTGATAAGCTCCATGTCTCTATCTGTGCGTCTTAGGTGGTGACTGGCAATATTACGGAAAAATTGAAGGAAGATTCAGTACAAACTCTGTCAATTTAACTATTTTCAATTGTGCCTTGTTAGTCACCCTATTTGTTCTACTAACGAGTTTTATTTGTTTAAAACTAGTCTTAAAATTGCGAAGAGAGCACTGCTTTCTTTTCATATACCATTTCACGAAATTCTTTTCATAACATTTAGTATTTTCCTTACGAAGAATATAGAGATAAAAACAGCCGTGATAATATGCTCCTTGTCTTCCCTACGTAGGTTTGAATTCAATACAATAGACGCACCCAAGAAAAACACAGACGTGAAAATACCCACACAAAAAGATCATGTAAATGTCCCTGACAGTGTGATTGGAATTATTAAAATAAAAAAAATAGAAATGATTTAATTTATAAGTCAATCATGTGTTTGGAATTGAGATAATTTCTTCCCCTTTTTTTTTGTGGGGGGGGGGGGGGGTTCATGAAATTCTTCCTCTTGATATGGACGATTCTAGGCGAGGGGCATCGGCGGACGGAAGGGAAAAAAAATAATGTTCTACCGGCTTGGGGCGGGCACAATCTGCTTGACATCGTCTTCATATATGAATTTTCTCAAAACTGTTAGCTTTTAGTTGGAAAAGAAAGTACTATAAGGCATAAAAATTGTCAGCAAATCTTTAGACGTGATAGACATAAATAATTTCAAACACGCTCCGCACTATGTCAATACAAACAATGTCAGATAAAGGAAAGGAGAGCGGAATAGAAAGGCCGAGCGCTCAAATACAATACGTGTCAAAGGCTTTCTCTCTTTTCTTTTTTTTGAAAAAAAAAAAGAAAAAGATAAAAACTGAAAATAGTGCACATCTCAAAACAAAATTATAGTTTGAATGGTAAAAATGCTTAAGCGTTAAAAAATGCACATGCTCATGGGTTGAGCATTTAACAACATTCCCACAAACGAAAAGGGGGCGAATTCTTAATTGGAAAAAAACTGAAAACTGAGATATAGATTATATAGAAATAGAGGTCAATCCGAACAAACGTGAGAATTATAAACACTATATCAAGTCTCATTTAACTTCAGAAGGCTGACTCATTTCAGATCCACTTATAATTCTGCTTCATTTCACTTCACATTGAGCCTGCTACCATGAACCTTCAGCACCTACTGTTGGACTCTTGAAAGCAGAGAACTCCCAGTATGTCTTCAACGAGAATGGTGGGAAAAGAGTTGCACCTTCTTCAGTAATTTTAGATATCTGAAAAATTAAACATTAAATATAATATACTAAATACAATGATGCAAAAGATAACACTTTCAATTAAACTTTTAAGATTATATCAAGAATAAGAATACAATGACAATAACAAAAAATTTTCTCACTAGCTAAAATCAGTTATATGGATCAAACAATGCTATTGTTTCCTATGGTAAACCATGTCTGTGGACAAGCTATTTTCTTTTCTGCTACTTGGAAGCCCCTACAGGGGCTAGCAGGGGAAGGGCAAAGGCGGATTGAATTCCCGACCAAAACCAGGACCAAGGGAATTGCCACTTTGAGTCCTTCATGGTTTCATCAATACTTTTTCTTGGTCTCATTTTACCTTTTTTGGGCTATGTCACGAAGATTTGATGAAGTTTTGCATTGGGTGCATTTGAATAAGCTCATAAAGGAAGTACTTTTAAGGCAACACTTAGAAGCAAATGCAGAAACACACGTTCTATCCACTACTAAAACAAAACAAAGTAGAAAATTGATTATTTTCTACTTCTGCCTTTTTAAGAAGCTTATCCAAACAAATAAAACAAATTTAAGTAGTAATTTTTCCCCAAAAAAAAAAATTACATTTGTTATTTGAGGAACACAAACAAACAAACCCATTGATCATGGATTGCCTAACACAGCGCTTCTCTTTTATCTAGGCTTTAGACTGGGTACATAAAAATTAGCAACAAAACACAACAAAGGTAGCAGAGTCAACGCAAGAAGGTTGCAATATAAGATTCACAGTTTCTCCCTGCTTTAGTGTATTGAACAATATACATATACATATGTTTATATAGGAATCGCCAATGACCAGCCATTCACGTGAAGGTTAGCAATCTCCACATTTTGTTTTAAACAAAGAAACCAAAATTTCATACAAAATAAGCTAGGTAATTGACAACTAAAAGCACCATTATTTTGTATGATGAAACAAAATGTGGAGATTGCTAGCCTTTTTGGTAATCTTTATATGATGAACAAGATTACATGTTCAACTCCTTAGAAACAAGATAAGCACATATCACTCTGATAATTGACAAGCAACCATTTTCTTTTAGGTGTTCTCACCTTCCGGTTTATCTTGGAAATAACCAGTAATTCACTAGATCCCCCACCTTTAAGGTTGCTTAACTGATATTACTCTTGATTCTTGACAATCTAATTTAAGATCATGATATAGTTCCCCAACACATCCATGGGAAGGAAATCCAACCAAAATATCAGATAGTCTATTTTCTTGATTTTCTGCCTGTATGTGTTCTAAATTGAAGCTTTTCATTTGGAAACCATGCTCATTACTCTTGATTCACAACATATTTTTGCGTAAGTATAATAAAGCTATTTGTTGTCTAGAAACCTGCAAACTTTTCTATCTTTTGGGCTCAATGGAGATTAGACCCCAAAAAGATCCAAATTCAGGCAGAGGTCACATAGACCTAGGTACCATGTGATTGTCTCTTACCAGCTAAATTCCCAATAATTGAACTTAAAAATGCTTCAGCCTGAGCCATATACTTCTCAAAAAGAATGTGATCTTTAAACTTCTAACTAACAAAGTAATGTGGCTTCCTAAACAATGACAGGAATGTAGAAGAAATTGAGAGTACTACAGACAAGATCACCAATCAAATCAGAATACTTCCCTTTGAAATTCCATTCATACAAATTGAGGGGAATATTGTCAGAATTTTAGCCCCTGGCCCATGGGCATGCTAGCACTAAGCACAGGAGAACTGTAAGCAAGAAAAGGAAACAGGAAAAACCTGAATCTTGTTGACAGCAGACCTATCACGATATAAAAGCACACGCATGCATTTTTCAAGTAACTGGACGCCTTGTTCAAAGGTCAAGTTTTCATGCCACTCATCACGTAGAATTGGCCTAGCAAGATGATTTCCGAGCCCAGTTGCTACATGGTTGTCTTCAAAATTCACGCCAATCATGTTAACCTGGATAAGATTCGCAAATACAAAACTGAAAAAAATTAGCAGGTAATAAAAGAGTTGAACTAAATAAAGATGACAGAGGAAGGCATACCATGCCAAGGTACTTCTGCCCATTTTTCACACCACCAAGTACAAGTGAGTTCCACAACGGGTTGAACTTGTTGCGCCTATTGTACATCACGCGTGTTAAATAGTTGTGCACCTCCTTGGGCCCTAGAGAATTCCCATCATCCCACATGTTGTCATAAAGGCTGCAGCAGTCATAACCAAAAGTTACATGGGAATGTTCAAGTTATAACATTGAAAATGTTAGGGGAAAAATACATTCCTTTCCTCAAAGTTTGAAACAAATAAATAACCAATCCAGGAAAAATAAAGCAGATGTAAAGCATTTAACTGAGCAGACCCTTCTGTTCTTCGCTAATTTGAAAAATCCAGGGCATACTTGGTAACAAATTTTTTTTTTTTTTGGAGAGGAGAAAGAGAGAGCGAAGAGAAGAGAAGAGAGGGGGGGGGGGGAGTGCTCACATAAGCTCATCAAGGTAGCGTAGAATCTCCTGAAAGTCACTTATTTCCCCACTGGCACCAAGAAGAGAATGTTTTCCAACAGGCTTCAAACGCTCAATACTCTTGTACCGCAGAGTAGATCCATATGAACCTATCATTATATATCCATCATTGACGTGAGATGCAATGCGGACTGAGGCCAATACCTTAAAATACACTGTGATGGACTTTGCATAGATGAATAAACATGTTTATCAATCCAAAAGCAAATACCATTCTGAAAACAAATTTGTCCAGAAAAATAAAAAAAGATTTCTTAAAAAGCAATTTCCATGAGATTATAAGAATCACATTGAGAGCATTTGGCATGAAGATGAAGCCCAATTAAATAATACTACCAAGTAAAATACAAGAGTCAACAAGAAGAAAGAACGTCCTATTTAAACTAAAGTATAAAAAAGGATTACAATCAAGAAGCTAAAGTTGAGTAAAAGAGAATTAACGAGATTTAGCATGAGACCTCCTGTATCAGCTGCCATAAGAATCCCATCTTTGTATTTGATGGCGACTACAGAGGATCCAGTTACGTATGGGTACCTAACGAGGAAAACAAAATTAGGGTTTAAACCAATATTTGCAAAAGAAAAACAAGCTACGAATATGAATACATTAATGTGTGGGAACCCTAAACTGTAGAGGTGGAAACAGATGCGCATTGAGGAAGGAAAGAGGAAGAGAAAGAGAGTGCATACAGAGTTCTCTCGGTTTCAGCCACAGGGGCCATCATCGTCTGAATGATTTTGGATCGTAACGGCACTCGTGAAAGAGCAACTCTGAGAACAAAGGAAGGGGAAGCAGGACCAGAGAGAAGTGGGATTGTTTGCTTAATATTGATTTGATACAAACGACGTCGGTTCCAGAGTTTGCTTTCAGAAACCCCAACGTCGTCGTCCAACGGAAAAAGAAAAAATTCGGATGATATGAGAGTTGTATCCGATAATAAACTAATCTAACTTAAATCAAATTAATTAGAGATTAATGAATTTTTTTGATACATGGATGGCAATTAAGTTTAAAATTATATCTTGTATAAATTATTTAAATCTGTTATTACTAACTCACTTCTAGTAGCTCGAGATTAATGAATTTTAAATATTAATAATTTAGATAAAAATATATATTTATCAATTTTACACTAAAGTTTTCATTGAGAATTCTTGTACACATTCAACTGTTTCATTTTTATGCACTCCTGTCTTCAGTCTTTTTTTCCCTTTTTTTTAATAAGTCTTTCAATTTTTCATTCTTATTATAGATAAGTTACAATTCGTTTTGTATTATAGTATTATTGTTATTATAAATTTAATTTTATTATTATTTTTTCATGAGATTTAAGTTTACGTATCATTCAATTACATTGTGGGAAAAACTTATTTTTTGGTAAGAATTATTTCAAAAAATTATTTAGAATAAAACCTAATTGATAGTAAGAGTTTGACTCTTCACACAATTACCATATTTATTACTTATAATTCAGTACAATTGATTTCATCTTCAAGTAGCTTGTCTATATATTAAAGTTAGGCACCCTTTAGATTCAGTTATTTTGACTTTCGATAACATTGTCAGTTACTTTTTAAAACATTTTTTATTCAATAATTGTTTTCACTATTGCATTATCACAGTTAACCAAGGTAATACTTGTCGGACATTCTTAAATTTCCTTTTATATTCTGCTGCCTTAACATCAGCAAAATTTGATAATTGAATAATTTTATGCCACTTGACAACATGCATTCAATGGGAAAAAATGTTGCAAAGTAACGCCCCTTAAAATGTAATTTATTAACAATAACAACGTGTGATTCGAAGCTCAGGGTATTTTTGCATTGCACCCTTTGACAGATGGATCAACAAGGAGATATTTATTAACTTTTGGTAGGTTTAGTTAACTATGAGTGAATTAACACCCATACAATGAACACACAATGCAAGTCTCGTTTTTGAGAGTAGAATTCCATCTTATACAGATAATCAGTTACAAGTAATATTCAAAACTATTTGTCTATTCATTTTTGTATATTACTATATTTCAAGCCACTTTTATCATATGTTGTGCTTAAGTGTGGGAATAGGTTAGGTGGCTCATCGAGAACTTTTAACTTGACTTGCATTAGGTTTAGTCTAATTTAATCTACTTAGTGAACAAGTTAAAAACTAAGGCTTTTCGAAAAGTTTATTAACCGAAATGTTTAAGCCATTGGCTATTTGAAAAAAAAAAAAAAACTATTAGACCAGATAGAATAGACTATTTATAGTATTATTATTATTATTAATGGTAATAGAAGCATTTTGAACAATTTTAAAATAGGTCTTTTGATCTATTTGAAAAGTCCTTTAGCCTATATAGAAATAGGGTTTTTACCTTAGTTGGAAGCCTTTTGCCTTATTTAATACTAGAGTCTTTGATTTATTTAAAGTCTTATTTTCAAGTAGGTTGTTATATAGACTTTCAAGTTAGGTCATACTTTAAAAAGTCAGGTTAGACTTGAAAAAAAAAAAGTGAATATTAAGTTATAGGTTAAGGCTCAAATTGCATATTTAAAACATAGGTCAAGCTTGTTTAAACCCTAACCTTGCTTAGGCTATTTTGATCATCTGTCCCGTTCTTTTAGTCAAATGCCTAATGAATTCAAACAATGGTGAAGATAGTAAACGCACTTCAAAACTTGGAAATGCCACCCGCATACTAGCCAAAGTAAATGACATGATTCAACATACACATTTGACTACAACTTCAAAGCACCTATTTGATATGATAAAATAGGATAAAAAAAATGTTAGTTAGGATTTAGAGTTAATTTGTAAGGATTTGGATTTAGTTTGTTTTTTCTTATTATTAGTTTTATCCTTTTCTTTATCTTTTTGTTAGGTTTAATTATTTTACAGGTCTCTATAGTTTCACTCAATTTTTAATTATGTCTTTATAGTTTAAAAACTTTTAATCAAGTTTTGCATATATATAGGCTATTATGGCTCTATTGAATAATACACTGGTAAATTTTGTGTATATATATATATATACAAAATGCAAAACTTACTAATATATTATTCAAGACGCTGGTAAATTTTGCATTTTGTATACAAAACTTACCAGCATCTTCAACAAGACGCTGGTAAGTTTTGCATTTTGTACACAATTTACCAGCGTTTTTCAACAATACGCTGGTAAGTTTTTGAATAAAAAAAGTTGAACAAAAGTAACAACGATTATGTGGGACCCATCATCCAAGCATTTTTATCATTTTGCTCATTTTTTTCGTATGCATCGCATACTGTGTTGCAAAAAATGTATCCCTCTATCACTACTCTTAATTAAGACAATTATTTATTGGATACTGATATACTATGTAAGAAAGGGGGCAATGCAGCTAATTTCTCGTAACACTCCTTCTTTTTTTCCAATAATTTATTAATAAAAATGGCTCCAAACTCTTCAGAATGAAGAAGAGCAAGCAGATATAGCAAATAAGAATAAGTGCAAATAAGAAACAAAGGCAACAATTATAACAAAAAATGAAAAGAAAGACTCTAAAAACATATCAGTTAACTTCCACCAAACTGGCCAATGCTATGCCACTGCACTTTCCTGCCATTCATAAGCATGTGTTCTTTGATGATGGTTTATGAAATCCTTCCAGAATCACATGTTTTTCAGTGTATTCTTGTTTGCTGCAAAACAAATGCTTTTAAACCTGCTTCTATCATTTTCCAACTTCCAAATAAATCTAAGATCCCAGCAACAATACTCTTTCTTGTTCAACCAAGCCTTGACTTGATTTGATTAGGGCTGAAAGTGAGTCAATTCAGCTCGTGAGCTATTTTTGGTACAGTTCATTAATAGCTCAATAAGCTGGACTCATGAGTTCATGAGTTGAGCTTGAGCTAAAAATTTGAGCTAGTTTATTAAATGAGCCACATGACTCAATGTGTGTGTGTGTGTGTAAATAAAATTATATTTCGTTATTGTTATTATTGTTGTTGTTATTGTTGATATTATGCTCTTATCACTAAATATCCTATAGTTTATTAAGCCAAAAGGATTTAATTTATATCTAACTTAAGCTATAAAGTTTGAACAGCTCATGAGCTAACTCGAGCTCAAGCTCAAGTTCAGCCTAATATTAATGAGCCAAGCCTGAGCTATGCCAAGTTCGGGCTCTTCTTGGCTTACTTCCAGTCCTAGATTTGATCTAACAAAAACAATAGTTTCAACATTGAGGATCCATTGTTCATTAGCTACAACTATTAGCAACTCAGCAATTGCAAGTAATTCAGCCTATACAAACCAACATTGATCTGATTATATAAAGCCCCTTCATAATGTCACCTCTATTATTATGAAGCACCCCACCAATAATTTGTTTATGCAATTCAGCACCATATTCAATGCATACCTACCAAATCTCCTTCCCTTTTGCTTTCTCATTGTATCTCTATCATTGCTTTACCACTTCTGTAGTGTCAATGATAAAATCACGAGAAAAAGGAAGTTTACCACACCATGTTGATACCCAAAAATCCCATCTCTATTTTATTACCTTCTTTTGGAAAACAAGAATGTCTCACTCAACATTTGCTTTTTCAAAAATGATCCTATTTCAAAGACTCAAAATAAACCAAATGATAATAAGGAATAAAGTGGACCAAACTTATTTCTGAAATCTACTCCATGGACATTCCATCCAATTCTAAAAAATGACACCTGATTCATTTGAAATAGCCTAAACTAATCCCCACCACTGTAGACATTTATAGCAAACATTCCAAGTATGGTAGCATGTAAAAAATAAATGTAAAACAAACTCCACTTTAGAATTACCAAAAATGCATCTAACCTGTTCTATATGCATCAAGTTGAACTTCACCAATCTATCTTTTGTATTTAATCTTCCAAGAATAGCGAACCAAGTTAGCAATTCAGCCCTAGGAGGAACAAGTCCTTCCATACACTACGTACATAATTCTCAGCTGCTAACACCTTCTCACAGCTAACATATATCTTCAGCCTTTAGCTATGAGAAATTAACGGTATTTCCACTTGCCTTGCACCAGATACAACATATCAGTATCCAATAAATAATTGTCTTAATCAATTATTATGTAGGTCCTTATAATTTGTAAAACTTGTAAATAGGTCTCTATAGTTTTATTACAAAATTCAATCAGATTCCTATTACATCCACATTAGATTAACCCAAGGAATATTCCCAAAATATTTCATTTAGTCTAACTTTTTTGTAATGATGGAAAGAGGCAATGACTTGATTGAAAATTTTTATACAATATAGAGACTCGATAATTTTTAAACTATAGGGATCTAATTAAAAATTCAGTGAAATTATAGGGACCTACAAAATAATTAAATTTTTTTGTTATTCAATGTAAGTTATCACTGTGACTAGTCTAGAAAACTTTATTCGCTACAGTCACTTGGTCTATTTGGAACCTCATGAACAGAATTATATTCAACCAAGCTTCTTTTCAAATTGAAGACTTATAGGAGTATAAGGAAGAGTGCTAAGGAAGGGTATCTTGTTAGAAGGAGTTCACAAAGTTAATGATATTGGGATAGCAATGGGTGTTTTTGGTTTTAATGTTTCTTTTGTTTTTGCTTCTATGTGGTGGCTGTGATTGTAATATTTCTTTTGATAGATGGTGTTTGTGACTTTAGTTCCTCTCATATCGGTAGTTTTGAGCAATTTACCTATAAAAAAAAAAAGACTAATTCCATATAATAAACTCTCTGAAATTACTTATACTCGAGTTCAATTAATCTTTCATTCAAAATATCTTAAATGAAACACAAAATTAGCATGAAGATGAAAGTTTCCTTTTTAGGTAGTTGACTAATCATTTTTTTAAATATATTAATTTAACCAATAAAATACATGTAAAGTGAATGAATAGTAAAATTTGAAATTAATAATGAAAAACAATGGCGATTTGACTTTGAAAAATGAGTGTGTTATTCATTAGATTAAAATTTTAAATATAAATAGATATTTTATGATATTTAGTAAACATCCATACATCTAGATTATTTAATGTATATTTACTATTTTAAAATTATATAAATTTAATTACTAATTATAAATAATTTTGTATGTTAAATTATATTACGTTTATGAGCTTCTACTTTTTTGAAGAACAAAAGGAAACAAAAGGGAAAATAACAAAGAAACACTACTATTCTATCAAATGGAACGAGCAACTGGGCAGCTACAATGTAGACTCCATAAATGTACAATATTAACCACTATCGATAGGCTAAAAGTTAGATGGTTTAGTATGACAAGGTGTGTCATGCACCTTGCCATCTAAAGCTGTCTCTTTTCCAAGCATATCACCTAACTCTTTGGCAAACCTCTTCATAGCTTTGGCAGGCAAGTAAATTGGAAATATTACACCTTCTTCTCCTTTTGCATTTTGATAAGAAATGAAAAATGTTACTCCAAGAAAAGCCCCAACCCCACCTTTGGCTAGTCCACCATACACTGCAGTGCCCCACCCAAAATCCACTTCTCTAAACCCAAGACGTGTCACATCTGACACAATGAAAGACCTTACGGTCGTAAATAAGGGTCGCCCCTTAGTCACCATAAGATCTGCCACAGAATGCACATACTCTTCAGTCACCTCAGCTTTTACTTTCTTTATCAACTCTACAGCATAAACAAATGGATTTCCACAAAGCTTCCCTGCAGTGGTGACCGCCGCCGGGTATGCAAAACCATTGCCATAATATCCAATCGGTAAATGAGGATTAAACTTAGCACGTGCATTGACCGTAAACATTATGCGAACATCTTCTTCTGGCTCTAGCTGCAATGCTTTTGTACGACAGCACCAGATGCATGCCGTGATAAGCTCAAATCTAGTGCATTGACCAAGGTGATGGGGAACCAAGCGACGGAGGGCAGCTATGTCGTTGGGTCCAAAGAAGAAGGATCGTTGAACCATGTCATCCTCGCACGAAATGAGGGTCCCTTCCTTGGTATCTATCAATTCCTCGTATTCGCGATGGCTGCATGTAATGTGTGGTGGGTCTCGTGCGCTTAGGAGCTCCCTACGCCACACAGGTAGAATAGAAGGTTGGCGAGCACCCCTAGCCATTTCAGCTAAGGTGTTCATGAATTGTATTATACCAGTTGCATCGCTCATGGTGTGGTTCAAACGCATGGCAAAGATAAAACCACCACATTTAAGGCGTGTGACCTATCATATAAAATTCAACAGAGAGAGATAAAGATGACTGTGAAATTAATAAAATTAATTTGTTAAGCATGAAATAGTAAAAAGAGAGAATTTTTTCTTGCTAACGCTTAAAAGTTTTTCTTAAGAAAACATCTTTAAGCTCCTTTGAGTGAGAGTTAATTTTCTTTTATTTTTTCAATTAGATAATTTAAGACAGCGCCTTTCTTAAATTCTTGAGGTAAGAACTTTTCTTTTACCATATACTTTCTGCATCTACTTTCAAGTGTCTATTTAAAAGAAAATCATCTTAAATTATATGTTATTTAAGAATTTTAACTGAGCATTAATTATTTTTTAATTTCTTTTTAATTATCTTTTTTAATGCAATTTAAAAAAAAAGAGGTAATTCAATAAAGGAAAAAATGAGAAAATAAAAAAGAAAAAAAACTTTAATTTAGTCAAAATAAATTATATTTTTCTACATTGTGCCAAGTTAACGATATTTTAAGTCTTGTGAAAACTTTTAAATGACACTTAAAAATATATGAATATAGTACAATTTATTATTTAACACTTCCGCTATTTTATACAAAATATAGTTAAAGTGAGGCTAGAATGGTCCATAAAATTGAGGTATTGAACAATGAGTTATACAAAGCAAGAAAAAGAGTAAACCCCCAACTAGCTCCTTAACAATTTTGGAGTTGGACAGCTTGGTCCTCAAAAAAAATAAATTAGTTCGTTGGTCTCTGGCAATATCATCCATCGGACACACATTAATCCTTGATGTCAAAACTAACAGACTCAGGAACCAATATGTCTAAATTGACAATTATCAGGGACCAATGTGATTAAAGTTTATATCTAGCATATTAAAATACAAAAAACACCTATTTATTACATAGAACACCCTCATAATGTTGTTATTCTAAATGGATATCAGTTTAGCTATATATTATATTTATTATTTGTACAAAGGTGCCCTAAACGGCAAGACCCAACTTTCTACTTAAAATGCAAGGAAAATTAACTTTACTATAATTAACCATAAAGTTAATTGAAAGAAAGGAAGGAAGAAAAAAAAAAGAAAAGAAAGAAAGAAAGAAAGCATTTAAATTATGAAAGTCAAGAGTATATTGATGTCCTCTTTTATTTAGGACATATGCAATCATTTATGAATAAACATAGTGCAAGGCCATATTTTAATTAATCTCTCAGCAACATTTTCTTAATTGCATGAACCAACACAACAAAGGATTGCCAAGATGGACATAGGAATAATAATATATTTTGTTTATCTAAAAGTGACATTAACTTTGATATTAACACAAGTCCCTCTATTAGATATATGAATTGTAAAATATAATCACACAAGTTATTATATCAAGTGCATGAATCGTCAGATACAATGACATCATTCATTCCTAAAAATTTGGTTAATCAACATAGCATGAGCTTGATTCGCAAGCTACTGTATTGGATGTATAAATAATCAATTAAAGACATGCAATTTACTACTTGTATCATTGTTAGCAATGTTGTCAATTATTGATATATATATATATATATATGTTGGCTTTATCTTATCGACAAAAAATAATGCCAATTTATTTCAAGTTAAACATATATGACTAAATAAAAATAATATGCCTAAAACATAAGATTTAACTCAATTAGGAAGAAATTAAAAAAAAAAAAAGAGACCCAGCTGCTTTACAAATATAAAATTTAATTTATAAATAAATCATTAATTCATCTTTTAAAGACTATCATGCTATTATCATATTAGTCTATGAAAAATTTAAAGTAGATATTAAATTTATCCTTTTACATTATAACTTTAATCATGTATAAAAATAATGTGACGGCATTTTTTTTATCCTTCAAAGACTTATTTGGTAAAAGAGGTTCTTTATTAAAGAAATAATATGATAATACTATGATCTTTGAAAGATTAATTTATAGTTTTTTCTTTTTAATCTATGTTGGTAATGTTGATCACTTATTAATTTATATTAATTTATCAAACATGTTAAATAAATGTCAAATTATGTGGAAAATTATGTAACATCTATTTTGCTTAAATGTAACATGTTATTGAGAAAAAGGAAAATTAAAATTTTTTGGTGCTCCACGCAAATAGCTGTTATTTTGTATTTTAATATGCTATATGTAAAATTTAGTCACATTGGTCCCTGATAATTGTCAATTTAGACACATTGGTCCCTAGGTCTATTAGTTTTGATGTCAGGGACTAACATGTGTCCGATGAATGACATTGTCAAGGACTAATGAACTAATTTATTTTTATTAGGAACCAACCTGTCCGACCCCAAAATTATCAAGGACCTAGTTGGGGGTTTACCACAAGAAAAATTAAGTTCTTATTTTAGTTGGATATAAGAATATCTCGTCTTTCTATTCAACTTAAAAGACCAAGTCTAATTTAATAATAATTAAAATTATTAATTATTAATTAAAGAAAGAGATATATTTTTCTCATCATAATTATTAGAGTCTTGCTAACTTGTATCTTAGAACACTAATTAAGAAATCAAGAAAAACAAAATAAAATTTGCAATGTTTATTATATTAAAAACTTAATTTTTTTAGTCTAAAATTTATTTTGTAAATTCCTAAATTACTTTCTCAGTCCACTTTTTATTGTCTAATTATAAAAGATTTTTTATTAAAAGTTATATGTTATTAGAGAATTTTTAAAAAGCAATGATTATTTTTTTAAAATTTTATCCTTATTCTCTTTAATGTAATGAGAAAAAATAGGTAAATTTTAATAGATAAAAAAATATCGAGTAAAGAAAAAGAGAGAAAAAGTATTTTGATTTAAATAAGCTATTTTTTTTAACATTTGTACTACTTCAATAATATATTAATCCTTATGCACAAATCTTAAACAACACTAAAAAATAAACGGAGGAAATAGTAGTTAATAAAATCCTAATTATTAATATATTATTATTCTTTCTTATAATTACTACTAACATGCAGATATTTCTCTCTCTTCAAATAATCACAACATAGATAAAATTTATCTATTAGCAAAATTTAAATTTAACTTAATCAATTTTAACATAAATTACAACTTGCATCTTTGGAAACAACGACGATAAATTACTTTGACCAAAATCAGAACTGGTAATTTTAAAATTAAGTGTAACAAAAATTGAAAATTTGAATAAGCAAAATGACAAAAATAAAAAGGCGTTCGTTTTAAGATTAGAAATTAAAGAATCGTATTACTTTTTTTTTTTTTTATAACAAGTTGTGTTGTGGATTAATAAAAAATTATTAATTTCAACTAATGAAATCATATGATAATAATAATTAATCATTATTTTTTTTTGATAAAATATGATATTAATAATTATTATCAAAATAAAAGTTAATATTTTTATGTAAACTACCGGAATTTAAAATTTATTTGAGTTTAATTAATTTTGCTTATTACATGGTAAAAAGAATTCTTTTTATTCAATAATGTTACAGAATAAGGATTTTTTTTTTGGCCAGAATTTACCAAAATTCAGTGAGAATAATTAGATGAATCAAAGAAGTGAAAACCGCTCATTCATTTAATTGTTAAAATAATATCACATTAACGCGGCAAAAAAATTTCATAACAAAATTCAGTTTCTTTATTATTTTCTATGTTAGATTAGAAGGATATTCACTTATTCAAAAATAAAAAATTATAAAATTTATAATTACCAACATGACTTTTATTACAGAAATACATAATTTTCTTTTGTTAATAATCTTTTTAATTGTTAAGAGTAAGAAAAGTATTAAATATTCTTTATGTTCATGAGATATTAAATATATAATTATTTCATTTAATTTTTTTATTAAGTATTAAAAAAATTTATATAAGCATCTAATTATATTTTGTTATATCAATAAAAATATTTAATTCAAGAATAAATATCCTTTTTAGTTCTAACATTTTAAAATTAATATCAACGTAGTCCTAAAATAATTTTTTACATGAATTTAATCATAATATTTTAAATTTTAACGTCAATTTAGTTTTATATTGATGATTTGATGTAAAATTTGATTTTACGAAAAATTTATTAGGACTAAATTGATATCAAAATTTAAAATATTAGAACTAAATTAATGTCAAAATTCAAAGTGTTATAATTAAATTGATATCAAAAATTTTTTTAAAATTAAATTTATATCAACTTTAAAATATTAAGACCAAATTAATATTAAAAATTTTTTAAAACTAAGTTAATATTAATTTTAAAATATTAGAGCTAAAAATATTATTTATTCTTAATTTAATTACTTATTATATTAAAAATCTTATAAATAAAGGTATGAATTAAAATTAATCTCATTATTACAAGAGTATCTTATATTCTTTTTACTATTGAAAAAGTCAAGAGCCTTTTTGAACCTGTATGAGTAAAAGGGGGCAGTTGGTAATTCCGTCCGAGCCTGGAACATCGTAAAGGAGTTCTTGGAAGCATGGGAATGGAGGTTGAAGAGCGCCGCCAAGTTCATCAAGTGCCACGTCAGCATCAGCCTCAATGAACAAGACACCCTCCCCAGTGCAATCCACCATCAACTTGCGGTTAGGACCCTCCCTAAGCCTACCCGCAAATGGGTAGTAAAACACAAGTGTCTTCGCGAGTGCATGTCTAATGACTTCAACTGGGTCTTTCTCTTCCATTGATGGCTCGTGACGATATATTTGTATGAATGGAATTTGGGAACGCAGGCCTTCTTGATCATCTATGTCAGATAGTAGCTTAACTTCGCGAGGAGTGGGCATAGCTGGAGGCACCTGCTCTGGTTGACACCGCCGCACTGTAAACACTAGAGAGGGAGATGAGGATGAAGCCATGTTATAAGAAAAAGGCGAGTCGAAAGAAAGAATGAACGAGAGTACTTAATAAGTGTTTTCTATTAATTTGAGTTGAGTACTAATATGATATGAGCATAGCTAGGGATCGGTAGCATTTATATAGATGCAGTTGAAAATTAGATTTTTTTTTTTGCGCACGAAAACAAGTAATCAATTCATGGACAGCATTGCTTATTCTAGTAGCTTCTAGCTAGTGTGCAGCACTGCGTCACACTTCAAATGTTTTAACTGTGGGCGAACTTGCCCTACAAATTTCGCGAGGGGAAAATGTAGGTAGGGCCGCCTACGATGTTCTTTGTGGTCGACTTTAATTGTTAATGCCAATAATTGTTCAAACTCTACTGTCCATTTTGTTCTCTTGTACATTTGTTTTCTTTTTTTTTTCCCAAACAAAAAGGAATATTAGGCCAAAAAAAAAAATGATATCAAATACGCTCGGAGCCTTGGAGGATAAGTGAGCATGAGGATTTTTATTTTTAATATAGTGGATGAGTGTGATATATATAAGAATATGGGTTTATGGGTCAAAATACATAAATATAGGACTCAAAAATAGCCAATGGCAGTTTTTATTTTTTCAAAAAATACCAGTGGCGGTTTTTGCTTTTTTTTAGTATTGTGCATGGAAATACATGATTTATTTTTTGGTTTTTCAAAAATCGCTAATGACGATTTTTACTTTTTAAAAAAATTGTTGTATTCTGAAAAATCGCCAATGGCTATTTTTCTTCAATTCCCATATCTTCGTAATTCATCAAAAAATCCCATTTTTTGGTATAAATTATTTTTAAATATCATATTAAAAAAAGACCCTGGGCATGATTGAATTCTTTTTTTTTTTGTGGTGGTTGGGGGGGGGAGGGGAGGGGGTTGGGACCACTGTTGAATTCCCATGATCCGTTGGTGCAAATTGGGTACGTAGTTCAAAGGAAAATTTTGGATGAGATTTTTTAGCTTTAAGTGGTCCAAAATCCAATTAATGAAAGAAGCGACCTGAATCACTCAAAATTTCTCCGTACAAATGCATCACCAAACTAGGTAGTTTCATTTGACTGGACGCACGTTGACAAGTACATTCGAGGCAGAATTGACAAAAATTCATCAAAGTTATCATTTCATAGGGGAATTGTTGATGACCACACCTTTACGGGAAGGTGAACAAACTCCACACTCTTGATTGTTTTAAACAAAATAACCAAAACTCTATGCAAAACAATTTAATCTTCCCGATGCTTTAATAATTTAGATTGCTCAAACTAACATTTTGTTTGGTTGAGGGGATTTTAAAAGGAAGGAGATGGAAGGGAAAGAAATAAGAAGGAAAGGGATCAATCTCCCTTGTTTGGATATGAAAAGAAATGGGGAAGGAAAAAATAAATAATGACAAACAATTAGTGGAATCCACCAAAAATTGAAATATTTTTACATTCCAATATTGCCCACATAGAAAAACAAGGGAATCGATCCTTAGTCCTCCCTTGTTCGCATCTTCAGAGGGAGAAAGCCCCACAGGTTGATAAACTACGACCACCATTGTTCATCACCACTGCAACTGCCATCGTGCATCACCACCCTGCACCAGGAGCTATCGTGGACCTGCATCCTGCCGTCATGCCCTATTGCAGCCTCCTCACAACCACCACATAACACCACCGCCTAGCCATGGTCGCATCCCATTTTGTTGCACAACCCTAGTATTGTAGCCCCTCCCTCTTTCTTGCTCCATGGTTATCATTCAGTAAACCCAAAATAGAGCCCTCCCTTTTCTATTTTTTCACAGTAAAAAGAAAATCCCTAACCCCTTCTCCGTTCTACTTCTTATACTTTACTCCCTTTCTTTATTTTTTTATCTAGTTATTTATATTGGGTTTTTTTTTTTTTTATTTCTTATGGAGTTTTGTGTGTTTTTTTGGGCCTAGTCTCTTTTTTTTCCTTTTGATGCTTGATGTCTTACTCTGTGTATAAGTTTTTTTCTCGCTTATAACAAAAGGAAATGGCTTTTTTTTTAATCATTTTATTTGTTATTCTATTTTTATTTTATTTATTGTTCATTGTTATTTATTCTGTTATCTAATATGTTGATATTATTCTAAACTTGTTAAATTAAAAGAAGTGAATTTTTTGCATGATATTAATTAATATACTTATTAAATATAAATTAAAAATGTAGACATGAATACTTTTATATAAATATAGAAGATAAATTTTTATTATATTTATTTATATTATTTTGATAAATAAATTTATCACAAAATTGCATTAACTTTTATATCTCCACTAATTTTATACCAAACTCTATATTTATAGTTGAAATACCCTTTTATAATAACATAACGATAAAATTGTCATTTGGTATCATTATCTTTTTCTTTCTTTTCACTTTTCTACACAAACAAACAAGAGAAAATAATTATTCTTCTCTTTCTTTTCTTCTTATTTTTCTTTCATCCAAACATGCTTATAGAATAAAAATTCGTTTAATTTCTTTCCTTTCATTTTCTTTCCTTTGCTAAAAAAACCCTTAATGAAGAAAGATAATGGTAAAAGTTAACATTAGGTTATATTTGAACATTTTATAGATGATGAAAGGGATTGACCATTAATGGAATGGAAAGAAAGATGGGGAGTGGAGTGGTTAGTTGTATACCACTCTATTATTTGGGAATTTAATGGAGGAATGGAAGATAGTCCTTTTACCCTTATTTAGTAGTTATAAAATAAGTGAATGGAATAAAAATGATATGAATTTAGTTTATCAATTTTATCTTCTAACTTGATATAATGAATAATAAATTTATTACTTTTAAGGATAAAACAGTAGTTGAATCAAACATAATTTTTTTTTAACTTGTACCTCCTAGACCCCTCAAATTGGGGGTACAACAAAATGGACAAGATGGATGGCAAGGAGGGGACTCCCACACCCTCCTTAGCTATGCCATTCCATCACAAAGTGTATTTACCAAACATATATTTTTAAAGACTTACCCTCCCATGCCATACCACCCCATTACTAACCATCCATCCAAACACTGCCTTAATGACTGTCATAATGACCACCGGCACTCTACAAAATCGGTGATTAAAACCTTTATACTTTGATGATGAATAAGTGAGATGTTCAACAACCCCTTAGACACAAGATCAACACATACGACTCTCTGGTAATTGACAAGCAACCATCTTCTTTTAGGTGTCCTCACCTTCCAATTTGTATTAGAAATAACTAGTAATACATTGGATTCCCCACCTTTAAGGTTGCTTAACTTGGTAACAAGCAAGTTAGCGATATTACTCTTGAGTCTTGGCCATCTAATTTAAAATCTTAACATAGTTCCCCACCTCATCAATGGGAAAGAAATCCAACCAATTATCAAACAATATTTTTTTTCTTCATTTTCTTCCTGCATGGCTTCTAAATAGAAGCCTTTCATTTCAAAAACCATGCTCATTACTCTTGATTCACAATAGGTATGTTTGGTTTAACTTTTGGGAGAATTACTTTTAGAGAAATTATTTTTAAAAGAATAATTTTTATTTAATTTCAATATGTCAAAAGTAAGTTTAAGAAAATGATTTTTGTTTAGATAGGATAAAGTAAAATTACTTTTGGTTGTTAATGTGAGAGTCCTGGAAAGATTTCTCCTCAAAAGACCTTTTCCTAAAATGAAAAGTAACTTTAAGTATACTTCTCCCAAAATACCTTTTAGAGTTCCAAAGTGAGTTTAAAAAATTTTACACATCTAAACACATTAATTACTATGTATTTTTATTTTCATGCCAATAAAAGGCCGCCCTCCCAAAAGTATATCAAAATGGACCCAACATATTTTAAATATGTATAATATAGCTATTTGTTGCATAGAAAGTGCCCATTTGGATTACAGTTTGCTTCTAATAGAAATCCTTCTAGTAGTAGTAGTAAAATTGCTTTATACAGTACTAAATCATGTTTGGTTTAACTTTCTACCTACCAATATCCTTTTACAGTGAGTAAAAGGCCTTTCATCCAAAGAGAGTATGGACATACTTCTTATTTTGAGAGAAGAGAATAAAAAAATTAAAATTACTAAACTAACCCCATTGAACATTCCCCAACCACTCTTCTGAAGCATAACACCCTCTCTGAAGCACTACTTTCACTCAAATAGGGAGAAGCGCCTTCACTAATCTGCAACAGTTTCACTAACCGATCTTACATCATTAAAGACTCATCACTGCCTTCACTCAAATATCAAGAAGCACCTTCATTGATCTACAACACTTTCACTAATTCTGTTGCTCTTGTGTTCTTCAATCAAAAACCCAAATTCCCAGTTCTCTCAACATTGCTGATTTTGAGCTCGCCTCCATTTCGTACTTGCTTACCGCCATGTCGTGTGGTGCTTGCTCGCCACCATCTCGTACTCGCTCACCGCCATGCTCACTGTACTGTTTCTCTTGTGATTCTGAGGTTTCGTTGTACCATTTCATGCTTCGCTCACCGTCGTGCTCACCGTGCTCGCTTGCTTTTTCTTCCTTTATGCTCTTAACTCACTCTTCTTAAGGTTTATTCCTTTGTGCTCACCGTGCTCTTTTAGTTTTTCTTCCTTTGTCCTTAAGGTTTGTTCCTTTTTGTTTTCTCTCCTTTTGCTCCACTGCTCAAGAATTTTATTTTAGTTGTCAATTTGATGCATGCAATTGCAAAGCACTAGTTGATTTTGTCAATTGATTATGTTCTTCACAATATCTGAAATTTATGATTCCTCTCTTCTCTTAGGTCTCTTCCTACCGCACCCATTGCTGCTGGCCTATGACATACATACTTTTAAAAAAAGGTAAAGCCAACAAACATATAAAAACTGGTGCTATTGCGGCTACACCTCCTGATTTGTCAGGTATACTATGAAAAATGGCATGGATCAGTAGGAAATACCATTCTGGCACAATATGAGGTGGGGTGGGCATTGGATTAACAGGTATATAATTGTCAGGATGCATCAAAACATTAGGAGCATAAAAAATCCAAATGGAAAAAAAGATAGGTTGTGATGCTTTATGGAATCTGCTGCTTCTCATTGCTCTTGTCTGATTTACTTACATGGGAAAAAATTGTTTGACAATTTTTGTATAACTAATTGAGTGTAGCAAAATTGATTGGAGTGGAGTAAAATTGTTTTGGAGTTGTTTTTGTTGCTCTTCTGATGTTGAGGTTTTGCTTCTGTTGTAATGTTGTTCAATTTTTGCTTCTGTTGATTCTGATTCTGAGGTTTTGCCTTTTTGACATTGTTTGACAATTTTCGTTAAACTGATTGAGAAGAGCAAAATCGTTTTAGAGTTGCTAGGCTCTTCTGATTATGAGGTTTTGCTTCTATTCTATCCTATGCTCTTCTTATTAGTGTTTGTTTTTGTTACGTCTTGATGTTGATTGTTGCTCTGTTTTGTTGTCATTAGTTCTTTGTTTTGTGTGTTGATGTTGAACTATAGCTCTTCTCTTCATTTTCTTAGTTGAGCATCTCCTAGTTGAGCAACTCCTGCTTCTTGGTTTTCCTCCTATATCAGGTTTTCCCCTGTAAGAAATAGAACTTTACATCAAAACCTTTTTCATGTAATTTGCATGAGATATAACATGTTTGTTGCAATTCAATTGAAGAAATTCTTCACACTTCAAAAATAAGAAGTGAAAAGAATCTCACAGAAAATGCATATATGCTCTGAAGAATAATCTACAAATTAGACAATGGATTAGGCTTACTTGTTTTTGTTGTTGACATTGTATACTAGTAGCTATGATGGCATTATTGTTTTTATGTGATAACTTTTTTTTTTTCATATTTATATGACTAAATTATGACTTTTATTATGTGTATATAAGGTAGGATGTAAAATCCTAAGATGATTAAAATCAATAATCAGTTGAAGAGAAAAGCCTCGTCCCAAAATTACTCCCCCAGTGATCAAAATCATGGGCCAAAATCAAAGGCCATCTGGGATCGGACAACAACAAAGTTGTTCATTGATGCTTATTTAGAACAAGCGACAAAAGGTGAACGCAGTGAGCGTACATTGTCAAAAAAAGGTTGAACAGTGCAATTGCCTGATTTCGTACTACTAGTGGGAGGACGTATGATAGAGTACAATTGAGAAATAAGTGGGATAGTTTAAGAAAGGAATGGGTAGCATTGTACAATCTATTTCAACATACAACTGGATTAGGGTGGAATAATAAGAAACACACTTTTATTGCAAGTCTAGACTGGTGGAATGCAAAGGAACTGGTAAGCATATATGGTCATTGTTTAAATATCCTTGAACACTTTCAATAAATCTTTTTTATTACATTTGAAGTAATCAAAATTTATTTTCTTGCAGGAAAATCCTTCTTATGGTAAGTACTACAATGAGGGACTACCATATGCACATGAATTGACATATCTTTTTAAAAATAAAACAACCACAGGTGAGTTTGCTTGGGTACCCTCAAGCAGAGAGTTGCTAGATAGGTATGAGGAATATGGCCAAAATAATGAAGAGTTTGAGAGTGTTGGTTTGGATAGAAATGAAGGTTCTGAAGATAGTGATGATCCAACTATAGGTGCTGATTTAAGTGATTATGGTATAGGAGTTGGAAACCTTAACATAAACACCTCTAAAGGTGCAGGGAGTGCAAAGAGTGGAGAAAAAAGAAAAAGAGGAGGGGAAAAGGCAAGAAAAGGTAAAATGACTAATGCCACCACTATAGGAGAACACCTTAAATCCATAACTTCTGCAGTTGAGTCTTATGCTACTACTATTATTGCAAAGAAAGAAGATCCTTATACTATTGGTGTAGCAATGGCTGAGCTTCATAATTTGAAACCAGTCAATACCGATTTTTATGCTAGATGTTGCGAGATATTGATGAAGAAAGATGCAACAGAGGTCGTTTGTGAGATTCCTAGTGAAGATTTGAAGATTGGTTTTCTAAAGCGGATGACATATAAAGATAATCCTCATTAGTAGAATTAATGTGGGTTATATATTATTATCAGCTATATGACCTAATAGTTTGTTTTTATTATAATTTGTTAAGTGTATGACTTATTTGGTGTGTCCTTTATTAAGGTTTGTTAAATTAAGTGTTTAACTTATTTAGTTTAGGATTTGTTATGGTTTGTTACATTATTGTTGTATTATGTAATAAGTACATGTCTTTTTATATTATGACTTGTTAATTTATTGTTGTATTTAATTAATATATGACTATTTATATAAATTAATATTGTTGTTTATAATTTTTATTAATTTTATTTATTGCAGATATTTAGATATAAATGTCATGCATATCCTCAAGTGAATGTGACGAAAATTCAGGAGATGAAATTGATTTCAATGAAATAGATAAGATGATTGTGCCTATGGCAGCTATGGCAGGGATTTTAGTTGGAGGATATGCCATAAAATATTTGTCTAAATAGCCATGTAGGACTTGAACTAACTGGGTATAAATGGGTCTAAGAAGTATTACACGGAAATGATAGACGATGCTATGAAATGTTTAGGATGGATAAGCAGTCTTTTTATTGCTTTGTGTTGCACTAATTGAGCACAATTTAAAGAGTAATAAACGCATGGGAGTAAAGGAGATGGTTGCTATGTTTTTGCATGTCCTGGGACACGGAGTAGGAAATAGGATAATCCAAGAAATGTTACAACATTCAAGTGAAATAGTTAGCAGACAATTTCATAGAGTTCTTGGTGCATGCTTGAAGTTATCATTTGATTTAGTTAGGCCACAAGATTACAGATTTAAACATGTACATAAGAAAATTCAATGTGATAATTGGTATTGGCCATACTTTAAGGATTGTATAGGGGCAATTGATAGTACTCATGTGCCATGCGTAGTTTCTCCCAAAGAGTGTGTAAAGTATATTGGTCGAAAGGGATATACATCACAAAATGTCATGGTTGTTTGTGACTGGGATATGTGCTTCATATTTGCATTGCCTGGGTAGGAAGGATCAACTCATGATGCTCAGGAATTCAAGGATGCTCTAACAAGGTCAAACTCTAACTTTCCACATTCTCCTTTAGGTTTGATCTCATTACTAAAGTCAACATTCTTATTTTTGTTTTATAAATTATGATTTTAATAAGGTGTATCTTTTTAGGTAGATATTATTTGGTTGATTCTGGTTATCCAACACCATTAGGATACTTGGGTCCATATAGATGTAAACGGTATTACCTACCTAACTTCAGGCGTGTAGCTAGCTTCAACAATCATAATTCAGTATTCAATTATTTGCACTCTAGGTTAAGAAGCACCATAGAAAGAACTTTTGGGGTATGGAAAAATAGATTTGCTATTCTTCACCATATGGCTAATTTTAAATACACGAGTCAAGTGGAGATAGTTTGTACTGCAATGGCAATACATAACTTTATTCGCAAAAATAGTGTCTGAGGTATTGTGTTTCATCATGCAAAGGAATATGATAATACTATGGCAGAAAATCTTAATAATATGGCAACTTCAATACAAGCTTTGATGTTGACTTGACTTCTTCAATAGAAATGGATTATATTCATGACCAAATTAGGGTGAAATTGTGGTTGCCCAAAGTAGTGAATGTTGTTGTCTATGAAAATATTTATATTTTAAAATACTTGTGTAAATAGTTTGTTTGTATAACTTAAAAGGGGGCATGCAGTGTTGCCGTATATTTTGAGTGTCTTTTTGTCTATATTTGAATGTAGGAATATGTTTAGTTCATAATTTTGTTGCTTTGAATTGTTTTGAATTAGAGTACTGTCAATGTTAATATACAAAATTAAGCTCTTATGATAATTATTTTATTTTAAAAATATGGTTTTAGGCTAAATATATTTAAAAAATATACCAAAAAGGTTGCATTTAAGTAAAATATTGAAATAAAAAAAATTTAATGATAATTTGAGAGTTAATTATCTTTTAGTGTCAAAATATTAACTCAAAATATAGTAATCTATCTTCAAATTACATTATGTCCTTTATGGTAATTATACCTTCAAAAATAATTTTACTTTATCCTATCCAAACAAAAACACTTCTCTTCAACTTATTTTTCAAATACTCAAACCAAACAGAAATACTTCTTCTAAAAATAATTTCTCTAAAAAATCTTCTTTCAAAAATAATTCTTCCAAAAGTTAATCCAAACATATACAAACCTGCAAACTTTTCAATCCTTTGGGGTCAGTGGAGATTAGACCCCAAAAAGATCCAAACTCAGGTCGAGAAGGTCACATAGGCCATAGACCATGGTACCATGTGATTATCGCTTACTAGCTATAATCCTAATAATTTGAACTCAAAAATGCTTCAGCCTGGGCCATATACGTCTCAAGGAATGTGATCCTAAAAATTTCTAATTAAAAAAATCACGTGGCTTTCTCAACAATGACAGGAATGTAGAAACTGAGAGTACTACAGACAAAATCACTATTCAAATCAAAACACTTCCCTTTGAAATTCCATTCATACAAATTGAGGGGAGTAGTCAGAAATGTAGCACTTGGCCCGTGGCCTATGAGCATGCTAGCGCCAAGCAAAGGAGAAGTGTCAACAGTTATAGATTTAGGACAATATATTGATATGTCGATTACAGTAGTTAGAGTAGCCGTGTTATGCACGGCTCACAGGTGAGTAAAAATAACGTAAAATATAATTTTAAAAATATTATTTTCTACTAATGCTATACATTGCTTTTTATATAAACATAACAAAAAAGTTATATTATAATTGAAAGATGAGAGAAATAATTCACAAACAAAACTTAAATGTAAATTTATGATATATATATATATATATATATATATATTGACTTAAATTAATTTTAAATATATCATTTGAATCATTTTCAAATGGATCACAAATTTTTTTAACATTTGAGAAGATGTAAGGAATTGCCTATATCAAAATTAAGGGTCTATTAAATATGATATATTAAGTCTAACAGGACAAATTAATATAATAAGTTACGAAATTTTCAATTTTTTGGGCTGCAGTAAGTACTATATAAATCTTTTTATATATTAAAAGTAATGGATAATTTAATCAAATATTGAGATATAAGATTGGGTCTAGTTGGATTTTAATATGTAATAACTATCTATTTTTCTATATCACATTTGCCTTTTATATTTCATTAAAAAGTAATCATTAAAGAATAATAAATAATAATTAATAATTAATATTTGAGGTAAATTGTAATTATATATAATTAAAAATAATAAATAATAGTATTTATTTAAAAATTTATCATTGAGTGATTAATAAAAATCATTATATAACTATATATTTTTTATTATTATATCTTGTGAGAGACATGAGCAAAAAAATAAATAAAACATATAAAAAAGTGAGTTTTATGCATTTAATAATTTTATATTTTTTAAAAAAATTATTATTAGAATATATAAAAAATAATAAATATTATTTAATAGAAATATAATTTATATAATAAAAAATAAAAATTATCATAATTATAATTTGAAACAATAATAATTCAATCAAAATTTTCATGTTCCAATTAAACACTAAGTAACATTATTTACTTATAAATTTATAACAAAAAATAATTGGATGAAATTATTAATTTGATTATTTTTTAATTTTTATTAAATCTGCTTGTAATTATAAATATTAGATACAGTGAAACGGTGATATTATTTAAAATAATACAATATATGTAGCTAAAATTAAAATAATACAGCACTGGGTCAAACTTCATACTTCAAAAGCATAAAATAAAAATTCATCATTTTGTTGTTTCAAATACTATCAATATATAAGCGAGAGGAGAGAACAAAGAAAAATACTGAAAATATTATTATAATTAAAAAATCAAACACTATAGTAGCCAGAAATGAGAATTGAAAATTTCACAAATAAGGAATTGATTGGAAAAAAAACAATGGACAATATAAAAAATAAGGAAAAAGAGAAAAAAATATGTATATTATAATAAAAAATGTGATATGAAACAAACTACTAACAAATGTCATAGTCCGCTCTAAATTATAATTTAAAATTTAATTATACTACTTGTAGAATAGTGCAACCAAGGTTATCTCACAATGATGTTGATAATTATTTGATTAGTAACAATGGAATTTTGTTTGCATGCAAGAAAACTAATTAAGAAAAGAAACTAACAACTAAAACGGACACTAGCTTAAGAATTTCGTAAGGCCAAAAGCATATCTATCATAAACGCACATATAATCAACCATATGGTGTGTGGCTAACTTGAGCTATTAAAGAGACCTCTACTAACAATCCCATAATTCTACCTAGAAATCTTTAGGCATTCAACTAATATACAATTGATTAGATAATTGAGACCTCAACTCTAATTAACCTATGTTGATTTTTAGCTCCAATTGCATTAGCCTAGGTTTAGACCCAAACCCAATTCTTAATTCTTTAATTAATCAAGTTCATATCAGTTAACCAATTAGTAATCATCCAACTAATTTCTCATTCATAAACCCACATATCAATATCATTTAATGCAAGCATCTAAAAGAGTAAGAGGCAAAGAATTAAGAAAACACATCTTGCATTGAAATTAAAGAGTAAAGTTTCAAAATACAATCCTTGAAGCCTTTTAAAGAATCCCTAAGTTAACATCTAACTCTACTCCTCCATAGGAATTTACAACCAAAATAGAAAATAAAGAGTGATGATGGAAAGATGAGAGAGTGAGAAGAAGAGAAAAGAGAGAAAACTCATCTACTCTAACCTAAAGAGAGAAGCTAAATTCCTCAAAATGAGACTTTCTTTTGCATCCCTGTTTCCTCACTACTTATCAGACCTCAAATGTGAAAATTCAAAATTACCCTTGAGTCCAAATTAATTCTCTACCTCTTAGCTTTAAGTGGACACCCAGTTTGCTTAATTTGGACTTGAAATGAGTGAGTTATAGCCTAATCTTTGTAGTATATCTAGGTTATACCTCTATTCACATCAGTCAACTTCAACAACCAATAAGTCCATCAAGATATTATTATTTTGGAAAGTGATCTTCATATGAATTGAAGCTTTGTCTTAACTTTCAAATGGCACCAATTTTTCCTCAATCCAATGTTTACAACTGAAGTTATGTCTCAATTAGTGCACACTACTCAAATTCTAGTGATAACAGCCCTAATTCGACTTTGTGGCCCAATTTGATCCACTAGGTATCTGAATTAGCTTCTGGCTTTTTCATCAAAGTTGTAGATCTTTCTCTCAACTTTCCTACAAAATAAAATTTGTAATTTTTAGAGGTCTACATCTCAATATATGCTCAAAATACAAAAGCAGTATAAGTTTATAATAATACTAAAAAATATAATTAAGCCCAATTAGAATCCAAACTTATAGAATGTGTCTAATATTGATCAATTAAGCACAAAAAAGGTCCAATAAACTAAATATATGGATTAATCAATGTATCAAAATATTACTTATCACAAACTAAAACAAATTATAAAAAATAGATATATTAAATTTGAAGCTTAATTTCTATAAACACTGTTAGCCAATACAATTATAAAAAAATGCCAAATTATAATAGGTAATTATCATGATGGTACTTACTAATCATGATTTAGTATTTTCTTGCAGTTTTATTGGTTAACAGTATAAAATTATTTTACACTATCAGTACATAGAAATTAATGTCTAAAATATGATATAAAAGGAATAATTTTCCATGATCACATATTTCAATCATTAATTAAACTTAAAATGTTTAACTAAAAATATATTAATATTGATATATTGATAGTATAAAATTTTATTATATAAATATTTAATTATATATAATAATATTATTAAAACTATTTGACTTTTACCATAAGCTATCTCAATAGTCGTATGAAAAATAAGATATAATTTGTTGATAATATAATAATATATCAAAATTATTTTTTTAAAAAAATAGAGAAACACAAATTTAACATTTTAATTGCTTAGCCTAAATAGTGTAAAGAATAGAGAAATCAGCTATAAGGAAATTTAAAAAAAAATGATAAAAAGGAAGATTGAAGAGAAAAATGAAAAAAGGCATCAACAGTGGAATGAGTAAATTAATAGATAAAATAATAATAGTTTTCTTGAAAAGAAAATTATGAATAGATAAAATAATAATAATAATAACAATAATAACAAAGCATGAGCGAAAAATTAGACAAGAAAGCATTATCATGGAATGTTTATAGTTTTAATAGATTATTATATAGAATATAAATTATATACATAAGATAATAAAATTATTTCTTTATTATCTCTCTCTCTCTTTTACACACACACACACACACACACACACACATATATATATATATATATATATATATATATCACAACCAAAAATATAACAAATTAAAAAATAAACTTAAAATAGAAATTATTATTATTTACTTAATTTTAAAATTTAAAACAAATACCATTTATTAAATATTTGTAATGTTCTGATTATATTTATTTTAAATATTCCCTAATTGTATTAAATTAAATATTAATTAGTAAAATACAAAAGCCAACTAATATATAATATTATGGGTCATATATTTTGATATCTTTCAATCGTATCTTCTTTTATATTTATTAAAATAATGTGAAAACCAAACTATATTTACTGTGATTCTGTGAACGCTCATTAATGTGATTGTTGAAAAATGGTTCGGTGTTGGTCCAAGTTCGAATGCCAGTAAAGAAAGCGAAGGAAACAACGAAATGAAAAAATATAATATAATAATAATAATAATAATAATAAGATGTTTAATTTAATAGATTTGAGCGGGAAAATTTACTGTTTAAAATGTTTACAAATTTATATAATTATATAGGAGAGTGGCTATTATCATGTCTTTTTATCTATTGTTACTCCTTATTTAATGAGTTTTTATTCAATTATATTAAAATACCCTCATTCTCTTTTATAATTGAGCCAATAATCTATTGATAATTAATTTAATTTTAAAATGTTTAATATTGTTTATATTTTTATTTTTATATGATCAGTACTAAATATTATAAGTAGTTATAATTAATTTATTTAATAAAATTATTTAGATATAAATATTAAATTACTTTTATAATTTTTATAATGTAATAATTGTTTATAAAACATAGTAGTTAGTATATCGGATAAAAAATAATAATAAAAAATGAATAAATAAATTGTAATATACATCATATAAAGTGCCAGATCCAAAATTTTATGTGCTACGTAAGGACTAAGATATACATAGATATAAGAAAATGTTTTATATAATTTATATATTAGTGTGAGGTCAAAGTTAATAAAGTAATGATAGCAATATATATGTATACGTATATACTACTATAAAAAAAAAAATCCCAAAATTTTGTAGGGCATGTCCCCCCAACTCTTACTAAGTAGATTCTCCCTTGAACATACATGCCCAAGATTTTTTCATCTTGTGTTTATAATTTAATTTAGTATTAAATGAACATATTATATTAATATTTATCATGTGGATCAATCGATTTTATTATAGTTTTTATTTTTTGTTTTTATTCTTGAATATTAAGGTAACTTAATACATTAAGTTAGTTATTTACTTGCTAATTATATATACTGTTAGAACAAAAATTTTATACTAACATTTGATGATATATTTTTACAATATTGAAAATGTTTCAACAATGTATGGGATATTGAACTCATTATTGAGTAAAATAATTATTAGATGATAGTACATTTTTTTTTATATTGATAGTGAATATTAATTAAATTTTAAAATTATTATTAATAATTATTTTATTTGATTCGAAATTTATTATCTGTAACACTAATTTTCTTAACTTAATTTTATTTCATATCATATTTGTGGAATATTAAAATAAAAAGAATAAAAATACTATTATGCTTAAAGGAAGTTATGTGAAGTAAAAACTTTAATTCAATTGAAAAACTATATATAAGATTAAGATAATCAATTTGTTACATAATTATATTTTTTATTTTATGTGAAAATATAAATTAATATGTTTCATGAGAAAAATGAATTAAAAATGAAAAGATTTTCATAAAATAAAATATTACAAAAGAACAAAAATTGAAGAAAAATATGGATAATATTAAATATAAATAAAACTAGAAATAATAATAGAATATTACTTTATTCTTAAAAAGAATATATGAAGGACATTTTAGGATAATTGAATTAAAGTGCATTAAATAGGGAGTGGCAATAGAGAAAAATGTGTGATAATAGCTACTCTCATTATATAGATATAGATTACAGTTTTGATAAACCGAAAGAAGGGCTAGAGGACGGGAAGCAGAGCAAAGCAAGAGAAGGAAACACGAAAACCTGAATTTTGTTGACAGTCACATATCCAAAAAGAGAACAGCTAAATTATATGTTTGAGGGCTGGGAGATACGGTCTTAACAGTAGTGACTTTAACACATGGTGATGGACTGGTTAAATTCAGTGCAAGTATTTACCTTGTCTGCAGAGTCTAAAGCTGTGTCCCCTTCAACTGTTGGTTTGGAAACTCTGATGCCCCGCTATGTTGATGGCAGTAAGATGACACATTTCGGCGTGTACCTCTTCTGATATATCATGTGGACTGATTCAACCCTCTTGATATATAATAGAGTTGTGCTTTGGTCGGGAAGATCTTATATTTTATGGTCACATATATTTTATGGTCACATGTAATAGAGTAATTTGTTTATCTTTGGCTAAGTTTCTGGGCACATGGAGTGATGGATGCTTTGATCACTCTTTTTTGAGCAGCCTACTCTTCAAAAGAATCATATCATGTGATAAAAACCCAGCCTGCCCTCCATCAGGATGTGCCTTGTTAATAGAAAATCATGCTGATTAAACCCAAAAGGGTATGTCATCTCAGAACACATGCTTTCCGCTGGACTCCGCCTGGTTTCGAAACTCTTTGTTTAACAATATGCTTTACCATATCCTTCAATATGAACCATTTACCATGTACAAACTACAACAGAGTATTTGTCTCGCACATCATCAAGGTAGTCCCACATTGATCAACTCATATACTTGCAAACTGACAACACTGTTTAAATAATGAGCTAATAGCAACATTGCAACATACTTACCTCGATGGGGTCAATGGGTGAGGCTCATGACATAGGATGGTGACTTTCATTGCACTTTGGAGGGTTGTCATTCTTAGATCTTCCCAAGTGGGAGAGCCTATATCAAAATTTGTGGCAGTGAGGGCTTGTGTTTGCCAGCTTTGCCTAGTGTTAGTCTAAGGATTAAAGATTTGTCATTAGTATAATTTCTCTAAAATTTCTTTTTATTAAATTGTTATCTTAATAACGAGTATCAAAATATAGGTTAATGGATAATCTAGAGATGACAAAATGGGTTTAATTCGATTCATCAAATTTGTTAAAAATAGTTGGTTAAGTTGAAAAATTGGATCTACTAAAATTTTTCAACCACTTTACCCATGAGCTGAAACAGGCCAAGGTGAGTTGGACTAATGGGCCAGAGCTTTTGTTTTTTTTAAGAATTTCACTTACATTATTACACACACATGACATGAGACATGAGTTTTTCTTTTGTTGGACTCAATTTTTCTATTCATTCATCAATACATATCAATGTCAGCGCCTTCCTCTCACTCTCTGTATTCCATCTCTCTCGACCCTCACTCTCCCCAAGTGGGAGAGCCTATATCAAAATTTGTGGCAGCGGGGGCTTGTGTTTGCACAGCCTTGCCCAATTTTAGTCTAAGGATTAAAAATTTGTCATTATTATAATTTCTCTTAAATTTCTTCTTATTAAATTGTTACCTTATTATTAATAAGCATCAAAATATAGGCTAATGGACGATTTACATATAAATGGTTAAATGGGCTCAATTTGTTCGACTGATTCACCAAACCTGTTAAAAATGGTTGGTTGGATTAATAAATTAAACCTGTTAAAATTTTTCAACCGCTTAACCCATGGGCTGAGATGGGGCAGGGCAGATTGGGCTCGTGAGCTACAGTTTTTTTTTTTTTTCAAGAATTTCACTTACATTATTACACACTTTCAGATGACATGAGACATGAGTTCTTCTTTTGTTGGACTCAACTCAAGCCCAGTGGCTACAAGCTCAGAAGCAAGCACTTGGGCTTTCAATTTTTCTTTTCATCAATACACATCAATATTAGCGCCTCCCTCTCACTCTCTGTATCCCATCTCTCTCGATCCTCACTCTCACAGCAACGGCTTCCCCTTTTCATCACTGGCGGATCTTTCCAGCGACCGGCGGCAGTAGAACCGCATGTGCAGAGCGATGGACAGCAAAGCAACAGAATGCGAATGGCACAGCAGCAGAACGCGTTGACGTGACCGGCACAGCAGCGGTAGAAGTGCAGAACACGAACGCGTTAGCCAGATGCACCGTGAAAAGGAAAGGCGAGCTTCGAAGGAAACACGTTGATTGGTATAAACAAAAGTTATAGTACTACGCTATGGAATAAACTAAAATTGCAACTTTTCTCTGAACGTGTATGTTCAATGTTATTCTTTTATTCTAATAATCCATAGTATATTCAGCAGTGGTAGATTGGTGATCGACTATCTCTCTTCACCATTCAGATTCAAGTCTTTTTTTGTTTTTTTTTATTTATTATTTTTTAATTAATCTGATTCTGATTTCTGAGACAATGAGCTTTGGTTTTGAAATTTTCTTTTTAATCTTAATATGAGTTAGTGTTAATTAGTTGAGTACTTGAGTTATAGTTATTGACCACTATAATTTTTTTTTGAAAGAATAATTAGTGTGTTTGTTTTGTCTTACAGTTAGATTTTTACTAACATTTTTAGAATAAAATTATATGTGGTATGTACTGACTCTTAAGTTAATGGTTTATGATTTATTTATATATTTTTTAATTTTTTAATTTTTAATTTTTAATTTTTTCTAATTTTTAATTTTTTTTTACAGACTAACCCATCAACCTGTGCGCAAATGGGGGCGGCTTACTATGTTCAATCCATTTTACTAAAATAGGCCGGCCCGCCCCACCTTATTTTAGGCAGACTTTTGGCTGGGTGGACTAGGGCGGGTATAGGTGGGTACACGGCCAATCCGATCCGCAATGGACCATATATAAACGGATTGGATCGGGTTGGTCTGCAATACATGT
The DNA here is from genome assembly GCA_031439585.1 of Pterocarpus macrocarpus. Classification (NCBI taxonomy): domain Eukaryota; kingdom Viridiplantae; phylum Streptophyta; class Magnoliopsida; order Fabales; family Fabaceae; genus Pterocarpus; species Pterocarpus macrocarpus. The sequence goes on along the minus strand of CM062515.1, from coordinate 3,461,779 downwards.
GTGTTGTTATTACGTTAAGACTTATGTTTGTACTGCATATATCCGCGGGCCCGTGGGTTGATCCACATTGCAAGTTTCATTATTTTTTTATTATTTTTTATGTTGTTTTGCCTTATTTTGTTAAAAGTGCAGGTTTTAGGACTTGAATCAGGTCCTTGTGGTTGCCTTGTGTTTGCAAAATACAAGTCTTATCACTATAATAAAGGTATATGTTGTGTTATAATACTTAATCAAATTGTATATATTGTATTTTACTATTCTAAAATAACATTTACTCAGTTTAATCGGATCGAGCCAAAAAAAGATCTGTTAATTAACGGGTTAGAAAAATAATTGATTCTAATCCATATAGATTGCTGGTTAAACGTACTAACCCACATACCACAACCCATACACCCAGCTCTATGGGCAGGATAGGTTGATCCACACTGCCATCTCTAAATTTACTTAGGCCAATTTTAAGCTAAATAAGTACGTCAAGTAAATGTGTTAATACTCTATTTGTCGATGTTGGCATGATGTTTCGAGCTTTGAAACTCAAATTAATTTCCAAATGTAAATAACACATTTTCCTCTTTATCAATTCATACTGGATCTCACTTTCGCTTAATAAACAATATACACACACAACAATTTATTCCAGGAATTTTAAAGTTATTAAAAGTATGGCATATTCCGCAATTTGACGTCTCACGATTTCGAGGGCCTCCATAAGGTATATAAAGGTATCGACTTGACCTCTCCCGATTTGGAGGGCCCCTTACGGTATACATACTTCATAAATCAGGTTTTTAACGAGCGGTTTTGTGCATTAGAAATTATAGCAAAGAAATATAGAACCAAAATACCAGGACTTAGAATTAGTGCAGGCATCAGTTCTTGGCATTATAATCTGCTATTCTGCTTAATAAGAAATTACGAGCAAGATTGAATATTCTAGCCGCAAATTGATAGTATTATTGAATCCTAGTCAATTTACAAGCCAACAGAAAAGCATATTTTTCAGGTCCATATGGATAAAAGAGATATACAAACCAAAGACAAAATGAAACTTAAGAAGCAGCAAATGCATCCTTATTTAGGTTTAGGCATCCGAGGATTCACTTGTCTTTCTACTGAAGGCTCAAAGACCATGCTGTCAGCTTCTCGCTTCACGGATTCGAAGAGCACAGATGATAGATAACGCTCTCCGGAGCTTGGGAAGATCACCTATTCAGGCATTCAATGAGCTTATTAGTGGTGGAATAAGCGGATGAAATTCAATGGAGTCATTTTTCTCTTGAATGCCAATTATGCAGTCTATGAGATAGCTGCTTCAAGAAAATCAGATAAGAATAATAGATATTACGAAGCTGCAGTGACTGAGCAAAAACGTCTACCATCGACAAAGGCAACGCTAAACAAGGTCAAATTCCAAAAACGAAAAAGGATTATTTAAATGCATCTATAAGAAGCAAATGACATCTCAGATAGCTAATGGCAGAAGCTTCTGCTAATGATCAGAAATTAAGGAAGCAACATTTCTGAAATCTTTAAGCACATTGATATTGCATTGCATCTAAAGCAGCTCTAACAACCAAATTTAAAGAAGAAAGCTGACAGCAGATGAAGAGTGGACAAACTCACAACAATGAGTTTTCCAGCATTTTCCGGCCTCCTTGCAATCTTAAGTGCAGCAGCAGCGGCAGCACCAGACGATATCCCCACCTGCAATATGTTTATGTTAGAGATTAGAATAGCATTGTAAACACCTCCTCATCCTCCCCTCTCTTCTGGGCGAGAGCACACAAACTGGCATGGACAGTTCAACTCATGTTACTATATGCATCTAAACAATGCCAAGATTATATCTTTTTGATGCACATACCAGCAAACCTTCTTTCAAAGCAAGAAGTTTAGCTGTTTCAACGGCTTCTTCACTTGAAATCTACAAATACAGATAAAAAAGAGTTAGCATATATATAGGTATATTACACGAAGGTATAGCACTAAAGAAATGTTTTTTTTTTTAAAAAAAAAATTATTCAAATACTTGGAAAAGTTTATGGTCAAACTGCCGCATTCAGAATCCATGTATAGTTTATCACTAGGTTGCCCGTGTATATATATATATATATATATATTTCACAAATTTCATAAAATAAAAACTAAAATTTCATATGATAAATTAAAAAATACACCAATTTCAACATAAAATAAGCCTAAATTGACAGTATTATTATTACTTCCAGACTCCCCACTATCACTAGCAGACCCGGTTATCAAGCCTTGTGAAAATATCTGATAAATAATTATAAAATTTTTATATTATTCAAAAATAAAAATTTTAATCACTCATTCAAATGATAAAGAACAAAAAAATAGAACACCAACACCATCTCTTTCATTTTCCAAAACATTTAACATGAGCAAACATATAAAAAAAAAATGCAGCAACAACATAGAACCAGAACATTAGAGTCTCTCGATTTCTTAGGCTCCATTTCAGATCACAAGTTTTCACAAAAAAAAAAAAAAACAACAAAAACAAATAAAGACAAAACCAACAGCAAAACTCGAACTCCATTTCAGATCGCATGCTGTCTTCCAGGACAAGCAAAACTCAAATAAAAACAGAACAAAAACAAAAGCTACCTTTTGCATGCCCCCTTTCTCTTGTTCACGCCACTATTATGTCTTCGTCGTTGCTGCACGCCGCCATGTCGTGAGGAGCGCCACCGCAACTTTGACGTGAGGACCATCGTTAGTGGAGCAGTTGAGTGGTGGCGACTACGAGTGGGGGTGAGAAAGAAGAAGGAGGCAAGGAAAGGGAACTGTTTTGAATGAAAGAAAAAAAAAGAGATAGGATTCAAAATCTTTTGATTGTTTCGAAAGAAAGAAGGGGAAGGGGAGTAGCGATTTCAAATGGGATAGGGTTCTCAGTAGGAAATAAAAAAGGAAGACACCGAGAAAGAAAAAAAAAGAAAAACACAAAACCATCTAAAACGACATAATTTGATTAAATCTCATATCTAGAGCCGTATCGGAGTACTCATATCCGTACTCCAATGCTTTTGTCAAAATGGAGTATCATCCTTCTTAGGTTTATCATAACACCTGGTTAGTAATGCTTCCTCACATATGAAGTGAATTAACGCACTTCCTGCCTTCCCTAGGACAGAAATAGTGCCGGCTCTTTCCGTTTTGGTTCCAATTCACCAAGTCGAGGGAAAAAAACCATACGTGTTCTGTGGTGCACTTCGCTGAATCGGGTGCACCACACACCGCCTCACGTAAGCCGTTCAATTTTCGGATCATCTATACACTTAACTATTGACGGAACACTCTAACATTGCTCAAACTCCATTACTCCTTCCTTAAAACCCTGTATTCGGGCACCATCCTCGACAGGAACAGGAGCAACACAGCAGCACTGGGTTGCTACAGCAACTGCGAAGCTGAGCACTGGAGGCGGAGCTGCGTCGATTTCGCTGGGTGCAGCGCCAGTCGCCCCACACTCACCGTTTCTCGCCCGTTCTCTTCTCCACCAGCACTACCACGGTCCCCGGTGCCACAGCCACCGCCACTGTCACCTCTGCCGGAGTATACGGCTCCACAGTCCAGCAGCTTTTGTTGTTCCAGGAACAAAACAAGAAAGCTTCAAGCCCATGAGGCTGTGTTGAGAATTTGTGGTTGAAGATTTGGAACTTTTCTGAAATTTGATGAGGGAATGAAAATGGGGTCAGAGAAGCAGAAGAATAAGGGGGAAGGGGGAGGGGAATGAGTTCTGAGCGGAGCTTCGCCGGCGAAAGCTGTGGTGGTAGTGGCTGAAGAGGAAGAAGACGGCAGAAGAGCATGGAAGGAGCGAGGGGAAGGATTTTGGGGTTGGAGAGAGTTACTAGAGTGTACCACAATAATTAGTTGTATCGGTGTTTTATAAAAATCTTAGCTACTGATTTTTATTATTTAAAATTAAATGGCTTACATGAGGCGGTGTATCGTGCACCCGGTTCAGCGAAGTGCACCACAGAACGCGCCAAAAAAACACAGATTGCATACTCATGTTAATGAAAATGACAGTAATTGGGCTTTTCCTAATAATAATTCAAAATTCATTCTCAGCGGTTTTGTTGACAGTGACACTTAAAAAGTAACATATCCGAAGCTAGAATTGGAATCTTCTTGTTTACGTGCTCACTAGATTCTCTTCTTGGCACATGTTTTGCATGTATGCAAAGTACAAAATTACCCTTTTTTAGCCAAAAAAAAAGAAAAAAAGATAGGAGTAAGAATGGAGGAGGTACGTCAGATTATCACGCGAGCAAAAAATCTGTATTTAGTATTACTCAAGTACAAATAAACTTATCAGAAGTTTCATGGCTTACTTGAAAAACTTCATCAAGTATATCCACATCCAAAACACCAGGGATGAAGCCAGCGCCAATTCCTTGGATCTTATGAGGGCCTTGTATATATTTAACAACCATGCATTTGTCAGGGGAATGATACACAGGAGGAGGCAAGCATTTGATAAATCTCAACCATAAAAAATAACATGTAAAACTTTTTTCTTCTGTCATTATAGGATGGAACAGAAGGCAGGTCAAGGCAGGCAGATCATACTCGGGTACCATTTTGAACTTCAAGAAAGCACATTCGGTGAAAAGCACACAGTACTCGTGTTTAATATTCCTCATTAGGCACTTGTTTGAAAAATAACATCAATGCAGTAGTGGTAGATTACAAAGCATACATGACTCTAAATATAGGAAATGAGAAATTAAATTTGCAAATAGTTTTTTTGTTTCAAAAAAAAAAAAATCCCATAGACTGGCTAACTCCAAGTTTAAGAACCAAAATACGACCATTAGCAGCCAAGTGAATTTTATTCAACTATATATATAATAGGCCATAAGATATGGAGAAAATCAGAGTCAGAATAAAAGTTGAACCAAGAAAAATAAAATTGGATTAACAAAACGGAAAAAATGCAAGCTAAATTCAACAACAAATCACGAATATTTTTTATATATGAGTGAGAAACTAAGTAAAATCGTCAAAAAGAAGTACATGCATCCCTCAAAGTACTAACTGTGATTTATATTGTTGGACTCTCCAAGAAGTGTCAAAACATGTTGTGATAACAGAGACAGATGCCACGAGTGAAACACAAAAAAAATCAATACTCACCAGGTTTACCTCCAGATAGTACTGGACTTTCAACTGGTTCAACACCATATATCTAAGGAAAAATAAAATTAAAAAAGAAAACTAGTAAGCACAACAAGCGAAAAATTAGAAAGTAAAAAATAGCAAAAGAAATCTGTCTACTGCCTTTAAATTTTTATGGGTTAATAACACAATCAGAAAATTAAAAGCCTAACCTTGATATCAGGGTTCTGTTCTTTCAAATATTTCCCAGCACCTGTTATTGTACCTCCAGTCCCTACCCCAGAAACAAGAGCATCAACCTTCCCATTGGAGCTCTTCCAGATCTCCGGTCCAGTAGTTTCATAATGGATCTAAGAATAGTAAGAAGAGTATGTGAATTCTCTTCAACCAGCTGATTATCCTAATACAGCACATTGACAGTTTGATACATACCTTTGGGTTGGCAGGATTTTCAAACTGCTGAAGAATGAAAGCGTTGGGAGTCTTTGCCCGAATCTCTTCTGCCTTCTCAACAGTTCCTTTCACCCCCTTGGCAGGATCTGTAAGAACTAACTCAGCTCCAAAAGCTCGAAGAATGGTTCTTCTTTCCAGACTCATTGAAGCAGGCATGGCTATAATAAGTTTATAACCCTTAGCCGCTGCCATGAATGCCAAACCTATGCCGGTGTTCCCACTGGTAGGTTCAATGAGGACACTCTACGATAAGAATAACAATCTTATGAATTCCCAAGTAAGAAATAATAAGTTTTCTTGAGAGATGGCAGTGCAATTGATAATGAATTGGCTAAGTATCTTATAGAACCACTCCTGTGTTGGCATTTTAAAATTTGAAAGCAATAGGATATCAGTATCAATAAGATTTAAATAAAATCTACTCATACAATACAGCCTAAAAGAACTCTGCTAAAATAAGTAGAAGGAAGCTTTGATGCAATATGAAAGATAGGTGTGTGCAACATGAATACAAATATACAAGATGGAAAGAGAAGGATCTGAAACAAGAACTAACTTCACCCGGTCTAATTAGTCCCCGCTCCTCAGCATCTGCAATCATGCTATATCCTATTCTGTAGGAAAAGGAAAGAATTATATATCAATACAGAAGCCTTGCGAACACATTCTATTGCACAAGATGGATTAGTGTTAGAAGCTTGGGCACCAATAATGCAGCTTCTATGGATCCAAGCATTTTTAAAAGGGTGTGAACATACACAGTCGAGCAGCAAACCAAGCGTAAATGGTTAGATGACATTTTTCTAGTTCACTTTGTAATATAAGAATGGAGAAATCTATATACCTGTCTTTGACACTGGAGCAGGGTTCCATCATTTCCAGTTTTGCAGCAACTCGAGCAACACAGCGATCTACCACATGGTTGAGATATACCAATGGAGTTTTGCCAATTAACTATACATTTCAAAAATGAATTCACGTCTACTATAAGCTACGATGCTCCATCATGTCAACCAAAAGAGAAGGACAAAAAAAAAAATGGAGGACAGCGTTGAACATGACTTACTTCAGAGACATCTTTTGCAATGGTTGACTTCTCTTCCGCCATTTTCAGTAAAGCACTGCAAGATCATAAAGGGTTAAAGATCCCTCTAAGTAGAGACAGATAGACATAAAATCCTCATAAATTAATTTATCTGGGCTTGGATTGGATGAGGACTTGTCCTGTGATGAAAAACAGACAAGATTATTCAGAATGTATTTTATGGGTTTATTTCGTTTTTATTTTTCTGCTTGTGAATACTAAGCTAAAGTGATCAAAATTCACTGATTAAGAAACAGATCATGACCCTGTATGAAAAGCGTGGGTTAGTTAAGCTGAGAAACTAACTACAATTGTTCAAAGTCTCAGATTGACCTGAGAAACTTATAATGATTATGTTTCAGAAATTTTACTTATTAGCAAAATTGGAATTCCTCTTGCTGTGTCTTGCTGTGATTGTCTTAAAGTGAACTTCGAAGTTCAAAGGTCAAAAGGGTAAAACGCTTGATAATCAAAGAGCTAATAAACGTAAAAACATGAAGGGGCTGTTTTGCCAATGAATTTTAAAAACTGTTTTCAGTTTTTAAAAATAAAAAAAGAAAAAAACCTGTTTGGCAAGATGTTTTTTTCACACTGATTTTAAAAACTAGAAAACAAATGTGAGTTTTAAAAACAAGAAATCAAAAACAGTTTTAAGGTGTTTTAGGTTTTTTTCTTTTAAAAACAAATGATAACACGGTGGCAGTTTTGTAAATATGTGGTTTTATTGATTTCCAACACCTGTTCGATTCTCACTTTTGTTATGAAAAGAGATTGTTGAAATTTTACAAAATGAAGGAGGCGCGGTTGGGCGGAGCTTCGCAGTTGCTGTTGGGTGGCTGGTGCGTGGCGCTGTTGGGCGGAGCTTCGCGGTTGCTGTTGGGTGGTTGGTGCATGGCATGGTTGGACGGAGCTTCACGGTTGCTGTGCGGTTGGGCGGAGGTGCGGTTGTGCTGTTGCTATTGTGCGGTTGGGCAGTTGGGCGGAGGTGCGGAGGTGCAGCTGGGAAAAGCTGTGGTTGTGCGGTTGGGTGGTGGTCACAGTTGCTGTGCTATGCGGTTGCTATTGCTGTGCTTGGTTGTGGCAATTGTTGATGAAGATTACAAAGAAGAAGATGAGCAGTAGCGGAAGCAGGATGAGGGAGAAAGAGAGAAGATTTTTAGGGTGGATCCCTTGTATGTGATGTATCAATACAATTTCAATTCTATCCTTTAGATCGTGATTGTGCATGGTGAACCTTGATCCCAAAATGCACCATAGCATCCGTCATTTTGATTATTGAACCTTTATAAAAATATTATATATTATACTTAATATTATGTTAAATTTTATTTATAATGATGTATCTATATTATATTTATTTGCTACTTTTAAAAATCATTTGCCAAACAAATTATTTATTTTATTACTTTGAAAATTTATTTTTAAAAATAATTATCTAAATAAATTTTTTATTTTTTATTATTAAAAAATTATTTTTAAAATAAGTTGCCAAACAGATTTTTTTTATTTTTTAAAATTAATTTTAAAATTATGTTTTAAAACTGTTTTCAAAAACATAAAAACAAAAACAATTTCAAATTAAGCCCAAAATTTCTGTGTCTAAGTGCTTATGATGGCTTAAGATTTCATGGCGCAGGATATATGAGAGTAAACGAGAAAAAGCATATACATCAGACAGTCATGACTCATCATCACACTACAAAAGTGAATCAAAATCAGAACAGTGAAGTTACATAAACAAAAAATTTTCCTACAACAATGCACGGTTTGCTTGTTGAAAAAAATGGATTCTAATGGTAGCCATCTACAGTCTTCTTATTTGGTCGAGAAGCGTAGTCTTCTGTCGATGGTGAGATTGTGAGGTGTATCGATGCATCAATCACCTATGATGTACTATAATAATATCTAATTTTAAGAAAATTTAAAAATATAATTAAATATATTTTAAAAATTAATTATCATACCCTGACAGTGTAAAATTATCTTGTAGATAAAATAATTTTACCCTATTAATGTAATTAAAAATTTTATCAATAAAATTTCTTTCTGTTAATGTAATTTTATACTGATAATATAAAATTATTTTATATTATTAATATAATTTTATACTATTAATGTATAAAAATTAATTTCTAAAAATTATAAAAATTTTATCAGTATAATTTTATTCTATTAATATAATTTTACACTTCTATCAATATAATATTACACTGATAATATAAAATTATTTTATATTATCAATATAATTTTATACTATCAATGTATAAAAATTAATTTCTAAAATATATTTAATTATATTTTTTAATTTTTTTAAAATTAATATATTACTACAATGCATCATAGGTAATTGGTATATCAATGCACCTCATAAATTTAATCCATTGGATATGTTACAGTCACAAGATGCATAATGCACCTTTGACTGCGAAGAGCATCGCAGTCTACGCCTCTAATGGCTCGCCAGTGGCGAGAAGAGCAGAACCTTTTCCAAGCAAGCGATGCGTGTTTTGGTAAGCAATAGAGAAGACTTAAGAATAAGACTTATATAGAAAGAGGATGAGAAATACAATGTGCTCCTGTGTCTTATTTGGTTGGTTGGACTGTGATATTTCCGAAACAGCAAACACAGTTGAATGTGGCCACCCTTCGCGCCCTCTTACGTCTGGCTCGTTCCCTTTCGTCTTTCCCTTTCCGTTCGTTATCATTACAATTGGCGTTGCGTATTTATTCAAATTAAAAAAAGAGAAATGACGCGACGAATAATTGAAGAACGCCTCTTGGAAATAAAGAATGAATTTAATTTAAATATACGAACAATCTAAAATAGTTATATATTATCAACTAATAAAAATAATTATTTATATAAATAATTATTTATTATAATAAAAAATTTATTATAATTTTTAATTTTTTTATTTTTATTAATTAATAATATAAAATTATTTTATATTATTAATACGTATCAATTAACCTTGTAAAGAGAAGCAAAATAAATGTCAAATAACGTCGGGTCGGATTGTGGGCAGCGTCTAATTTGGTCCGGCTCATCTTTTGGTCCGTTATATGATCCACGCTTGTAAACCATTAGAACTGATTTGATAAAAATCTGACGGTTGTGATAAAATGAGTGTGCGTATGGACCGTGATTGACATATGGCATATAAGTGTTAACCACAAAACGATCTCATTGACAACCTCCTCCCCCGACAATTTCTCCGCGCACAACCTAAGTTTCTGGGTATCCTTGCACACCTTCAAGCATGGCCGACAGCAACAAGACATGGTGGCTTATGGCTAAAATTTATATGCTCTATATCAATTAGGGTCTATATGTGCACCCATTGATAAATTTTCATTAAATCAAGTCTAACTATTTGCAAGAGTGGGCCATGTAATAGTTCAAAAAATGGGGTGGACCAAATTAGATGCCACCCGAATTTAGTCACATCAAAAGAATAAAGTGACATTGGATTTAGCCTATGAGATATTTCTAAGGGCCTTTTTTATTAAAAGATAGTATTATAAAAATAGTTATTATATTTAAGAGGATGGCCTCTTCTGTAACTTTGTGTTCTTAACTTATGAATAACTTTGTAAAGCAATGACTTAAAAATATTTTGTTCACTAATTATGCATATAACAAATGGCTAGTTCTGCAATGCATCAATTAATACATGGTATATGGTGTATCAATTTAAAATTTAATTATGCAGCATGGACCTCAATCTCATCTAAACTTCTTTATTAATATCCAATGGTAAAGATTAAAAATCCTGTCCCTCCACCATAGGTCCATGTTGTTTGCTCCCCTCCCTTCCCCCCTCCACCGGAGCTCCACCCATTATGATGCCAACCGTCAATCTGCTTGCACCATTGCCGTTGTTCTTAGCCTTAGGTTTGCGAATGGGGGAAGGAGATGCAAACATCGCCGCTCTTGGGTGTGGGTTTGCGGATAAAGAAGGTGGCTACCTTGCAAGGATGGGCGGCATGAGTCTGTGAAGGTGCTATGGTTGGTGATTGGTAAGACAAAGGTGCAACAGAGGTGAAGTGGAGACGTGGCTGGTGTGGCGGATCATGAGGTGGCAACGATAATGGTTGGTGCAATGGTACTGTGCGCTGGTTGGCATGTTGGACGTTTAGTTGGCGGGGATGTGAAAGAAGAACAGTAGATGTGCAGCTAAGGTGATGGCAGCACGAGGGTGAGGCGATCCAGGTTTGCTGAGGATAGGGGATGGAGGCCGTGGTGTGCTGGGTGGGGACGGAGATGAAGTTCTACCATACTTAAATTTAACCATATTTTTTAATGTGTTTAATCACATTTCCCAAATGTGGTTAAATGACATACTCCCCAACGTACCTGCTCCTTAGTCAAACTTAAATAGTATGTGATGCACCAACTGTCACAATGTGCCCGGGGGATGCCGCGACGAGAGGTAATAAAAATATTGAAAAATAATATTGTCGCGCGCCAATTTTATTTATGGGAAAAATCATAAAAACCTTTCAAATTTGCAAAACTAATCTTTTTAAAGAGATTAGGTTCAGGAATCTATTTATATATAGAAAAAGGTTAAAACGTAATCCTACTGCACCTCTATCACATCCGTTTTATAACGGTTACCCTAGAGCTTGTTATGCAAATTAATAAATAACCATAATAATATTTATTTTTCCAATTTAGAATATAATAATTATTTACAAAAGAATATAAATACAAAATTAATATAACAATTATTTACAACAAAAAGAAGCAAAACTAATATGATATTTATAAAAGGAAAGCAAAATTAAAAAAAAAAATAATTTTGGCTTTGCTTGCACTCCTACGTATCCTCTGACGCAATGAGAAACTCAAAGTTACGTAGCTCTTATAGAAGATAATTGTGTGTTGGGTGAATTTTATTTTAAAAAATAAAAATAAAATTAAAAAGACAAATAATCTATTTTTGCACAGGATTCGAGATAATATAAACTATAAAATAAACCCTTACAACTCTTATAACCTTTGAGGATGGTCAAGCCATACATCAATATTAAAGATTGTTGCATGGATTAAAAATAATTTATTTTATTTTTATATATAAGAAAACTTATTTTCGACCCATAGTATAAAGCATGCCAACAATTTGTTTGATACGACTTAACAAAAAATATGAAATGAAGAAAAATACATTCATCGAGAACTGAGCATGCACGCACCATAATCCAAACTCAAATAACCTCACTTATACAGTAAAGAACAGAAACCAATATAACCTTGTTGAATGAGACAAAATCTCGAAATAAAGAAAAGAAAAAAAATAGAAAAATTGGAAAAGAAATAGAAAAGGCATAAAAAAAATATAAGCAACGCAATGCCATTTAAAAGGAATGGCAATGCATAAATACAGGAGCTATGCGAAGACCATAGGTAGTGGTGATATATCATAGATGATGCCCTTAACAATCCAAAACAAAATTTGCAAATGCAAGATTGGCTTCGTCATGAACAAGATGGATAAGGAACGTGATCAATGCCCAATAACTTGTAAGGTTGAGAACGACATAATGACAGAGTGTGTGTCTGTGTAATGTTGTGTATTATAGGATAATAATGACAAATATCACATGTATTTGGATAAACAAATAAGAGATAGTGCAATTTACTCTATTGACTGAATGAGAAATACCAAAGACAAAGCTTGCTACTCTTATGCTCCACACACCCACTCTCACAATTGCTCTCAGTTGTCTCGTTCTTTTTTTGGTTGAAAAAAAATCCACCCAATTGTTCATCTTTTATGCCTATTTATAGATGCTTGGAAATAAATTGAATTAATAATAAAATAATTTAAATTGATACTGATTGTGAGATTTGATGACATTAATTAATACTAATTAAAAGATGCTGATGACTAATTAAGAGATGCTGATTGATATTAATTGACAAATTAAGATATGTTAATTAACACTAATTGATAAATTAAAATCTACTTGATGGACACTAATTGACAAATTAAGATATGCTGATTGATACTAATTGACAATTTAAAAGATACTGATTTATACTAATTCACACTAAATAGATGCAATTTTGATTTTTTGATTTTTTGATTTTTGATTTTTTGATTTTTATATTTATTATTTTTTAGACTAAGATACTACTTGGACTTGGGTCAAAAGATTGAGCTTTATTTTTTTATTATTTTTTATTTTTGAAAAATGATTCGGACAAAATATGGTGTTCACAGTTGCCCTTCTTTACTTATTTCTTACTAAAAAATATAAAACTGTAGGTTTTGATATTTTCGTAATAAGGAACTTGCAAAGATATAAACACATATTTTTGTCCGAATAAGGAAAGTGATGGGAGTAGATGCCTTGCAAAAATTAAATGCAACCATGCAAATGAAATGCAGTCTTGCAAATGTAATGTAGCCTTGTAGTTGTGCGAATAAATTGAAAATGCAACCATGCGAATGAAATACAATATTGTAAAATTTGAATTTGAAATTGAATTTGAAAATGCAGTCTTGAAGAATTGAAATTGAAAATGGATTTTGAAATTGCATTTGAAGATGCGGCTTTAAAAAAATGAAATTGAAAATGCAGCTTTGAAAAATTGAAATTGAACATAGATTTAAAATTGAATTTGATGATATAGCTTTGAAAAATTGACATTGAAAATGCAGGTTTGCAAAATTGAAATAGATTTGAAATTGAATTTGATGATGTAGCTTTGCAGAATTGAAATAGATTTGAAAGAATTTGATGATGTAGCTGTGAAAAATTGAAATTGAAAATACAACTTTACAAAATTGAAATAGATTTGAAGTTGAATTTGATGATGCAACTTTGTAGAATTAAAAATTGTAGCTTTGTAGAATTGAAATTTGTTTGAAATTGAATTTGATGATGCAACTTTGGAAAATTGAAATTGAAAATGCAGCTTTACAGAATTGAAATAGATTTGGAATTGATTTGAAAAATTGAAAATGAAAATGCAGCTTTACATAATTGAAATAGATTTGAAATTGAATTTAATGATGTAGCTATGAAAAATTGAAATTGAAAATACAACTTTGCGGAATTGAAATAGATTTGAAATTGAATTTGAAGATATAGCTTTGAAAGATTGAAAATGTAGCCTTGTAAATGTAAAATGCAGCCTTGCCAATGTAAAATGCCTTGTTGTGCGAGAAAGTATGCAAAATGTAAATGCCTTGCTAGAAAGTAAAATGATGATGATAATTGCTAAAAGTAAAGTGATAGTTGGAAAAAAGAAAAGTGATGGTGATAATTGCAGAAAAGTAAAGTGATGGTGATGGTTGTTAATTTTTAAAATGATGGTGATAGTAACTAAAAAGCAAATGATTCATGATATGGAATATTTACAAAAAGGAAGTAACTTGGGAATATTGTTGAGAATGAATGATCCCTAATGTGTTATAATTACAGAAGAGGAAATGATTCGTGATGCAAAATGTGAAAGCTTGGATGATATGATGAATGATAAATGCCCTAATTATGATGAGAAAGATTTAGAGAGAGGAAAATGGAAAGAAGACGAAAAAGAGAAAAAAAAAAAATTGCCCCAATTTATGAAATGATATTAAAAGTGAATGGTATGGTGAAGATGATATGAAGAATGAGATAGTGAGAATGACATGTGTATTAACTATAAGACCTAGATGATTTGATTAATATGATGAGAAAGTGAAAAGAAAAAAAAAATTACCCTAGTTTATAGTTTGCAAACATTTCACTCTTAGGAAAATATTCGTCTGACCGAAGTAAATAATTTTTTTTAGAGTCATTGTGCTTCACCTCTTGTCATGCTTTGGATTTTTGCTTCTTTTGTCAACTGCATATTCCATGAATCAATGACTTAATTGCCATTTTCAGTTGATTCTTGGCCTTTTCATACTTTGAATTCTCCTTTTTTGATTTTGCTTTAACTTTTGTCTAAACCGCCATTTGTTTTATAGGATAATAATGACAAATACCATATGTATTTGGATAAACAAATCAGAGATAGTGCAATTTACCTTGTTAACTAAATGAGAAATACCAAAGATAGAGCTTGCTACTCTTATGCTCCATGCATCCACTCTCACAATTGCTCTCATTTGTCTCATTCTTTTTTTGGCTGAAAAAAAAATCCCTCTATTGTTCATCTTTTTTGCCTGTTTATAAATGCTTGGAAATGAATAAAATTAATAACAAAATAATTTAAATTGATGCTGATTGTGAGATTTGATGACATTAATTAAAATTAATTAAAAGATGTTGATTGACTAATTAAGAAATGCTAATTGACACTAATTGATAAATTAAGGTATGTTAATTAACACTAATTGATAAATTAAAATCTGCTTGATGGACACTAATTGAAAAATTAAGATTTGCTAATTGATACTAATGGATAATTTAAAATATGCTAATTTATACTAATTGATACTAAATTGATACAATTTTGATTTTTTTATTTTTATATTTATTAATTTTTTAACTAAGATACTACTTAAACTTGGGCAAAAAAATTGAATTTTATTTTTTATTATTTTATTATTTTTAAAAAATAATTTGAACAAAATATGGTATTTACACCGATCATAACAAATTGGGAGCTGGCGTTAAATTATACATTAAAGAAGTCCATTTCGGTGTTACTGTTAAAAGAGATAACACGATGCGGTGTTTTGAAAAGTTACAACTTATGATAGAAATGTTACTTTGCGATATAAGATAGTTATAAAGTTAGAAATATTTGTTACAACACAAATTAAACGTGCGCAATGGAGAAAAACCTAAAAAATAAGGTGTGGTGAAAATCAGTTTTGTTATAACGGTATAACTTTTCGATATCATTATCGTAACTTTTTATTATAGCCATAACTTTTCTGTTATAGGCTGCAACTTCCAATAAATATTGTAACTTACTACATTTTTTTTAGGAAACAGGAAAGTGGACACCTACATTAAATAGAAAATGTCAAGTATATCACCTAATATGAATAAAAGTTGGCTCAGCTATTTAATTTTGGATTTAATTTATATTTATTATTAATATAAAAAAATTTTATATTATCATTTAATTATTATACAATATTAAAAAAAAATTAAAAAAATTATACAAAATATTGTTAGCTTATAACTTTTTCTTAGAAAAATTATTATTATATATTCATTGAATATCAACTAAATTGAATTTTATCTAATAATAAAGTAATATTTTAAATAAAATTATAAATGATGGATTATAAATTAAATCATTATATTCGAATATTAAATCAAGTCAAATAAAAATTTATAAAATATTTAAATACAATAAAATAATCAAATCAAAATTCAAACAAATCAAAATCTAATCTAAATATCTAATAAAACGGAAAAGTGGATTCGTTACATGGCATCTCCACAGTTTTTTGAAATAAAAAATTCAAAAAGAACACATCAAGACACAAAAAAAATAGTGTACAATTAAGTTAAAAAATATATTATTCAATATAATAATAAAAAATTGTCAATGTAATATAATAAAAATATATATTACTCAACATAAAAAATAAGAAAATTATATAAAGTGCAGTCAGCGCATACAATAATATTTCAATTTAAGATTTATTATTAATTTATATTTTTATCTAAAATATTAATTTATTATAGGATAGAGTACAATCTATCTGGTACTTCATATATTATAACAAAAGAGGAGTGGATGTGTCACATGACATCTTCACAAATTTTCGAAATACAAAATTCAAAAAGAACAAATCAAGACACAAAAAAGTAGTGTACTGGTTGAGTAAAAAATAATATATTATTCAATATAATAATAAAAAATTATCAATAAAATATAATAAAAAATAATATATTATTCAATATAAAATAATAAAAAATAAAAAATTACATAAAGTGTTATCCGTTTATATTCTTTTTTAGAAAAATTAACAAATTTTATGGAGTACCAGTTAGATTGTACTCTATCTAATAATAGAGTAATATTTTAAATAAAAATATAAGTTAGTAATAGATCTTATATTAAAATATTATTCTATTATTAGATACGAGAAATCTAACTAGCATTCTAAATTGATTTGGAACCATTCTAAATTGTTAAAATCTTTCTGAAATGTATCATTCATAAATTGGGGATTTTTTCGGTACTTCTATAAAATTTAAGGATACTGACACATTTTAGTTATTTGTGGCTAAGAATTTGTCACGTATCTCACTAATTTAAATTAATAAATTTTCAAAATTATTTTTTTAATTATATTCAAAATCTGTAAAATTTGTGATTAAATCATAGCCATTTAATACAAAAAGATATCGATACTCTTATAAAAATAAGGATATCGAAGAAAATCCCTCATAAATTACATATGAAAGAAAATTAGTGATCGAATGCCAATTTTTAACCAAAAATGGAAAAATTATGAAGTATCACTATGACTGCAAAATAAAAGACTTCTCACATGCCTAAAAGGTTGATTCTATGCTTTTCAAACACATGGTTGAGACCACTTAATTTACTTGCTTTGTCTTTTAACTTGAATAATGTTGCAATTTTAGTTGCAACCAATGAGAAAACAAATGGCAAAACAGTTTCAGCAGTTGAAGACTTTTGAAAAGAAATAAGTATTTGATAATATCAAGTTTTCTCTTTCTTTCTCCATCTCTCTCTTTTAATTTTTTTTTTTCCACAATAGTCCTCAACTATACCTTATGGTGTGTTGTTTCCCCTTATTAATACAATGCTCTGTGTAGTGATTGGTAAAGTTGAATAAAATGAGGTTTGTCATACTTAGAAGTTTTTTGGGTCTTAAACTGTTAACTGTGAATGAAGGAAGAGTTTTTGAAAATTTTGTTTTTGACATTAACAAAATAATTTAGTTACTTCAGTTATCTTTGGTAATTCTTTGCTTCTTCTAGCCATTATTATATTTGTTTCCATTTTTCTTCCTGAGTTTTTTTAGTTGAAGTGGCATTTTCTATAATTATACGTTTTCGTAATGGTTGTTTTGGTGGTTCAAGTTCAATTTTTTTGGACAAATAATGAGTTTCAGTATTAAATAAAAGGTTGTATTAGAATTTAACAAATTTGGGAGAAGTTTGTGTGCACTAAACTTTTGTACACCAGTACATTTCATCAAATAGAAAAAGACTTTTTACTTGGTCTTCCTAGGTTTTGGTAATATATACAAGCATATAAGAGGCAAGTTTTGGTAAGTTTCCTTTTGTTATATATATTTTTTATTTAATATAACAAATTGTTTAATAATGTAACACAGTTCTATTAAGTGTGGCCAAGTTTTTTAGTATGTGCCAACTACATTCTTTGGTAGGAATCTCAGTGATGAAGATCAAAGTCCTATGAAAGCGAGTTGTATATATGGTCTTTCTAATACATTTGTAAGGTAGAAATAGACAATACTTATTTGCAAAGGCTCAATACAAATTTGGTGCGAGAAGTTTAGTGAGGATGATGGTCTGCATTTTTTCTATGACAAGTATGCTGCATTTTTATACCTGATATTGTGAGGAATTCTGTGAGATATATTTATTCACCACCTCGATATAGAATGTTTTCATGTTATATAAATTTCTCTGCTGATTAACATAGCATGTTTATTGAAGACTAATAGCATAATATGCTAACATTTGCAATTTGATATTTTTTTATTTTTGTTAATTGTAATGTGCGTTTTTTTATAATTTAATAATTTATTTTGATTTTGAAATTGGTGAGTTATGAACATTTTTTAGGTGGTCAAGTATTTTGGTATGGCTTAGATACTTTGTAATCTTTATTCAAAATTGTAAAATGGTCTTCTTTTATAATTGGAGTATCAGATAATGCATCAATTGAAATTGATTTCGAAACAATCGAGGAAATTAGTACTAAAGAACCTGCAATGTGATTTTCTATATAATATGTTTGTGAGGGATTACTCAAACTGTGCATAGCACGAGTTATCTAGCTAGTGGAAAGATATAATTAGTTGATTATGTAAAAAAAAATTTCACTATTAATGAATATAAATTAAACTCTTTAATCTTTTATTTATATTTTGTCAAAATTTTGGTTTTATTGCCAGATTATCTCAAGATATATAGACATTCTTTAAACATACGCTTAACCCTAATTTGAGCAAATATTTTCCTCAACTTTACAAGAAAAAAGGATTTAACTGTTAGTGTGAAAAAATTTTATACAAATATTTAATTATATATTATTATATCAACAAAAAATTTTTTTATTCAATCACCTATTATTTTAAAAATTTTATAAATAAAAATATATGATTGAATAATAGTATAAAACTATTTTATATTAAAGGTATATCAAGATTAATCTAAAAAAAATCTATCACCTAATAAAATATAATACCTTATAAATTGTCAATAACATAACGGATATTTATAATTATTAATATATGATTCTTTATATTTTTTAGAGAAATTCAACAAAAAAAATGCGATTGAATTTACCAATTGTTTACTAGTACTTCTTCACTTATCTTATAGTGTCCACCTACGTTCAAATAGTAGTACTCGCTGGTTAATCACCCGTTGATTCTGTGCTTTCCTGTGGATTTTGCTGGCTTTGTTTTATTGAGGCATAAGTCCTCAAAGGGGGAAAAAAACTCAAAAAAGAAAAAACTGTTTATAGGTTTCTGTTTTTTTGCGTCGAGGTTTGCAGGCAATTTGGTTACTGATATCGTTAATCAAATTTTATTTCATTTTATTCTTTAAGCTCCTTTCTTCTCTTCCCTCCAAAATTTAAACTCACAAACACACCTTTAGGCACTTGGCCCGCAGATAAATGAGATCCGATTAAGTGCATCAGAGGCAAAAGGATTTGAATGTATATAATTAATTAAATAAAATTCATTTAAAGTAAAAGTATTTTTAAAATAAGAAGGTAAAATATATTTATATTTAAATTAATAGAATATATTATTCTTTTTTTACTTTGAATATGGTTTTATTTTAAAAGAGTTCTTTTCCTCTTAATTTTGTATCTAGTATTTTATTATCTACTTTGATGTTCTCAAACACTGTCAATATGTTTGGATTAGAGTTTGAAAACAAGTGTTTGTACAAATTTGATGTTGCAAAATTAACTTTGATATTATTAATGTGGTTTATATTTAAAAACTTTTACATCAAAAATAATTATGATAGAATAAATATTATTTGACTAATGTAAATTAAAATCACTTTTGTACAAGTAATCACTAACAACACGACACTACTAAGAACATGACAGATGGAATTCACAAACAAAGAACATATGAGACAGACACACTATATTGAGCGTGATTTTTTAACTAATAACAATAATAATAAACCATTTGGTGGTTGTGGAGTATATTAAGTAGTTAAGAAGAAATGGATTAAATCCAGATTAAAAGTTCATCGAGGTGAGATAGCTAGTGGATTCAATAAAAATAAAATATATAAATATTCACAATAAGTGTTCCAATTTGTACAACAAATAAGTTCATCACATACTCGTACATTGTAGACCATGGATATCATGTATTGTCCCTTTTTCCTAACTGTCTCCTTGGCACTTGGTCGGTCTCGAGCGAGAGTCCTTGGGGGTGGGCACCTAGAAGAACTCCAAAGTCTAAGCTGACAATAGAGCTAGGAGATATGGGAGAGCATGGGAAAATAAAATAATTACGAAGATAAATAGTATATGTAATGCCTTAATTCGGCTATAGTGTAGGGGGTTTTGGTAGATGGATTATTTTTATATTCTCGAGAATTTGATAATGGGAATGCAAAATTCTCTGTATCTGGTATATATTTCAAAAAAATATTTTTGAGTAAGTTTTATTATTGGGAATGAAATATACTCCATTTTCATTCCTACTCTCCTATGAAAATATTGAATTCCTATAAAAAGGATTAAATTACCCCTTGTCATTAACCACCATTTCCACCACTAGTCTGCAGGCGTGACCATTGGTCGCTACTATCTGTAGCCACCAGTTGCTATTTTTATCAGGGATATTTTTGGAAGAAATATAATATTTTTAGGAATATCATTATCAACCAAACACGAAATTATTCATTCCTAGGCATATTTTAAAAGATTCTTAGGATTTTAATCCATCTACTAAACACTCCCAAAATATCATACCTAGAAAAGTTATTTTTGGAAATATTAGTATTCCCAAAAAATGAAAAATCAATACCCCCATAAAGGGACATTTGGTATGGAGGCATATAAAAATATGCTTGGGAATATAACATAGGAATCTAGTTTGGTACAAAATTTGGAAAATTTTTTCGAAAATATTGTATTTTTAGGAAGGTTCTCAAAAAATATTCTCACCTTTGTCATGGAAATTCAACATTTCCATAGAAAAGGAATATTGTCCTTAGGTAAAAAGACCAAAATAGCCCTATTGCCACCAACTGCGATTGTCCTTGCTATCCGCCGCCATCGACTACCACTGTTGGCCACTTTTCGACCATTGCCTGCCACTTTTCGGCAACCACCAGTCACTTTCTGCCAATTGCTGGTGACTCTCCGTTTGTTGCCAACCAACTTCTGACCATTGTCCATTGCCATCGTCAACCACAATCAAGGGTATTTTTGAAAATATATACAATATTCTCGAGAATGCCATTGTCAACGATACATAAAAATTGCAAGATTCCTGAAAATTCAATTTACATTCCAAATACACCTAAATGTTATACGTGAGAAAGCTATTTCTAGAAACAGTATTTTGAGTAACGAAAATTCATTTTACCTATCAAACACCCCTATAGAGTTTGTTTGATGGGAAGCATAGGTGTCTTTCCTCCTCCCCCAAAAAAAAAAAAATTATATGCAATGGACATTTTTCTTGTAAGATGATTGCATGAGAGGTGGGTCGTGTTGTGCTTTTTATCAAAGATTGTCAAGTAATGGGGTATGCATGAGGTGAAGAAAGAGAATGTTATTTGTACACATAAAATTAATTCTTCGTGGACATATAAAAAGAAAGACACAAAGATAGTGATAGTGGAGGTTCTCAGATAAGTGCAATCCTTAATGGAAGAGAATGTGTATTCTGACTATGGCATTATCCCTCATAAACTTGTGTGTGATCAGAAAATTGAAGATAAGGGTGTTCCATGGAAGCAGATTATTAGTATTAGTGACATTGGTTCTAAGATTTTTTTAGTTATAAGGAAGGGGATGCAGAAAAATATTGGTGATGGTGCAAATATTCTCTTCTAGTATGATGTATGGATTGGAGAGTGCTGTTTGAAATCTAAGTTTCATAGGTTGATTTTTATTTCCCTAAAAAAACTGTCTTATAGCTAAATAGAGTGTCGGAATGGGCTCTGATGGTGTTGGAACCTTGAATGGTGACGAAATCTCTTCGTATAGGAATAAGATCAATTGAATGAGCTGAATCTGCTAAACAATATCAGCCTCTCAACAGATATGGATGACTCAACCGTTTCAAAGGGCCGTTTTTTCTATCAAATCTTTCTATTTGCAGGTTTTCAATTTGTTTTATGCAAGTTCTCAAGTGGTGTCAACATCTAGAGGAGTTTAGCGTGGTCTTGCGCCTCCGAGAGCTGAACTTAGTGGTTTGTGCTTTTGGCAAAACTTAACACGAAAGAAATACCGCATAAATTTAACATTCTTCATCAACATGACTGATTGTTTCCTTTTTGCAAAGGTAAGTCTAAAAATGTTTCACTTATTTTTCTCTCACATGATATCTTTGTCTTGGTCTATTTGGACTGCATGTCTATGATGGTGTAGTATATTTTGGTGCTGTTCAAATTAACCTGTATGGTTTTTTAAAACATGGCTGGAGGTCCCTTTCCGTGACTTAGAAAAGAAATTGCAGATTCCTCTGTTTTATGTAGTAATTTGGTGAATTTGGAAATTGTGAAATCGTGTGATCTTCGATTGTTTGAGCCCACGTTGGGTGTTGGAATTGAGATAGATCAAGCTAAGACTTGGCTATTAGTCTTCCAGTTGGTGTGCTGTTTTCCCTTTCTCACCCCAAACTGTACTGTTAGATCTGCAAAAAGTAAGGAAATGGCCTAGTGCAAGAAAGTCGAAGAAAGTTTCTGCATTTTAATTTCCTATAACTTTTATATGTCAGTGGTGTGTCTTTGTGATATGTTATGGTCTTGTCCTTTTGCTGTTTTTTTTTTTATTTTTTTATTTTTTTAGATGTAACTTTTTTATTTAGTCGTGATTTTATATTGAACTTTGAACTATTGGCATGTTTTGTTCTGCTTTGTTGTGGTCATGGGTAGGGTAGTTGCTAAGGCAAAGACCTCTACATTATCAAAAAATAAAAAAAGGTAGCAGCGTTGAAAAGAAAAAAATAAAGACATATTACCTTTGTGTCTTTCACTCTTTATATATTTCCCTATTTTATAAGTACAAATAATATTATTCGTTAAAGAAATCAACCTTGAAGATGCCTCGAGAATAGATTAAATTTCATGTAAAATAGTTAAGAAGAGAACGCATAAGAAAAATAAGGTATAGTGATTTAACGCCGAGATTTGTGTATGTTCATGTAACATCATTCGTTGTATAATAGAGTGTCATGAGGAGAAATAGCTCCAAAAATGAAAATAACATTCTTTATTAAAAGTTGAATTTTCAATGCAAATTAACTAAAAAAATAATTTGGCCCTCTTAAATATTTAAATTTTCCAATTGAATAAGTTAAATCTCGATTGAACTAATAAACTTTAAATTAGTACCATGTCTGTTTCATTAACTGATCTAGTTTTTGGAACCTTGTTTTCAACCAATTTAGTGAAACTGAACATCATATCCCAGCCTTTATTGCGTGAGTTAATCAACCGAAAGATATGCTAGAGTCATAGTTAGGTGTTTTAATTTTAATTTTATTATAAATTAAATTAATCAATAACTTTGTTATTTTATATTTAAGGAAAATATGAAATTAGTTTTTATAACCTAATGAATTTTCTTTAAGTAATTTGTTCTTCATATTGCAAAAAATTCTTATCACAATTAACTTAAACATAAAATGGTAACTTTACAATATAACTAATATTTATCCCTCCTTGCACAATTTATTTTGAAGTTACTTATATAATACTTGTAATGGTTATAGCGTACGAGAATTGACCCAACTCGATAACTCATATCAACATAAAGTTTATACAAATGACATGGACTCTAAAAATTGATCTCCGATAGGTTCGAGTTAAACTTTGGCTTGACCAAATCCATTCCAAAGCCACATAGTTATTCAAAACTTATATTTTTAGGAAATTAATGATTAATGATAGGTTATAAGAATTTTAGACTTCAATTAATATATTTTTATAATATAATATTTTTATATTGAAATGATTTATTTTAAATATATATTATAAAATATTTTTAAATTTTATTTTTAATTATAAAATTTCAAGACTTACTTATGCACAATGTCCAAAATTATATATATTATCTTGATTAGACTAACTTGATACGATTCAATCATTGTTCAGGTTATATACAGTCGAGCCCTATCTTCAAATAAATGATCTAATAAAAAAATTAGGTTAAATTTAGTTCCATTCAACCAAACATAAAAATAATAAAAAATACTAACTCATATAAATAATTATCCATTATAATGAGGGATCTATTATAATTTTTCATTTTTTTCTATTTTTATTAGTTGATAGTATAGAATAATTTTATACTGTTAATCCATACCAATTAAACTCTACTTTTAATACTCTATTTTAATGAAGATTATTCTCGCATCATTAGTTTATGTTTTTTAAATAAATTCGAAAAACATGTTCCATTAACGAAATTCTAAAACTTGATAGGTGATAAAACTTTTAGACCGGGAAGTAAGTTTGGTGAGGGCGCAATTGGGAGAGGGGCATTTTGGTCCCGTCAAGTAAGGCGGCCACCGCAGTGGCCCGTACATTCTACTCGGCGACACAGATCTCAGCCCATCACGCACAATTTATTTTCTCTTTCTCTCTCTCTCTCTCTCTCTCTCTTCCTGAGCCGGGCCGAACCGAGCCGGAACTATGGGAGTCCCAGCGTTTTATCGGTGGCTCGCGGACCGCTATCCCCTCTCCATCGCGGATGTCGTCGAGGAAGAGGCCCCCGACGGCGGCGCAGCACCACCGTTTCATGTCGATATCTCTAAACCTAACCCCAACGGCATGGAGTTCGACAGCTTGTACCTCGACATGAACGGCATCATCCACCCTTGTTTTCACCCAGATGGCAAGGTACGTGCTTCGCTTCACCTCACTTTTCCTTCAATCAATTTGTTCTTCCAATTCCATGTCCATTTTTGTTCTCGTAGTTCGGGATCTTGCATCTGCTATGCTTAGTTGGTTGAAGAAAGTCAATATTTATATGTATATAGCCAAAGAGAAACCTAGCTCTAGAAACAAAGAGAGTAGATGATTGTAATGGTCATTGGAACTTGAGAAATGTCTGCTTCTGAAATTTTTGTGAAATCTTGAACATTCCTGTTCTGCAAACTGCTTCTTAATTCTTATTTTGATTAATGTTCAAATGCAGCCGGCACCTGCTGCCTATGATGACGTGTACAACTCAATATTTGATTACATCGACCATCTCGTTTCGTTGGTTCGCCCAAGGAAGCTGCTTTTTCTTGCAATTGGTATGATGCGTTTTTTCTAGCGTTTTTTGTTTTCTGTAAGACACTAACATCACTCATTTCGGCATTGTCAGACTTCTGTTACTGGATCTACTAGGTCAGCTTCTTCTAGTTATGAGTACTAGAAGAAGTTTCTATTGAAGTTTAGAGAGATCAAGTAAACTTGGTTTCCACTAAGCCTATGGGCACGTTCCTGTAGGGTACTTGCTGCAAATCTTTTAAGTAAAAGACTCGGACAAGTGTTTGTAAAACTGGAAGCCAATATGGCAAATTAAAACTTCTATATACCCAGCTTTTGAAGGCTGAAATCACTGTCCGTCTGTCTGTAATGTTAAGGATCTTAGTTCTACGTCTTTAAATTTCAAACTGATAGTTCCATATGTAACTTTGAAGACTTTCTCATGCCAACCATTTCTTTCCACATGTACCCTTTTTGGCCGCTTCAGATGGCGTTGCACCAAGAGCCAAAATGAATCAGCAACGTTCTCGGCGCTTCCGAGCTGCAAAAGATGCTGCTGAGGCCGTAAGATTATGAATATGCTCCTTTTAAGAACAATCTCCTACTATTTTTTTGATGAATTGTTTGTTTGAGTTACGATCTGATGTTGTAGGAAGCTGAAGAGGAAAGGCTGAGGAAAGAATTTGAGGGAGAGTTAGAACTCTTGTCTTCTAAAGACAAGCCTGAGACTTCTGACTCAAATGTCATTACCCCTGGTACTCACTTTATGGTAGTGCTGTCGTTAGCTCTTCAGTATTATGTACAGACTAGATTGAACTACAACCCTGGCTGGCGGAATACAAAGGTTCACTTGACCTTATCCTATTTATTCTTTGTCTGCCCTGATCCCTTCAAGATTGGATATTCTTTCCTTGTGGAGTAATCCTGTCTATGTTATTTTTGGGATACTTTGTCTCTATATATTTATTTATGGAGCTGCATTCGGTGATTGTTTGAAGGTTATACTTTCTGATTCAAATGTTCCTGGCGAGGGAGAACATAAAATAATGGAATATATCCGATTACAACGTAACCTTCCCGGTTTTAACCCAAATACTCGACACTGCTTGTATGGGTTGGTGAGTATTTTGTCTGATTTTGAAGCTTTCACCTTATCTGATGCTGATATGTTTGTACTCACCTTATTTTTCACATTGTATGATATGATCTTTAAATCAGGATGCTGATTTGATTATGCTTTCCTTAGCTACCCATGAGGTTCACTTCTCAATATTGAGGGAGGTTAGTTATAGTGTGTGAATTGTGCTGCTGATTTTAGCTGATTGACCCCAGTGGATTGCCTTGATGATTCATTACCTGAGTGAACAGGTAATTACTTTCCCCGGACAGCAGGAGAAGTGTTATCAGTGTGGCCAAGTTGGCCATCTTGCAGCTGACTGTCATGGTAAGCCAGGTGAAAACGCTGAGGACTGGAATCCTGTCGATGACACCCCTGTTCACAAGAAGAAATATCAGGTTAGAGGATTGCAATCCAGCATGTCAATCTGAATCTTTTTCTTTTTCTTTGTTTTTCCCCTGTTGATTTTTAATTTTAAACTAATTCCTTGCATGCACAGTTTCTTAACATCTGGGTGCTGCGTGAATATTTGCAATATGATTTGGACATACCCAACCCTCCTTTTGAGATTGACTTTGAACGCATAGTGGATGATTTTGTATTCCTATGCTTCTTTGTTGGCAATGACTTTCTTCCACACATGCCAACATTAGAGATACGAGAGGTAAGCATCTGGCAGGCACCATGTCATATTGAGCTGTAACTTGACAACAGAAAGTATGCTAATGCCATATGCTTCTTGTTGCTACATAATATATATATATATATATACTCTGGAGATTTAGGATCTTAGCCTGCTTAGGTTATTGTCTTATACCTTCATGTTTCTCTTTCTGTGTAATGGTCAATTCTGTTCTGTTTAATAATTTTTTTTTACTGTTTCAGGGGGCTGTGAATTTATTGATGCATATTTATAGAAAAGAATTCACTGCCATGGGTGGTTATCTTACTGATGCGGGTGAGGTAAATTTCTCTTTTATGAGATTCAATTAAGTTGTGTTCATCTTTGTGTTACTTTGAGGTTGTGCTATGTTCTTGTATGTCATATAGTCTTCTCCATCAATCATCTTGCCTCAGTTGCTTGCTTGTGCATTGGCTTTGGCTGTTAAGTTATCCTTCTTCAGTTACTTCTTTTTTCAACAAGGGTTGCAATTTGAATGCCTTTCTATTTCCCAGGTTTTCTTAGATAGAGTGGAACATTTTATCCAGTCTCTTGCTGTTCATGAAGATCAAATATTTCAGAAACGTGTTCGGATCCAGCAGGTATTGTGTTTTCTGTGTTTTGACTCTCTCCTACTTTGGAAGGGGTAATTATTGTGCACTCTTAAACTTCTTAATTGTCCAAAGTTCTGTGTTGATCATAGTTTTTAGCTGTTGAGTTCTGCTTATTTTCATGGTTCTGCGGGTTAGTAGCTTGATGCAGTTTAAGAAAGTTCTTCTGTTGATATGTAAATGTATTCGTTCCATCTGTTTATATTCTGTGTAATTCGGTCCAACTTATTTGTTGAAAATTTCTGACATAACATCACAATTTTTCCCTTCCAAAAAAAAAAATTTACAATTTTTTCCCTTACACTTGATTATTACCATTGGTTGACGTCTTTTGTGGACAAAATGCCTTAAAAGTTTACTTCCTGATATGTAATGCTTGTAATTGTATTTGTAGGCAGCAGAAATGAATGAAGAAATGAAGGCTAGGGCAAGAGGAGAAATGCCTGAAGAGCCACGCGCCTCGGTTGTGGATAAGGTTCAATAAGATTTGTTGCCAGAATCTTTACACATTTGGCTTGACTTAATTTAGTATTATTTTGCTGACTTCCTAAATTGGTGTTTGGGAACTCCAGCTTTTTGGACCCCCAAAGTAATTCTAGTAGCTAACATGCTTGGTACTTGTGATGTGTAATAACATTGTTTACCCATAGAAGGAAGTTCGGTCGCAGAGCTTGAATTTGCTCATAGCTTGCTTGGTTGCTTTTGTAACAAACCAGTTAGGCGCTGATAGATTTTAGTGTGTTGAATTAGGGTTTCTACTTGAACTTCCCTGTTTGTTTTCTTTGTTATATAAGATAAAAATGCTTGAGCAGCACAAGAAACCACTTCAATGTGTGCCTACCAAACAGAAAGCAGAGGCTGCGGCAATTAATATCAATTTGATGTTAACTATCCTCCAATTTAACTGTTTGGTTGCTTCAACAAAAATTTGTGCTACTTTCGTGGCTTTTCTAAAAAATCAACTTAGTTACTTTTCTGATAGGAACTTGTCTTGTAAGTGGCTCTTTTGAAACAAAAGGATGACAATTCTTTTACTTTCCCGGCTAGAGTTTGCCTTTTTCATATTGGATATTCCTTTTGTTAGCTGAATGCCTGAAAATAAAATAAGGATCCTAGATTAGAAGGGTTTACTTTATTTTTATTACTATCATTATTTTTTTTTGGGGTGCAATTTTTTCAAAGAGTGAACACTGAACATGGAATCTTGGCTAATGTCAGGCCACAGGAAATCCAATGATTAAGCTACCTAGAAATACTGCATAAACCACTGTGTGTTTGTTATCTTCTCAGGTTAAGTTAGGGGAGCCTGGATACAAGGAAAGGTATTATGCTGACAAATTTGGTGTATCGGATCAGGAGGAGATTGAGAAAATTAGGAAAGATACGGTAAGTTCTGTCAGTTTTGTCACTTTTAACTAATCAACCTAATGGAATTTTATGTAATTCATTTATATGTCATTGTATGTGTGTGTGCAAGCGCATGTATATTATAGCCATAAATGCTGTCACTTTCCTTTTATACACATTCATGACTTGAAATGGATATAGTTTCAAAAAAGTACGAAGTCACTGCTTGAGTTTTTCAACACTAAAAATTGAGTATTGTATATTCAGTGATAAAATTTTCATTTTTCTGAAACACACTTAGACAAGCATATAAGATTTCTCTATTTTCTTTTAAACTGATGCTAGACACATGCTGTTAGTGTGTTTTGAACGTCTTATCTTAATCTCCTTCGCCTGCATTCACAAGAAGGAGAGGGAGTGTGCTTGTGCAGTTTCACAGTATGTTATGCTCATAAGAAAATAAGGACTTAGCACCATTAAAAAATTTATATTATGTCATGTTTTCTTTATGTATTAATAGTTGATTTGTTGGATTCTATATTTTTTACTAAAAAGCTTATATTACATTAGAAGGCAGCTGATTGTCTTAGTTGTCCTTGTAGGTCTTGAAATATGTGGAAGGCCTTTGTTGGGTTTGCCGATATTACTATCAGGGTGTCTGTTCTTGGCAATGGTTAGTCATCCTTTTATTAGTTACCAGTTGTAGATTATTTTTATCATCAATTCCTGCTTTTTATTGGTTATGGACTTAATAAGTAGGTACATTTACAAGCGTATGATATACTGTTATTAACAAGTTCTGATGAAAAATGAACTTTCACAAAATGATGTTTATAAACTATGAAGTTTTCCCAATCTTGGTCCCTAAAAGTGAATGCAACTACTTGGACCTTTTGTAGAACTACAAATCTAACTTGTCTGGAATTCTGGATGCTTAGTTAACATGTGATTATTTCTGGGCTTGAATATATGATATATCCTAGGGCAATGGGCATATGAACAATATAATTTATTATTAGGTGATTAGGAAAGTTTTGTTGGTTTAGTGAACATTTACTTGTGGTGCACCCAAAGTTAAAGGGCACAGTCATACACGTAGTTTTATTATAATGGAGACGTTAGGTAAGTGTTTTTTTATATCAACTAGTCCTGATTACTGAATTGCACTCTCTTGTGTTCCCTCTCTACTTCTTTACTTTAATTACCCCTTTCCGTCTAATTCCTAAAATTTGAACTGGGTGGTTATTTATAAAGATGATTTAAAAATTTGATGATGCTTGAAGGATAAAAAAAGGATTATGAAATAATGGGTTGATTTTCTTCTATCATAATTTCACTAAATTACTTGAGTGTGGCTTGATCAATGTCTTGGTACACATATGTTCTTTCTTAAGCAAGTTTTTCCTGTATCTTCATATACTCTTGAAACCGTGGTGCTCATCCTCAGGACTATTTGTTTCATTCAATTCTGTTATTACCCTGAGGACTTTTTCATTTTACAAGGATTGTACTAAAACATAATATTTTGATGACTGGGATATAGGCTTGGATGTTTTGCTGTAAGATGATTAATGTGAATTGCTTGGAAAGACCCCTTCATCTTAGTTGAATTATCACCCATGACTATTCTTCAATTTTTTGACATTGATTGTTTCTTCAGGTACTACCCATACCATTATGCTCCTTTTGCTTCAGATCTTAAAGATCTAGCTGATCTGGAAATAACTTTCTTCTTGGGAGAACCATTTAAACCTTTTGATCAGCTCATGGGGACCCTACCCGCTTCAAGGTTTCATCACCTCTTCTGTCCTTAGGTCTATCATGTCACGCTTCCTGTGCTGATGTTTGCTATTTTCTTCTTGCAGTTCAAGTGCATTGCCTGAAAAATATAGGGATTTGATGATTGATCCATCATCACCTATTTTTGAGTTCTATCCTGCTGGTGAGATCACTTGTTTGTTATTGATGTATTCTGCTATCTCTTTTATGCTTTTTCCTGGCATCACTTAGATTCCTATTTTGACAGATTTTGAGATTGATATGAATGGCAAAAAATTTGCTTGGCAGGTAATATATATATATATATATATATATGGGTTTTATATACAGTTTATGAATGGTTTTGATTTAGATCATAGTGAGAGTTAAGGTCGATTATTTTCATTACCATTTGAGTGTTTTCAGGGTGTTGCCAAGTTGCCATTCATTAATGAGAAGAAATTGCTTGCTGCCACAAGGAAGCTTGAAGGCACATTAACGGTCTGAAATTTTTTTTTTTTTGGTTTGGTTTAATTTCTTTTTTCTGCCTGCTTTTTTTTTTTGGGGGGGGGGGGGGGTTACTGTAGTTAGTTCTAGTCTTCTACATTTATGACATATCATATTTGTGGTCTAATATTGTTGGCCTTCGAATTTCTTTGAACAATAAACCATCATATCAAATATGATGGTCATGGTTCCTCAATACTTCCCTGGATTTTAGGATTATGCAGAACTTAATAAGCACAGTTTTTTCTGTCCATTGATTCTTTTGCAAGTGTTCTTGGAATATGGACTTAGTTTCATTGAGATGATCCTAGCAGAATGAAATGCAGCTGCAACTCTGGAAATAGAATTTGTTCATTGGCAATTCTTAAATAGATCTATTAAGTGCTTATCGTCTCTTGTTTTGTTTTAGCACAAGGTTAAAATGTATTTTTGATCCCCGTGCTCATTTCCGTTTTGCTTTCTGATCTCCGTACGAAAATGTTTTCAATTTGTTTCCTATACGTACAATTATTTTTTATTATGTTATTATCATTTGTTGCTGTTATAATACTATGAACTTGGCTTAAAGTTACCCTGAAATATAGGAACTAAATTTAAAATAAGTCACGTATGGGAATCAAATTGAGAATGAGTGTCACGTATTAGGATAAAAAATACATAAATTCCTATACATGATACACGTTTTGGTCCTTACATTTCGCTGCATTTTAAGTCCAGCAGACAGTGTTATATTGGCAATGATCGGGACCATATTGAAAATATTGTATATACAAGGACTAAAATTACAATTTTTGCATAGGGATCAAATTAAAAATAAGTGTCACATATAGGGGCCAAAATATATTTTAACCTTTCGTGCAATTATCCCCTTATTTTTACTACTCAATTGTTGGAGACTTTTTCTTTTTTTTTTTTTTTGTTTTTTTGTGTGTTTGAGCTGGACTGTTTTTTACCTTAGATCTTTTTACAGTCCTAAGGTTTCCTACAGGAAACTTTGAATCATATTATTCTAATGCCCAGAGTCAGCCATGTTCTCCAGCACAAGAATTTATGAAACCAGCTTATTCTTAGTTGCGTGAGTCCCTTAATTTCATTCAGGATTGTCATGTGCAGGAGGAGGAACAGCTCCGTAATAGTGAGATGCTTAATTTGCTTTATGTCAACTGTGCCCATGATTTGGCTCCCCATATCGTGCAGTACTACCAATATTATAGTAACTCACCTCTGCATGAAAGACCTGTTTGGCCAATTGACCCAAGTGCTAGGTTGGTGAAGGATTTTGTTAAATGGTCATAATTCATAAATCATCCGTAGCTTTTTAATAGGCTCATGTACTTGTTTTGTTTTCTTTATTTGCAGCGGTGGGATGAATGGATATCTTTGGTTATATGAAAGAAATGTGTTCAGAGCGGGTGTATCATCTCCCATCAAGGGATTGTCAGATATTGATCATAACCAAGTTTTGTAAGTTTTGGCCTTGACACCTGCCAAATATTTTAAAATCTTCAGATGAACTAATGTTGAGTGTTTTTAAATTTCAGAAATATTACGTACCTTAATCCTCGTAGACATAGACATATACCAAAACCTCCAGATGGCGTAGTAATGCCCAAAAAGGTTTGTATTTCTCTTAGTATCCAACCTAATATGTTATTGTGTTCATCCTGTGGATGGATCTTCATCACTCGATTTTTATATTTAGAGCCACGTGGCTCAGATAGGTACCATGTATAGAATCATTGACATTTTACCTATTATTATGTTTTTCTCTGTTATATTTTTTTTTTCCAAGAAAAGTTATTTTCTCTGCTGTTTCCTTTTGGATCAGTTGTATAGAAGACATTTACTTTGACATTGGTTATGTTTGCAGATATTAAAACCCATTGATATCAAGCCTTTACCTGTGCTATGGCATGAAGACAATGGTGGTCGACGACAGTTAGGCAGAGAAAGGTGAGAATCTATTCGTATGATGAGGTTAGATGCTTAGATGGGTGCAGTATAATTTTCATATTCTTGCTGTTTGGGGTACAATATTACAACCACCCTTGAACTATTGATTAAATTTAATGTCGCATGTGGTAATGGCCCTGGTATTACTCATTGCTGTTGTACAAAAATGATGGAAGAGATCGTCAGTATTTACTATAAGTAGTATGTTGATTAGGTTGAGAAGTTCTCAACGCTTTTCAAGTTAAGCATGGGAAGTTCTTTATACATGAAACGTTGTCTTTATTAGTGTGGACATACTTGATAGACTTCTTGCCTTACTTTTCTGTGTGTAATCATCTGACAGGCCACAAGTACCAGGAGCAATAGCTGGCCCTCAACTAGGAGAAGCAGCACATCGTCTTGTCAAGAACTCCCTTAATCTAAAATTGAATAATGCATCCCATGGATTGTCAGAACAAGTTCCAGGGCATCATCCAATGAACAGGCTCAGACCAGCTGGACCCTCTTCATCTGGAAAATATTATGGTGAGGACACAAGCGGTTATTATGGACACTATTATAATCACCAGGGCATAATAACTAGGCCTAGATATCCAATCTCATCTAATGGCGGACACAGTGACAGACAGAATTTTAGGATACATGACAGGCTGCAGCATCATGAACAGTTCCACAATGTGAAAACTGGATTTTCTGCTTTGACAATGGAGGAAGGTGTGAGACCTAGGTCATCTGCACCAAAGTCACCTGCAATGATGTTATTGAGGCCGCCAAATTCAGGGCCAACAACCAACATGCAACACCAATTTGTGCAGAACATGGGTCCTCCAAAACCACCTCCAAAGTGGATTACTAAAGCACCAGATACGAATGGAGTATATGCTAGGCATCAAGAAGTTGGGTTGGGGGGAGCTTATGATAAGCAGGTAAAGAAGGTTTACCAAATTAGAACTCGTCAACCCCAAGATATGCCAGAGTATGGGAACAAATAGTGATTGGTGTGGATTTTATTTGCCTTGTGTCTGAAGTGCCCTTCTCAGCCTTTTCCAGAAATTGGAGCTCATCCAAGTTCAACGATCGAATTTGAGAAGGCGGGGGCATTTATTTGATACCCTGATGCAATCGGCAGACAAATGCTGATCAGAGCTTTGATTACACTTATCTGCCGTGGAGGTTCAGCTGTGTCTGCCTTCATTATACACGGGCACTTCGTTAATATTTGTCCAGGATATACCAGTCGGCGAGGTGTTTGGGCTATACGATGTTTACAGTTTCTTGCCTTTCAAGTTCTAAATAAATACTCATGGAGCTGGTCATGGCTGAAGGAGAATGTCAATTAGAGAATATTGTAAGCACAATTTGCAGGACGGAATCGGCAAGTGCTGATTTTGCTGTCCATGGCATGAGCAGCAGGGTAGATACGTTGTGTACGTAAAATCTTGCGGGGCGCAGGAGCACTTCTAACATATGCCGCATCTGATGTGAAATAGATAATCGTCTTATTGCACACATTTTCTCCAAATTTTACTGATTTTCTGCAACCCTTGAAATTTAGAGTAAATACCCATTTTAGTCCCTAACAAAAATTTTGGGAGATAAATTAGTCCTTCAAGATTTGAAAGTTTATAATTAATCCCTCATTATTCAAAAAAAGGGACATATTAATCCCTCCATACAAGATCTGTATTGCTAGAGCTTGTACGAATTCTATACAGAGGAATTAATATGTTCCTTTTTGTGAATGATGAGGGATTAATTGTGGATTTTTAAATTTTAAGAGACTAATTTATCCTCCAAAATTTTCTTTAAAGATCAAAATGGGTATTTACTCTAAAATTTAAATTAAGTCACAATGTCTGGATTTGACTTTGTTTCAGTCGAAGAAAAATCTTTATATCTCCTTTTAAGTTGAATAATGTTATTTGTATATTAAAAATAAATATCAAACATAAATATTATGGAGAAAAACATGGTAATAGGTAGAAAGACATGGAATTACTAAAGGTAAATGCTTTATATTTTTTCCAGTATAGGATATATTTTTTTAATATAAAAATGACAGTATTCTTTCCAGAAGTTTGCAAGATCTTTCTTTGATTAGAAATTCTTTGCGAGAGTTGATAGATTTTACTATATTCCATGTTGACTTAGAACTGCAAAAAGGAATATTCTAGTCATTTCCACATTGATTTTATTGAGAGCTACTTTTTTTGGTCTGAACCTTGTGAGCTAAATCTTGAAACGAGTAACTTATACGATGTCTCCCGTGTAATTAATCTCCGCAAACAAACCCGACCTTTCCGTCTAAACAGGTATCGAACCGAAGACAAAATGTGAATTGCTCTAATCCCGTTCTAAATGTGAAAAGGCTGTGTACCCTTTTAAGATTGGATGAGTAATCACTTGGTCTTGATTGATGCAGAAAATAAATTTAAAAGCAGTTTTATTGTTTGAAAAAAAGTAAGACAAAAAAAATAATTTGCACCGCTCAACAACATATAAAATAAAAGTAAATACATAGTTTAAAATTTCAATACTTCACTAACTCGGGACAAATTTGAAGAGAGAATCTATAATCAATAATCAATAATTTACCTAAAAACAGAAGAACATGGGCTAGTTTCCCTCCACGAGTGGTTTCCTCAAATTTGCCAAGTAATTATGCATCTAGAGGAGAGGGTAACTCATTCGAAGATTTCGCACACATCCACTTGAGTATATTTATCCTTAATTGGATACTTGACTTTGATTGCGTACAATATACATGTTAGCAACAAAAGCATTGGAACAACCCTCCTCGTCTCAAATGAAAAAACTACAACTTTCTCAGACACCCCATAATACATGCATCAACACACATCCAACCCAAGCACCCCTCACACCCCTTCCTCCTCACAATTAAAAACAATGATTTTAAAAAAAAAAGACCAAAAAAAGAGTAATTAATTACCTTCCTTATGAGATCAACATAACATAAACTAAGAACTATTGGAGGAAGTAGCCACCAAGAAAGAGCGCAAAGAACAACAACAAGCTACCATATATAAGCACAGCCTTCTGACCCGAAGTGAGGGAATTCCCACCGAGCCCAAATTGCTGGTTCTGAGCGAACCCAGCGATCTCAACGCTCTTGCTCTCGAAGAAACTCTGCGCCGCACCACACGTCGGGCACCGCCAGTCATCCGGAAGCTTCTCGAACTGATATCCCGGCGGGATGGGATACGAAGGGTCGCCGACAGCCTCATCGTATTTGTAGCCGCAAGAGCGGCATTCGTAGATTCCGGTGTTGAGCACCGCGAACTTCTCTTCGAGGCGGCGCTTGTCGAAGTTCCCGGATTCTTGGGGAGGTGGGGAAGGAGAAGGTGGGGGTGGTGGGGGTGAATCGGGGTTCTTGTCGGAGGTGGGTGGTGTGTCTTCTTTGGAGATGTCAATGGAGTTAACACTGAGTTTTCGTGTGGGTTTTGAGCGTTTGGACAGGGTATTGGGGAGGAGGGAGAGGGAGGGAGTGGGGAAGTGGAGCTTGGGCTTGAGAGGGTGGAGCTGAGAGAAGGGTTTTGAGAGGTGGAAGGTTGCACAAGCCATTGTTGTCATGTGAGTGTGAGAGTGATGGGTGGAACGTTGGGGAAGCCGTGACGGAGGGTTGCTGAGAGTGGGTGGAGGAGAAATGAAGGGGATCCATGGAAACCCCCAGCATATGCCTCTTACGAAGAGACCTGGATTGGATAAGGTCAGCAAATTTGTTTTTCCTTTTTTTTTTTCCCTTAATTTAATTTTTGTATCGTGAATTTTCATAACTTTTATTTTGGTCCTGCTTTGTTTTTTTTTTTTTTTTTTGTGGGTCAATGTCATGAGTGTTCATAGTTGTTATCTATAATCATTGTGACGTTATCTGAACTGGGCTTATTCTGTTGGGTTTGGGTCCAATACAGAAGTGCATTGTCAGTGCAGATTGTGGTCGTGGCCTGAATGCATTGTGGCTTATAGTATATTATGTAATATATTATAATAATTGGGTTACCTAAGTTTTATTTAAGATGCACTGCCAAATGAAGGCTTGGTAGAAATTTATTCATGACAGGTAAGTGATGGAGAAAGTCACTAACTCGATGACACGAACTTACACAAAACCACTTGATAGTTGATTCTTAACAGACACACCGCACCATTCTTCGTCATACACATCAAATCCCATTCTTTCTAGCGTGCGGTTCAAGTTAACCAGCATATTCATTCGAGTTTGGCTAGAGGTTTAGCTCAAACGGAAGTCATCATATATATATAGTAATATCCAAAGCAATTCTCTAGTGCTGCGTTTGTTGTACCTTACAACATTTTTTTTTCCTAAAAAAAAAAAAAGCTATCCTATGGCGTTGTTCTAAGAAGTGCTCCAGAAATCAATATAACAAAGGCGTAGCGATATTATTATTGGGATAATTATGCATAAAATACTTTCATGAACTTTATATGAAAATATAAGATCGCAATAATATTTGTTTTATAAAGGATTCGCATGCAAATTTAACGTTGACTAGATTCGCCTTTTTATTTTTGTGATATTTTCCTTTTCGGCACATGATTGGCACTATCATTATTATATTTGGTGAAGTGAAATTGTGCGATTATACCTAGAAACGAAACAGTTTATATAGGATAAACTAATCATTGCATAAATCTAAATCAACAATCCTTGTCGTCCAACCTTTTACCTTTTCTCCACTTTTTCTGTGGAACAACAGAAATGCAATCCACCCTGACGGAATAGTAAGAAAATGTACTTGAGCAGTGAAATGAAATGCCCTTCACTGCAATTTTACCGCTTTCAAATGAAAAACAAAAAAATAAAAAACACTAGATTTTCAATACCACAACTACCAGCAACAAAACCACAGCTGATCACTGATCACTGTTCAGAGACACTAACTGAAACAAGCTAAGCACAACAGAGCGCAGAGAGCACTCCCACTCCTATTTGTGTATATTTAGTTTAGCTTTTGAAAATCTATACTCATGCATTGAACAAGTTTCCATCCAATCCTTTTCAACTTTCCAAAACTTAAATCAAATTTATACACTTTTCGTTCGACCAATTCAATTTTCATTTTCTTTCCCTCTCCTTTCATTCATTATCTACTGTTCCCCCCCAACTTTTTGTGAGGTCGGTGTCGGCCGAGAGCAACATAGCAGACACAAAATTCCAAAAGAGATTCAACGGCCATCTGCATGCAGGATATATGGGTATTTATTTAGCAGACCTTAATCTCTTTTACAATCGGTTGAATATTATACTGCTATCTTCCCATCATACTAACACGACAGGTAGAACAGCAAACCCCAGAGACACAGGATAACACACACAATTTTAACGAGAAATTAAGCCTTTTTTTTTGTTTTGCAGGAACGTTCCACAATTCAAGAAGCCACTTTTGCAACTCTTACAACATATATCATGGTACAAAGCTACAGGGGGGTCCAGCATTTTGTACCAATTCATTTCAATATGTCTATAGATCCTGTACATTATAATTTAAAATAACAAGAAAATTCTACCCAAGGACTAAAATTAAAACATTTTATTACGAAATCAGCAGAGACTAAAATTATTTTTTTTTTAAAGAAGAAGAAGAAGAAGAAAATCACTAGTTTACTAGCTACCTGCTAAACTCTATCAACCACTGATGGATCAATTACCAAGCAAATCTGTATGAAGTAAACATGAACACCGAGAATAAGATGAAGATGAGTTCCAACCACATACACTACAAGTCAAAAACATGAACAAAGCCGAAAGCCATGGTCACCCTCCTCCCGTTGACCGCAACTCCTCGAGTGCAGCCTTGATCTGATCCTGCACCAGCTCCAACCTCTTCGAGTACACTTCCAACTCCAAAATCTGTTGCTTCCTCCATTTCTCATCCAACACTTCCCCACTCCCCAATCCCAATCCCAAACCCAAATTCATCACTCCCAACCCCAACCCCAACCCCAACCCCAACGGCATCGGATTCAACGACAACCCTCCAAACCCTCTTGCCCCAAAGGGCCCTCCCATGGCGCCACCACCCACCAACTCCTTCAACAACGGTGACAAACAACTCCTCACAGTCTCTTCAACCAAACCAGGTATACTATATCCACTGTTACACATATTACTATTACAGTTGTTATTGTGATTTGTAGCGGTACCGGTAGTGGTAGCGTTGATGATTAAGTTATGATCTTTGTGTGACGCCGGTCCCTCGTTTGATTCTCGCTTCTCGTCGCTCCTCGCCGACGATGATCGAGGCCGGGACCGCTTCCGCGACGGCGGCGTCTTCTTCTCCGCCGAACTCCCGAACAGCGCCTCGCTCCTCGGCGTGGAGAGGGCGAAATTAGCGTTAGGGTTAGGGTTAGGGTTGGGGTTGAGGTTGATTTCGTCGTCGTCTAAAGCATTATCACCGATTGGCCCCATGCTGCTCCAGATCTTGCGTGAAATCTCGAAGGTGGCTTGATCGTGAGCGCTCTTGAAGGTGAATTCCTTCCCCGAACCAATCTTGTTGAGGACGTTGCGGTACTTCTTCTTCAGCCTCCGGATCTTCTCGACGAGCTGGTTCTTGTTGAAATCGAGTTGCAGCTTGGACTTGATTTGGTCGTAGAACAAAGCGGTGTCGTTGTGGTGAGAGGATCCTCGCTGCGATGTGTAGTCAAGGAACCCTTGGAGGAGCTCGATCTCGTCCTCGTCGGTCCACAGCCGCTGGAACAGCCTCCGGGAATCGTCGAGGGGCTTCTTCTCCTCGATTTGCTGCCGTTTCGGATCGGAGGTGCCGCCGTCGGCGGGGACGACGACGGTGGTGGTAGCGGCGGTGGGCGCGGAAATCGGCGCGGTGTCGCCGTTGGGGAGGGAGGAGCCGGGAACGGCGACGGTGACTGCGAGTGCGGCGGAGGAGGTGGAAGGAGAGGGGTCGTTCTCTTCGTCGTCGGGCAAAACGTCGTCGTCGTCCATGTCTTCCTCTTCTTCGTCCTCTTGAGACTCCTCGTCGTCGTCGTCCATGTCTTCTTCGGGGAAAACGGTGTCGTGTTGCTCCGATGCCATCACAGAGAGAGAGAGAGAGAGAGAGAGAGAGTTTGGTATAATACAAACTTGGTTAGGCCGAAGAAAAAAGTGGGCTCTCTCTCGCGGGTTTCGGTTTTGGTTATTGTTGGACTGACCCTTGGTGGTAATTGGAATTGCAAGAGTGGTTTCGGTTTTGGTTTAGGTAGTGGACCAACCTACCAAATTGCCCCCACATAATATTCTTTTTAACCAATGACCAAAAAAAATATTCTTTTTTCCTATTTATTATTCGCACTATCTCAG
The DNA here is from genome assembly GCA_031439585.1 of Pterocarpus macrocarpus. NCBI lineage: Eukaryota > Viridiplantae > Streptophyta > Magnoliopsida > Fabales > Fabaceae > Pterocarpus > Pterocarpus macrocarpus. The sequence goes on along the minus strand of CM062515.1, from coordinate 3,421,204 downwards.
GTATTGATTGGAGTGGAAAGTGTTTTGATCTGTTAAGTATATAATCTTAAATTTAATTTTAGAAACTATGTGCATAAAAAAAAAATATTTTTGAGAGGAATTTTTATTTAAATATTTGATTATATTTTAAAAGATTAACCTCTTATCTATTAAATTTGAGAATACTCTCAAAAAAAAAAAAAATGGAAATAACTATGTTAAGGAGCTTGTGTGTGATAGAGAGAGAGAGAGAGAGAGAGAGAAAAAGGGGGTTTCTATTTATTTTTCTAATCCTAGTTTCACCTCCTCTAGTTCATGACTATTCAGCACAGCATAACCGAAGATCGGGAGTAAAGTGTGTATCTATTGTATTGATCTAGACTCTCTCTCTCTCTCTCTCTCTGTGTCCAGCTGGTAGTTGATGCCTTGAAACTCACGGATTTCATTCGATTCACATTTCCTTCAATTTGCTAACAAATCCCATTGACGTGTTCCATTTACATTGCCAAGTTCCCTATCCTATGCGTTTTTTTTCTACACTCCTTTTTTTGAGTCTATATCTTATGCAAGTGGAGTTTCTTGTATTATTTACTTTCGTTGTATAATGACAAGTTTTCATTGATAAGTGTTAAATTAGTTTATACAAATAAAAATATATTGCCTCTAGCTTATGCACAAATGTTACTATCTTAAGGATGACTCCGTGTTACACACCTCTCAAAAAGTACTGCTAGAAGGGGAAGTAATTAGCCTAAAGAAAGAAGTATCTACTTTCAAGTATTCCCCAAATGTATCGATTATCATAAAAGAATGTGGGATCATTTTTTTTTTTTCACTCTTTAATATACCTTTTATTCAAAAGTTGGAGATGTATGTGCTATCTGCCTTTATAATTTTACAACAAATAAAAAAGTCTCTTTTTATTGACCACGCCTCAAATTGTTAAGTATGATTGGACCATTCTAAAACTAAGAATTTAATTTGATTCAATTCCTTATTTTATATTCAAATGTTTGGAATCGGGTACAAGATAAAAGTTTACCCAAAAAAAAAGGTTATAAGATAAAATTATATATAGTAAATATGAAAAATTATACCAATATGGGAGTTGGCGTAGTGGTAGAGACACATTACGGCTCAAAGGAGGACCTCGGTTCAATTTCAATCATTCAATCATGTATTACCACATCAACAAAATATTTGACACTTACAATTATAATATCAAAAGTTACACATATAATAACATATTATTAGATAACAATATATAATTCCTTACACTGATAGTATCTACATATGCTTTTTTGATTTTATAAATTTAAACTTGTTCTCTCAAATTTTATTCCTAATAACATTACCATAATTTATTTAACTATTTTGATAGAAAAACTTTTATTGCTCCCAGAGCAAAAAAAAAGTTTTGCCAAAGGGGATTGGCTCATCTAATTTGCTTTCTATTCATATATTGTCAAAACTTGGATTCAATTTTTAAGTTCTCTTATTTATAAGTCATTTATAAATACCTTTATAAGCACTCATTGAGTCTAAAGACATATTCTCACCCTGGATTAGGATAAATCTTGCCCTCATCTTAAATTTTTATAGAATGCAACCAAAAAAAAAAAGAGCAAAAAAGAAAAATCTAAATCATTCAATGTTCAACACTTTATCAATTCTATAAAAATGTAGTTAAAGTAAATGATAATGATAATTCACAAATCTAAGATATTGAATAATAAGTAAAATAAAACATCAACTTTTTCTTGCCTTAACCTAAAAATGCTTCTTTAAAATATTGTAAATTAGGTCATCCATGTGCCACGTCTTTTCCATCATTCCATGTTTAGTCGTTAAAAATAGTGGGAAGTCCCTCCGTGTGAGTGGACTCAATTTCCATTGCCACCTAGTATTTTTTACTCGTGCGATGCACAGAACGATTTTCATATGTACTTTTCATGTTTATTTATATTATGACAAATATATTTGAGCATATAAAATTAAATAATAATTATATCTAGCAATAAAAAAATCTAGAAACATTAATATACATATTTAAAAATCCAAAAAATATGTAAAAGCATAATCTCTGCAACAATAAAACTTAAATTTTGCATGCGATTAGACTTGACAAAACACTCATGAAGAAGGAAAAGCAATATATATAATATGATTTGTCTCCAACTACATAGTTCAAAACACTCGTTTGTTTCCTTATCTAACATAACCAAGCTATTTGGTTCTTTTCAAAGAAGTTCACTCAGTTTTCGACCAACAAATATTTGAACAACACCAAAATAAAATAACCATACACAATAAACCAAAAACAATATTCACAAAAACATTAGGGAGACAAAAATTAAAAGAATACAATAGATAATAAACAGCAGCACACCAAAGAAAGGGAAAAAAAAAAAAAGAGAAAACTTATAAGAATACTTCATCATGGAATATAGTAAGAAAATACAAAAGAAGGGATAAAAAAAGAAGACTTGGTATATTAAAAAAAAACCAAAATGAAGATTGCTATAGCACCAAAAAAAGCACACCAAAAAAATAATGAAAGAGAAAAGACTTGTTGTGTTTAAAAAATATCTAAATGAACATGACTATAACACAAAGAACACTCTTTTAAATATAATAGTAATAGTAAATAGTAACAAAGAAGAACACTGCTTTGAATGTTATACGAATATAGCAAAGAAATAAAAAATAGAACACTACATAGAATTAATGCCAAACACCATTCTCTTATCAAAATCCAAACTTCCAACTCTAATAAGTTAAAGAACTCTCAAAAGCTAGAGAGAAAAGCCAAGAAAAGAACACAAATGAAGACTTATAAGAATACTTCATCATGGAATATAGCAAGAATATACACAAGAAGGGATAAAAAAAGAAGACTTGGTATATTCAAAAATATCAAAATGAAGACTGCAATAGCACCAAGAGAAGCACACTAAAAAAATACTATAATGAAAGAGAAGGGATTTGCTGTATGTAAAAAATATCTAAACGAATATAACTATAACACAAAAAATACTCCTTTTAAAATAATAGTAGTAGTAAATAGTAATAAAGAAGAACATTGCTTCGAATGTCATACGAATATAGCAAAGGAATAAAAAATAGAACATTACTTAAAACTAATGCCAAACCCCATTCTCTTATCAAAACCTAAACTTCCAACTCTAATAAGTCAAAGAACTCTAACAAGTTAGAGAGTAAAACCAAGAAAAGAACACAAATGAAAACTTATAAAAATACGTCATCATGGAATATAGCAAGAATATACAAAAACAGGGATAAAAAAGGAAAACTTGGTATATTCAAAAATACCAAAATGAAGATTGCTATAGTATCAAGAAAAATACATCAAAAAAAATATGAAAAAGAAAAGACTTGCTATGTTTGAAAAATATCTAAATGAACACAACTATAACATAAAGAACACTCCTTTTAATATATTACCTATGAGGCTATGACTGCTAGGCAAAATAAAAAGCAGGGAGTTCATGTGCTTTTTGTTTTGACTCTTCTGCCCTTCACAGGGGAAAGAAACATTAAAAAAAAATGTAAAATAGAATAAAAACAAATCAATTCATGATCACTTTGCTTTGCCAATGGGCGGGAAAAATTGAGTTGGGCAAGTACTCACCTTTTATAGTAAGAGATAAGAGTGTCGCGTAGGTTGCAAATTAATAAAAGTTTGTTAATTTAGAAGGACTGAAGACTATATTATTCAAATTTAATAAGGCTGCTACTTTTCCTTCCAAGCTCCATGCCATTCTAGCAAACAAATTTTTCTGAAAAAAAACGTAAAAGAAAAAAAAATAATTGATTGAGATATAAAGCTAAAGAGCCTTATTAAGTTGAATGTTAATCTCATAAAGGTATCATATGAGACTCGTTTTTTTTTTTTTTTGGTAACTTTAAAAAGAATATATATATATATGTCATGTCGGTCACGCGTCATGTAACAAAGAATAGTGTTGTAGAATAAACATTAGTATACAGTGATGATGAATTAAAGAATTCAATTTTAAAACTCGCCAAATAAGCATATCAATCTTAATAAAAAATATTTAACAATACTTACAACTTAAAAAAAAAAAAAAAAAAGCCATATATTGTTGCTGGTTTTGTTCCTGCTAATTTACATATATCAAGTTGATATTTTTGTCACCAGTGCTGACGGAACCGTTGAATAATGCACCAGAAAGGGCCGGCTTAAATTTGTTTTAACACGGTGAGCAGTTAACCATGAATTCTGTAGTGAAGTAGGCATTATTAACAAATGGAGAAACCAGAGGATTTTTGGAGAAGTAGGTGCATTTGAAGAGGTCGGGGATGTTGCATGACAAGGTTGAAGCTACATTTGAGGAGTTTGCGTGCATTGTAGCCGAAAATGATTGAGGCTTCATTCTACCCAAAAAACGTCTTTGGACATGCAGAAACAGCATGTGTACTCCTCAGCACAGACGCTGCAATGAATTACCGGCTGAAATGGTTGAACAATATACCTACTCAGCATTCTTTTATAGTTTTCGAAGACACGTAATTCAATTTCATTATATAGCTGAAAATTAAGAGCTTGAATTCCGACATAACGGCCTTGTAATTCATAGAGATTCAATCCAGTTTTTAGCCCAGCTGTTTCCTTCATAAAAAAAAACCACTCGAAGAAAATAAATATTCTTCCATATATTTTAAGACAAGATGACTTATAATTTCGTTCTCCAAAAATCTCTATCATTCAAATAATCTGAGTCAAAACGTCGTCAATAATAGATCACGTTATTGGTATGCTGCCATCTAAACCAAGAACATATCCTACGTAGAGGAATGCGGCTGTGTTTGGCCCAAGATCATGCGGCATGGTAATTCACTATGACTGAATCTACTAAATATTTGAAAGTAAAGTAAATAACTGAATTCTCAAAATTGTTCATTAACAGTACTCAAAATCTCAAGTTAAAACCGAACATAAATTAAACCAGGATCAACACTTACAACAAAATATCTCAATCTATAGACCTAGCATAAGACAAAATAGCTATTAGAGAACACCCAGAGCAAAACAACCTTAAAATCAGAACAGAATATCTCAAAACTCATTTCTTCTTTCCAGCCTTGGCAGCATCAGAAGCCTTGGTCTGCACAAACAACACATGTCGGATTTTATATGTTAATCAATCAAGGAAGACAAAGGTAAACAATAATCTACAAACCACAATTACTGCAAGCAATAGAATTACCTTCTTCACTCCACGAATCTTCTTAGCTCTGTTCTTTCTCTCCTTCATTTGCTTCCTTGACTTTTCTACCTTAGTATCAAGACCGTTCTGAAATAGAGTAGATATTTTAGTTTGCTCATAACAAAGCAAATAACCCACGGCTAAGACAGAAAATAAGCATATTATAAAAGCATTGCTCTAATTCTCAAAAGATTCATATAACAAAACATATATGACAAAACACTAAAGGATGAGAATAATAAGCTGAGATTATCAGCAATCACCATTTTGTCAGAAAATTATAAAGAAATATGAGGCACACCTGACTTAACGTTTCCAACACAATATATATTATGAAGTGTATGGTTCGACAACTACTAATCTCAACACTACCATCCGCCCAGATGGAAAAGTAATAGAAAAAGAAAAAAGCAGTGATAATGTGCGAAGTGCAATAATATTGAGCAAAGAACATAAAATAAAACGGTTTTCAAAGCAAAAAAAAAAAAAAAAAGTTTATAAACAAAATCCATATGAGTAGATTGTGCTGGCCAATGACTCACCCTGATAAGCCTGTACTTGGGTTCATACTTCTTTGCATTCTCAACAGAATCATAAATCAAACCAAATCCAGTGGATTTGCCACCTCCAAAATGTGTCCGGAATTTGAAGACAAATACAGTGTTGGGGTCCTTGACTTCATACATTCTTGCGAGCTTCTCCTTGAGCTCAGCCTACATGTGATACACACCAAATTGATGATGTATTGGTACCATAATCGAAAATGAATAACTGCTCACAAATCTAATATTCAATTGCCAACTTAGTAATATTGTATAAACAATTCCGAGCACCTAATATTTACATTGTTCAAATACAAATAAATAAATAAAAATAAAAAAGAGATTACCTTGGAAACATTTGCCCTCCCTGGATGAAGGACATCGATGATCTGCATTACACGAAGAAAGAATAACACAAAAAGGTTACGGGTTGCGAACCATAGGAATCTCTGGCAAAGGCAATAAGGCTATCTAGGCTTTCGATATAGGGTTTACTAAGCAGAACATTAAGTCCACTAACTACGTGATTCAAATAAGTTCCCTACGGTTTTTCATAAAACAGAGCTCAATTGACGAGCTGTGTTTTGCAGATTTGGGGCAAACAATGAAAGAGAAAAGAGGAAGGGAAAGGGGAGACTGACGAATTGCTTCCTGGAGAGGAGCCTGTTGGTCATGAACTTTCGGGTTCGGATGGTAACCGACTTGTCCGCCATGCTCGCTCTTCACTGAGGTGTGAGGTCAGGTGTGCCCGCGCGACTGCTCTGCAGCTCAGGGACGGGATGCTAAGGAACGAATACAGCAGCTCCACAACACACGGGGATGAAAAACGCGAATTAGGGTTTCTATAAGGTTACCAACAGGATGGGCTTGGCATGCGCTCCTCAATGACCATGGGCCTTTTGAGCAGTGAGAGGCCTTGTAAAAAATTCTACCAGACTGTTGCCCCTCATTGCCTCATTGATGGGCTTGGCCCATTTTCTTCCTTCGTTTTTGGCGAGCAGACCCATGGCCCACAAAGAAACCGGGTCAAGGGTCACTAATATTAAAATGGTTATTATATATCCCGTCAAAAAATACTTATTGATACTATTATTGCCCCCAAAAAAAATGCTTATTGTGACATATATTTGAAAATAACATAAATTATAATATGATTGCCTTCGCAGTATGAATGACTACAAAAATCTCCATCAGAAAACAAAAATCATAACGTAAGTTACATTAAACGTAACTTTGTAAACAATAATTTCGACCTAACCTACGAGCAAGGAGACGTTATTTTTGGGCGAGGAGACATTGAGGATTGTTTCTAAAGCTTAGTAGCTTCTTTCTTGTTTCTTCCAAAAGAAACCCAAAACTAGTGCAAGGAAGACAGATTGACCTTCTAAAATGTGTGCTACGAAGGCTGCTCAAAATGCGCTTGAATTCTTTCTTCAAGTTGAGGGAGGAGACAGGCAAAAGGCTAATGCTTGTTGAAGCCTTTCTGAAGAACTAGGCAAACGGAATTTTTTGTTTGGCTTGTCGACATTCGACACCCGAAGAATGAATTATTTTAGTTGACCCACAAGAATATGGAGAAGATAGAAAACAATCTACGAATACGAAGGAAGAAGATTTTGCCATTCTGGTTCGGATGTTATTTCACTTTCAGATTCTACTCATATTTACGAAAGCAGAATGTGAGTTGCAGTGTGGATTGAGCCACGTGGCGTGTCCCAGTGAAAATGACAGAGATTTGGGAAGGGATTATGCGATATGAGATGAGGTTCACAAAGGCATGGCCCATTGTTCCCTACCTGGCCACGCACAACTCAACTCCCCCCATTTTTGTTAATTCCTCCTCCGAGCAGGGCAGAAACATCATCATATTACTCCCACCCCATCACGTCTTCACCGTCTTTACCCCAAAATTTTCCGCCTTTCCAATTCCGCAACTCAATTCAATCATCTTCAAAACAAATACAAATTCCCTAATTCAGTAATTCCCCTCCCCTTCTCACCAAATCCAATCCATGACCATGCCTACAACTCTGATACTCGAAGCCAACCCCTTCAGCTTCAAATGGAACCGCACCTTCTCACTTCAACCTCGCTTACCTCACTCTCTCGCAACAAAATCTCCTCATAAATTCACTCCAATTCTCTACACCAAAACCCCACCCTCTGCCAGATACACCGTCAAATGTCTCTTCTCCCCGAATCAGAACCAAAACTCCACCTCCAAATCCCCTCTAGAGGTTCTCGCCAACACAGTCTCAAACGCCCTCAACGCTCTGCGGAAACCTGCCATAGCTGCGGTGTTGCTGGGGCTGCTTCTAATGTACGACCCCACCACTGCTTTAGCCGCATCAGGGGGTAGAATCGGCGGTAGCTCCTTCTCTTCGCGTTCCCAATCATCGTCCAGGAGTTATTCGGTGCCTAGAACTTCGACCCCTTCACCGGGATTCTCTTTCTCTGCGCCCTATTATGCGCCTTCTCCGTTCGGTTTCGGTGGTGGCGGGATTTACGTTGGGCCGGCCGTTGGGGTTGGTGTGGGTGCAGGGTCCAGTTTCTTTCTCATATTAGTTGGTTTTGTTGCGTTCATTTTGGTTTCTGGGTTCCTTTCTGATCGGTCCGAGGGTAGTGTACTCACCGCAGCTGAGAAAACCACCGTGCTCAAGCTTCAGGTGTGGTCAAGTTTCTGATATGAACTATGTGAAACTAAAGTATTTGGAACTTTGGTTTGTTGTTTCTTTTGCTGGCATTGGCATTAACAATTTTGCTTAGTGTGCTTTGTAGTTTGGTAGTTGAACAATATGCTTTGGTTTAGGCTTAGCAGATGGAGATTATTATCTTTTGCCAATGCATGCATTACAATGTTGGTTTGGATTTCTGAACCAAAGCTTATGGGGTCAAGATGGTCTACTATCTTAATTGGGTTTAGAAGGCTTGTTTGTCCTAGGATAGTGTGCGCACTGCAGCTGGGAAAACCATCGCGTCAGCCGTGGTCAAGATTCTGACATAAACTATATGAAACTAAGTATTGGCACTTTGGTGTATTGTTTCTTACTTGATTGCTGGCATTGGCATAAATGATTTTGCTTAACTAACACTTGGTTGATTTAAGTAATTTGGCACTTGTTCTTTTTAAGCAAGGTCAAAAGTTAGTCTTGTGGATGGAAAAAAAACTAGTGCTAGAATAGGGTTACCCCTATAGTTGGAGTAAATTGGAGTTCAAATACTAATGGTTTAGATAAAAAATAAATGATTTTGCTTTATGTGTTTTGATGTTTGAAAGTTGAACATTTTGCTTTGATTTAGGCTAGTAGTAGGCAAGGAAGGTGGTTATTGGATTTCTGAACTGAAGGGTGTGGGCTGAAAGACTGTTTGTTATTTTAATTAGGGTTATAGAAGGCTTGTTTGTCAGCTTCTTTGTAGCTGCTTAGCTGCCATTGCACAGCACAATCAATGTAATGTCAGTTTATTCATGATTCTAAAATCTTCGGTAAATTTCAATGGAGGCGTTGTTCTTTTAGGTTGGATTGTTGGGGATGGGTCGAACACTTCAGAGGGATCTGAATAGGATTGCGGAAGTTGCTGATACATCATCTTCTGAAGGTTTGCATTATGTATTGACAGGTGAGGGTCCTACATACAAGATTAGTTGCTGTCACTTGTGTATTATTTGTTTCATATAACGTGGGATTATGGTATTTCTTGTTTACTGATCATGTGAACATGATTAGTATTTTGTGTATTTCATTTTTCAAAGAAATGTGACTGAAATGAAGGATTGATGGCATGTTTTAGTGAGAATCAGTCCTTTATGATATTATTGTTATTAGGACTTGAACTTATGAACTTTGCTTAATCCTGATGAAAGGATTCTGTTTGGGGACATCTTGTCCACTGCTCCAGCAGAAGATCTTCTTTAATCAAAAGAAATAGCAAATCCTGGAAAATAATGTGAGATGCATCACAGAACTTAATTTTATGTGTGGATAGTTCTACGCCTTGGGGTTTATCTGTGATAATACTTCTAAGCATTGAACATATTCTTCAGTTAATGTGTACATATTAAGGTTTGCACTTCAGTTCTAAATTAAGAATGAAGTTTCAATTAATGTGTATGTAATGTTGCTGCAACTGAAAATTATATATGAGTGTCAAATCTATTGTTAAGCAAATATAGAAAATCTTGAAGATAAATATTTACTTCAAATTTTGGATCACTTATGATTTGTTATGTAATGTAGCTTACAGTAACATGGTTATCTGATCATCTCTCTGTGAATGTTATGTGATGTAGCTTACAGTAACATGGCTATATGATCTTCTTTCTATTCTAATTCACTTTTTCTATCTGATTTTCATTAACAGAGACAACACTGGCTTTGCTTCGGCATCCTGATTACTGTATCTCAGCATACTCAGCTGTAAGTGACTTTTATCTCTGATAGCCTGCATTGCTTTCTTGACATTAATACATACAACTTAGTGCTATTGTGCTGTTAATCATGCTACTCTTTGGTGGTTGTTGACATTAATGCATAATATTGTTCCAATTTTGTTGTTGTGATCAATAAGATTCTGTGACATACCACATTCCACACATATATTACAGATTGCCATTTTAGTTTAAAAGAGAAAGTGTTGAAGTGACTAGCTTCCAATTCAATGTTATTTTACACTTCTCTTTTCTTTTGTGTGGGTGTTTAGATTTTGATGGGCAAAAAAAAAAAAAATTAATGGTATAACCGAGTAGTATTTTTTTATTCTCTAAAACAAAACTTTAATGTCTGCTGCTGTTCGCGTTAATTGTATCTGATATCTGTTACAGAACATTATTTATTCATTTATTTATTTTTTCAGAGTTCACCATCAATGAAAAAACTCCAAGCTTACATATGCTTTCAATTTTACCCTAAATTGATCTTACGTGGAACATCTGCTGCAGTAGAGGTGGAACTAACTGCAAGTAAGTTTAAGGAAAGTTGAAAGCATGTGTTTTCCTTGCACTTTTGCAGGTGGACATAAAGCAGGGAATAGAAGATGGAGAGAAACGTTTCAATCAACTTTCAATTGAAGAGCGAGGCAAATTTGATGAAGAGACACTTGTCAATGTGAATAACATAAAGAGGCAAAGCACAAGAAGCCAGAGAGCGAATGGTTTTAGCAATGAATACATAGTGGTATCATCTGGTTTCTAAGTAACTTTCTTAATTTGTGTTTCAACATTTTGTATTCCAGCATGCACAACAGTTAATTTGATCCATTTTACTGATCTTCATTTTCACTATATATTTCTGTGAGTAATTTTGAAAGTAAAGCAACATAATCAAACCATATTGTTACAAGATAAACTGTGGGATTTGAAAGACTTTGCCTATGAGTAATGGTTTTAGGTTCCTCTTGCATGTTCAAAATATAAATTTAATATCTTTATTGACATCAATATCTAGAAAATATGTGGAAAATTTGGCCTTTGTCTTCCTGAGGTAAGCATTATCCTTCCAGCCTAAGGGCATATCACCAGGAATGAGACATTTAGTTAATTGTTTGTAGATGATTTTAGTTGACTGTTGCAATAGAACATTTTTATATACAATGGAGGATTGTTCCCGGTGATTATTTTCAAAGATGAACCTTGTTGAAATAATTGGGCCGTGTCAACAATCATTACTACAATGTGGAAGATGAAGTTGTATCAAGAAAATAAAGAAAATGTAAAGAACAGATAAAAATCTTTCTGAGCCAATTGAGAACCTTTCTCATTTGTGTTGCTTTTCATAAGCCTCTAGTTCTATAGTGGTGGTTGGTGGACGTCAGCACACTTGAGTCTGGTCAACTCTGTATTATTGAAGAAATATGATGTTGTCTTAATTGCATCTTACTGTATGAGATGCATTAAGAATTACTTTAGATTGTAAGTTCTGTTCAAAACTTTGTTTCTTTCTTTACCTTTCTCTCTCTTGATAGTTGTCTGATTGTAATGATTCGTTCTTGTCACCCCCAGCTTTGGTGGTTACTGGTTAGCGTAGTGGATTCTTGCTTGCTTCATAATTATAGTGCCTCTTCTTTGCAAATGATATAGGTCAACATCCATTAACACACGTACTTCCAAACAGTCATATCTTCAATCTCCTTAATTCAATAGGCACCTACTTGTAGTAAACTATTTGAACGGGTTTTAAATTGTGTTTGGCTTCGGAAATTTTGAATTTAAGCTCTGCAAATCTGTTCAGTGGAAAGGGAAATAGAAGATAGAAGAGACATACAATTTTTTCAAGATGTAGATTTAACTTTTATATAGGTAATATAAGCATACTTTGTTTGCAACTTTTTCCTCCCTTATTGATCAAAAGGGTGAAGTTCCATGGAGGTAGTTCTTATGTCTTTCTTCTAACCCATTTTCTCATATATCAGATAACAATCTTGGCAGCTGCTGAAGGAGTACATAAACTTCCTACCATCAATGGAAGTAGAGACTTGAAGGAAGCTATACAAAAACTTGGATCCATTCCATCGAGCAAATTATTAGTAAGACCTATATGATATTTTGTTGGTACATTTTGTAGATTTAATTTCATTAGGACATTCTTTGACACGATATCATTATGTGGTTGAATTATATGCAGGCAGTTGAGGTGTTATGGACCCCGCAGAATGAGAATGACACCCTATCAGAACGGGAGTTACTTGAAGATTACCCACTTTTGCGGCCTTTGTAAATTGTGATGATATGCTTGCATACTAGCTAGCAATCGAATTTATGAGCTGAATTCGGGTCGTGATTGCATGGTTGAGTATCGTATATAGTAATTATACAGAGAATAATGTTATATCTTGATATTGTCTTGCTACTCAATCTGCAAAGTTATATTTAGCTGCGACCAATGCCAGTAATGAAGGAGTGCCATCATAAAAAGGTTCAATCTTAAATATTGATATTATTAGTTGTACAAATTACCGCTAGGATATTCTAAAGAATATGTACACTATTATTAGTTGTCCTTTTTGTTTTGAAATTGCTCTGCTGTTGAATTCGGTGAACTCTTCCAGGATTTGTTCGTGTATGCTATTGGAACATATTCCTTAGAAAATGGATTTTTTCTACACGGAGACCACTCATGCTTTTGTTGACGAAGGGATTTCTTTGAGGAGGAATGATTACCAAGCGGCGATCCTAAGCAAGAGAGAATCTGACCCGTGCACTAGGGAAGTGTATGGCCTTAATTCAGAATTTTTTAACTAATTGAGCATACCCGCAATGGCCTTATCATTTAAGTTAAATATAGGTACTATTTGGTTCTCATCCTCAGAAACGTTGCATCTGTGCTATTATATTTTTTACTCTTTTTTCTTTTTTCTTCTTCGTCTTTTGTTTTTTTTTTTGGTTAACATTTTGTGAATGATTTTATTCCTTTGTCATTTTTTTTCCTATTACTTATGATTTCCATAAAACTCGATTATGCTCTCATGGGCCTAGTATGTTCCGTTAAATTGTCAAATCATTCCGCAGCACGTGAGTTGGTTTCACACAAGAGTTAGAATTCTAAACCCGACTAAAAAATAAAAGAATTAGAATTCTAAAGAAAACAAGCAAATCAATAAATTAGACTTTATGTTGCTGAATAAGACAGCATATACTTGCTGACCCAAAAAAAAACAAAAAAAAGACAGCATAGACTTGGAAATTTTCAGGGTTTTCGACTATTTTCTAAGTATTAGTTTGGAGCTGATTGATTATTATTGACCTTGAAAATAAATTGGTCCTAAGTCATGTATAATCATTATATTAGTGAGTTCATGTGAAGAAGAATTCTAATATAAAGTCAAAAAAAATTTTACGTATCAAATTTATGGAATTAAATTTGATACAATATTAGTATATAGCATTTTATATTATTAATTAATCATATCTTATTTTTTTATATAACTTGAGGTGTAAGATTAGAATAGTTTTGATGATATAGCTATACATAATTAGATAATTGTATTTTATAGTGACAGTATAACTAAATTAAAATATTTTACTTATTTTGAAGTCTCGGTTTTATGAGAGTTGAGTTGTGAAATTCATGTAATTTGCCTCAATTTGATACAAATTAGTCTTAATTTTTTCCCCTTAATTCGTGTTGTATTATACCATCATTTTTCAAACATAAATTGACATTCAATGAATTTACGAGTTTAACTTTGATGTATTATGTCTTTTATATGATTTTTGAAATAATTATTTTAAGAGTTAAATATTTTTAATAATATAATAATATATAATTAATGATAATAAAAAATTAGAGTTTAATTAATATGTATTGACAGTATAAAAGAGTTTTATACTATTATCTAATCATATATTGTATTTGTAAGACTTTCAAAATAATAAATAATTGAGTCAAATACTTTTATTAATGTAACAATATATAAATGAATGTTTGATAAAAAAATTTTATACTGAAAATATATATAAATTAAATCAAAAAACTATCCAAACAGTATATCAAAATTAAATCTCTCCAAACGCTGTCTATGTTTTATTTTTAAAATGGTTTTTCTACAGCAGCAATAGTTTGTAGAAACTTACAATTATAAGGTTTCCCCACTATTTGGTTCTACGGAAGTCAGACTGACCAGTTGGTTATATTATGTGCCCTTAATAAACACAGAAAAATCAGATGCTCCGGGAAAAATAAAATAAAATAAAATTTCCACAGTCAGCTAGATTGAGGTCATTACGCAGGATCCGTCAGTCCCTTACAACTTGGCATTAGCAATACCTATCGTTTTGCTTTCAGAATCCAGAAAGCACACATGGAATACGATACCCTCTCCCTATCATTCATTTTATAAGACCAATTAATTGATTACCTTTGGAAGCCAACTCAACCATCCGTCCTTGATTGAGAAATAAAGCAGAGGGCCCACGTGAAGCAATGCAAAAAAGTTCAGAAGCCATTTAATTGGCCAACGCCCTGTCAGAACTAACATTCCTAATAATATATACTTTACCAACTCAAGAGGGAAGAGAAAAAATTGTAAGTAATATTTGTGTTTTTTTTAACAAAAAATTATTTTTTATTAAAAAATTAATTTATATATCTTTAGATAAATTTTTAAAAATAATTAAATTTTTTAAAAAATTAACTTTTAATTTTTTTATTATATATAAAATTTAAATTTTAAAATCACTTTTTTAAATCGAAACAATCTCACACATAATTGATTGCATTGCCATTTGTCAACGTAACTCCAGCCCCTTTCCCTTCTCATGCAAATCAATTACCAACGCCTTTCCTCCAAAAGCACTAATTTCAACAAATTACATACAATGCAATAAATTAACGAAGTGTTGGACCGGAGCCCTTGAATATGGCCATTGTTTTGGCAGAATCGTTGTAATTGACCAGCATAGGCAGACACTAATTTTGACCCAGCTGCTACACTCAATCATTGTAGCTCTACTTGGAAAAATAACATAAAAGAAGCTTGACACAATGTTGTCTCTTATTACAAGTTATTCCGATCTCTGTTTCGAAGACTTGGACAAATTTACATAGACTTTGACCGATCGTTATATTTGATAATGGTATCCTAACAAGCCACGTTCACAACCATTACCCCCCTCGCCAAAATCTGATTTTTCTAAATACATAACACCGGTTTGTACACTGATTCTTTTGGTGGTAAATTAAATACCTAAAAATGAGAAATGAAAAAAAAAATGGAAAAAAAGGTAGGATGTTGAAATGAGATAGCCTCTACGGTTGTATATACATAATATACAAAAGAATTCATCATAAAATTATATATTCACAGCATCAACAGGGAGGGAAACTGTCCTGTGTAGAGAGTCTGGAAGCAAAGATGCTGCTGAGTAAAAACTCTTGGCAGTAACCATACCTTTTTCTGGGGAACACATCACCTCATAATTTTGGGGCCTTAAGGTGTCAAAATCAGGGTGGCTCCTTCGGATTTGAGAATGGCAACTAAAATCACGAAGCCAGTAATTACCAAGGGGTTTCAAGTGGATACCATGGTCACCTCCTTTTAATGTTTCTGTCAGTGAAGGTGGCATAATGCCATCTTCTGTTTTGTGCTCTCTGTTACTAGTCGGTGATGATTTATCTGTTAGACTGAGCTGTTGATCTCTAAGGTCCCTCAACTCCATTTGGTATTTTGCTCTGAGCCATCTCAATTCTTGTTGGACCTCTTTCTCATATTCATCCTCAAGGCGGCAATATAACGATTGGATTGTAGATAAGTAATGAGCTCCTGATAAATTTTGCAAGGAGTTTCCCGCGTCAGATGCAAACTTCTGTTCCCTAACACCCTGTCCTTTATCTTCAGCTAATATTGATTTATGTAATTGTTCAAATTGTTCATCAGAATGGCTTTGATCTGAATCTACTGGACTCAGTTCACAACTTTCATGCTGATTCCGAAAATCCCGATACTGGAAGCAGTCTGACTGTCTTGATACGTTAGGTGCATCCCCTCTAACATGATTATCGTACTCCTCAGATTCGAAGGTAATCTCCTCAAACCGTCCATGCATTGAAGCACATCCATGCCTACAACACTGACTAAGTTCTAAGTTCTTTCCACCTTTATTATGTGAAAGAAAATCTGTAAGAGAGACACCAGAAGTATGATTAGACACACAATTGTCGCAGAAACTTTGATTTACAAAATGCGGAGCTTCCTCAGCTCCTGCTCCTGGCTTCCATTCAGGTACCAAGGAAGCAATTTCCCCATCTATCATATCTGCTATTCTGGTAACATCCTGATCAGTGATGTCGAGTTCTGCAACCATTTCAGTTGCTACACTTAATGCTGTGTCCATCTCCATGTTAAATGGGAAATAAATATTTCGAATACGATCTGCAACATAATTAAGTCAGACTATCAAGCTCAAATTCCATAATGAAATATACAAGCCATGGGTATAAAGCACCAACATAATAAAAGTGGCATCCTAACCTTCGTTATCTGCAATTCTTAGCCTCAAAAAGATGGCTCCATCATCTTTCCTCTTCCCTTTTATGCTTATGTCAACATCTTCAGAGGGTTCGTCATCATGACACTCGAAAAGTTCAATTCCACTGGGTTCAATCCCAGCTGGATGAGAACACTCCTCTCCTTCATACCCAAAGCCATATGAGTATTCCGTGCTGAAGTTACTATAGCTCCGATGACGATCAAAGAAGGGCTGACTGACATGAGGACCCAAGTCATCCAACGCTCCACTGTCTACAGGTCCCAAATCATATTCGTAATCATCAATTTGAAGAAAAGGATCATCTAGAAGCTCCCTAGCAGAGAGCCTTAGAGGCACTGTTGCCAAGCATTTCTCAATAAATTGTCTCACTTCTGGATCCTTCACTTTATACAAAGCATCTGGTTTTTTACCCTGGAGATGTAAAATGTCAATGATATCTCATCAATCCAGTAGAAACCCTTACACAATGGTAAAAAGAAAGAAAGCAATCTTACAGAAATAACTTTCTTGTAGATTTGTGCTGGGCTGCTGCATTCGCTATAAGGATATTCAAATGTTACCATTTCTAATACACACATCCCAAAAGAATATATGTCAACTAATTCATTATATGACTCTTCATATACTTCAGGGGCCATGAACTCGGGCGTTCCTGTGAAAACAAAACTGCAACAGATGAAACTCTAGCTAGAATTACTAACCCTTGTTCAAATCAATCATCCAATTATCTTAAAGAACATCAACCTTGCAGGATATATCATACAGTTTTGTATGTTATCACGAAATCATTTTCAAAACAAGGCATCAACTATGTGAACTAATTCGCGAAGGTGGTCTTTACTTGATATCTCCTAACATGATAATACATGAAATAAACATACCTACACAATGGGCAACATAGGATTTCCGGAGAATTGCTGCCAAGCCAAGATCTCCAATCTTCACTTCCCCTTGATTTCCATTGATAAAAATATTATCACATTTGAGATCTCTATGAATCACAGGTGGGTCATGGCTATGAAGATAGAGTAGTCCACTCAGGATCTGTCTACACCAATGCTTCACTGCTCTGATGTTAACTCTCTTGTGCTTAAGCCGATACCTATATTGATAATCAAAATAAGTGAAAGATGAAGAAACAACACAAGATCTCAAAAAGCACACAAAGAACAATGAACAAAAACGGGGGATGAAAATTAGTTGGAACTCCAGAGAACTCACTGTCTAAGAGTCCCAGAAGTGAACATTTCAGTCACGAAGTTAATATTCCTGTTTGCAGCATCGACCCAAGAGGTGTAAAATTTCATAATGTTTCTGTGCTTCAATGTTTTCAGGAGATGAATTTCACAGTAAAGCCTCTCGAGATCTTCGGGGCTTTGCAGGAAATCATAGAGTTTGACCTGGTTCCAAGCAACTTCAATCCCTTGATACTCATCAAATGCTCTATATCTGCGTCAATTGAGAAGCCAGACCAAACACCAAAAGATAAAAATAAAATAAAATAAAATATAAAAAAGAATAATTATCAAATGCCCATTTCCGCAAACTCAAAGAAAAAACAAAGAGGAGCTTCAGTTGTGACATAATCAGCAGTGGGCCAGTAAATCAATAACTAACTGGTAGAAGCCGTAAAAGACCTCAAATTTTAGAAAATTAAGAAATGGGTTTGACAGAAACTAAAGCAGTAATAATACGAGGTTGTGTTCATACACTGTCTTGGATGCTCCTTTGCCCAGGATTTCATTGTACTGCAACAAACAGTGAAAAAACAACAGTATCATCAACGTGAGCCCAGATGAAAGAAATGAGAGAAGGTCGAGAAAGAGGGCATACTCTGCCATATCTGCCAGTTGGATCAACTTCTACAAACTCAGAAGAGGAATCTGCTTCAACCTCATTCATCATCTGTTCTACTTTCTCTCTCGCTCTCTCTCTTTTGCGTTTTTTTTTTTTTTAACTCTCTTATTTCTCCTTGTATCGTTCCTCACACCAACTGAGAGACCCAAGAACAGAAGCAGAATAAGAAAGGAGTCATATATATATATATATATATATATATATATATATATATATATATATATATATATATATATATATATATATATATATATATATAAAATAGCCAATAAAAATAAAAAAAAAATATTAATTTATATAAATAATTATTTAATATAATGAGAGATTTATTATAATTTTTTATTTTCTTCTATTTTTATTGATTAATAGTATAACATTATTTTACTCTAATATAATTTAAATGTATTGATAATATAAAATTATTTTATACTAATATAATTTAAATATATTAATAGTGTAAAATTATTTTATATTATCATTTAATAGAAATAATAAAAATATCAACTCATATAAATAACCATCATTATAACAAGGAATTCGCTATGATCTTTTACTTTTCAGTATTCCTATTATTCGAATAATATAAAACTATTTTATATTATTAATATATATTAATTAAACTTTTTTAGTAATAATAAAAATTTTAAACTATTTAACTAAAAAATTTAATTTATATATATTATCAACCTAAAAAATATTTTATTATATTAATAAAAAATATTTAATTAAATAATAATATAAAATTATTTTAAATTATTAATATATTAAAATTAATCTTTTAAAATATAATATTTAATTTTAACATAATAATAATATTAATAATTTAATTGGTATGTATTGACAGTGTAAAATGATTTTATATTATTAATTAATAGAAATATTAGAAAGTGAGAAATTATAGTGAACCCCTCGTTATAATGGATGATTATTTGTATGAGTTAGAATTTTTTACTATTTTTATTGATTGATAATATAAAATTATTCTACACTGTCAATATATTTAAATTAAATTTTAATATTAAATATTTTATAAATAAAATATTTAATTAGATGATAGCATAATTTTTTTCAATAAAAATTTATTAAAATTAATCTCTAAAAGATATAATAGCAATTTATTAAATATTTGACTAGAAGGAGAATAAGAAAGCCAAAAGGCGTGTATGATTTGTAAACGTTTTTTTTTTAATATAATTTTTAATATTTTGTAAAAATAATGAGATATTTTTATTTTTAATCTTTTTTACATAGTTAAAGAATTAAAATTGAAATAGTATAATACTTGTATAATCGTCGAAATGATATAATTAAAGTACCATATCTGTAATTCGTTAATTAATTTGAACCATATATATGGATGTAAGATCGAAAATCATTTTAACTCTCATCTGCCGTCCATATTTATCTAGTCAATAGGCATAAGGTTCAGATCAACATTAAAAGGAAAAGGATATGTATCTTTCATAATCGAATAATATTGATGTATTTTTTTTTTTTTGTGCACATAATATGATGTATCATTAATAAGGGGGAGAATAATATTCGTTGATACTTGTCAACAAAATTTTTAATAGAGTTTTCAATTTAATAACGTAAAAATTTTAATTTAACATCAGTTTGATATGGAATACAAAAGAGGAGAAAAATTTATGGAATGGACTTTGTGATTAAAATTATACGTACAACTAATATATGAATTTTTCTCTTCTATTCTTATATTTATACCAAACTCACTCTTAGGGAAAAAAAAAACTTTAATTATCTGAGATTAGTGAAAATAAAAAAAATAATTATGAAAGATAGTGAAAATAAAAAGATTTAATTTTACTACATTAATATTATAAAAAAAATTTAAATAATTATTCAATTATATATTATTACATCATCATAAATTTTTTTTTTTACACAAAAGTTTAGGTTAATGAAATTATGTGGTAACTGATAGTATAAAATATTACTTTTATACAGTTAAAAAAAAACATTACTTTTATATTTATTACATTGCAGCAAAATTAATATCAAATAAAAATGAGAAATGCATGCTATAAAGCTTACTGATTGCTGGGCCAACATTCAAACATCGATCCCCTCCTCCTTTCGCCTCTCTTCCCAGAAAATATCTTTTAAATTAAGAATTGAAATATATATATATATATAGGGTCAAGATTTGTTGGTCTAACTTGCTTACTAGCAGTCCCATTTGAACTTATATTATTCATTTAAGTAATTATGCAGTGTGCCCTTG
Organism: Pterocarpus macrocarpus; assembly: GCA_031439585.1. Taxonomy (NCBI): domain Eukaryota; kingdom Viridiplantae; phylum Streptophyta; class Magnoliopsida; order Fabales; family Fabaceae; genus Pterocarpus; species Pterocarpus macrocarpus. Next base: position 3,400,348 of record CM062515.1, on the reverse strand, counting down.
GTAAATAACTTATATTTGATATTTGTACTTATGAGAAATAAATGGAAAATGTCACTTCATTTATCTCTCTATTTTATCATTAACCCTTGCTATAACAAAGGGGAAAAAATGAAAGGGGGAGTATTTTCTTCACGCTTTATAAAATTTCTTTCATGCTATTTTCTAATTTGTGCCTTTTTTTCCTCTAAGGGATGGTCTTTTCATAATATTTATAAATAAAGAATTTAATTTTGATATATTAATAGTATAAATTTTTTTATATTATTATCCAATCATATTTTATCAAATTAGTAAATATGATTAAATTTTATATCTATTACTTAAATAATTATATAAATAAAAAAAATTAGTTAATTATATAAAAATATTTTATATTATTAATATATCAAAATTAAACTCAGAGAATCATGTTGTAAATAAAATCCTTTCTATAACTAACAAAATATTGGTTTGAATATAATGATTTTGAGTTCTTAAACATGTGATTTGAGGTTTAATTTTGAGATATATATATATATATTATTAAAAATGGTTTGTAGCTTAGATGCTAACCGCATTTCAAAAAATGAATTTCTTATCGACTTTAGAATAAAAAAAATAAAATAAAATAAAGCCTATCTATTAAAAAGTTGACTTAGTTGTCAAGGATTCCGTAAGTGCCGTACACTTGAGAGTCAAAAATGAGCAAAAGGCCTGACCCCACGTTAAGGCCAAAAGCCAACACGTAATAATAAAACAAACGTGGGTTAATTAAAACAAGGAAAGACATCGTTCACGATGGAGTGTGCCAATTGGCAATTGGAGTTTACAATTCTTAGAGATTAGAACCAAATCTGATATACAAATCTTTTCGTTCAATAATTTTTCTTGTAAGATTTATAAAAGCAAAGAGAAACGCAGCTAGTTTGAGACCGATGGAACAATTTAACACACTAACAAGCACGGCATAACGAAGATCAATCCGTGACAAATGGCTTCTATATATATATATATATAGTGCCATCTCTGTCCTATTTCTCCTAAGCAGGCCTTTGTCCATAGATTTCGATCACAAGTAAAATGGTTAAATGGGGACAAAGGCCAGAGAACGGAATAGCACGAAAAAATAAAAGGACACTAATCCATTTTCCAGAAAAGAAGCTAAATGACTCCTTCTACGGAATAAATGAATATAAATTATACATGAGCGGTTGCGTGTATTAATTAGGCTTAGTTTAATAATATTCTTTGAAAGGGTTTTCTAATTTATGAAAATTATAAATCAATTTTTGTGATTGATAAATCAAAAAGTTGGGATAGTCTTGTTTTTGGAAGCTCTAATGGAGTGATTTTTAAAATTAGTTTATACTTTTTAAAATTTAAAAGATTAATACAATTTTATTCTTTTTAATAATATTAAAAGTAAAAATTATTCTTTTTATTATTTGCATTTATTATAATATTTTTAGATTTTAATAATAATTTTATTAAATATTATTTTTATAGCTTTTACTTATATATTGAGAGTAATTTTTATATTATTTTATCAAATAATATTATTATGACCTTTTAAAAGTAACTTTTAAAAAATTTTAAAAACTCAGTAGCTTTCAAAAAATCACAATAATACCCAATCGAGTCTTAGTTAATAATAAAAGCTCCACCTTTTTTCCCAACTTATTAATTATCATTATTATTATTATTATTTATAAACTAAAATTTATATCATAACATACCTCCGAGCTCAAAGGACCAAACTTATCAATTATAATTCTTGTTTAGTCGTTCTCTCTATTAGAAATAAAAATAGAAAAGAGATTATCTGTACTTTTATGATTTTATTCTCCTAGCTCCCTAGTACATATCCAACTAAACTTAAATGGACTGATAAAGAAATACAAGACAAAACATCATTCTCTTATTTCAAAAAAAGGGTAAAGGGCAATTTCTAGTTTTAGCTTTTGACCTTCAAGTAAAGGCTCTGAAGCTCCTTACTTTACAAGGTGCATGAAACACTTTGTAGTCTCATGGTGAGATCCAATAATTATATCAATGCAACTAATAATTATGATATACCATAAAACTAACTCTCCCTCTCTCTACCCCCTGTTGATTTCTCTTTTCCACTTCCTTCTTCCTCCTCCTTGGCTTCTTCCAATAGGCACCGTGCCATTTGCTATTTGCTTTGTCACAATGGGTCACCACTGCAAACCACCCCACCCTTCCTCCTCTTCTCCTCTCACATCTTCCCCACCATACACCACCACCACTACTGCCACATCTACCATTTTCGAACCATGGAGAAATCAAATTGGGCTTGCTAGGCTACTGTGATGTGGTGCTCCCTTTGTAGGTTTCTAGGTACATCACGAAAGGTAAGAAAGGTGACGCTCTTCTGGGATAGGTTGTTAGTGAGGAGAACCACTCACAACACCATTGTCACACAACCACCATGGCTGTCTCGCGCAAGGAAGAATAGAGACCACTACAGCTCCTGCCCGATCGTGCCACTGGTGCTGAGACTTCATAAGGATGGTTGAGACTTTTGGTGACGGCAAGGCAACATTAATCAAACCAAGCATCAATGGCATATGGATTTTACCATGGGTGACTGTTAGATGAAGAGAAAAGAAAGAGGTTGAGATATATTCGACCCAAGGTCGAGATGTATTCGACCTAAAATGTATCAATATGAAAAGATGAAGCAACATACGAGGAAAACTTTTCGACAAAGGAAGGGAGTCGAAACCTAAAGACCACAACTAGAGGGTCGAAAAGATCAGATGTTTGGGGTTGAAAATATATAAAGTCAGAATCAACTAGTGAAGACTTTAAGGAGTCTGGTTTGAACAACAAAGTTGTGGGAATATTTCGACTAGATCAGAACATCATAAAGATGTGAATGATAAAGGGGCAAAAGGATAATCCAAGATAGGATAGGTTCTAGAAAGGATAAAAAGGTCTACACAGGACCCTAAGACGTGATAAAAGAACGTGAAGATGAGAGAGAATAAAATAATAAAGAAAGCAACGTGGGCTGCAAAGTAACGGACTGCAGAATGAAGGGATAATGGGCTTTGGAAGAACGGACTTCAAGACGTAGTAGTAATGGACCCCAATTTCTAGCAAATCAGGAAGACTATAAATAACCGCCTTATGAAGAAGCAAGGGGACCTTTACACAATTGAGAATCACCTCTAAACATACTCTGTCAAAATGCTCACACTAATGCTTAGGAGTATGGAGGAACTCAAGTAACAGTCCTTTATATTTGTTACCTTTTTTTTTTAGTTTGTTTCTTTACCATACAGTATCAATTTCTAGTTTGTTAATACATTATCATTGTTAATATTTCTGATTGTTTCAATTTCATTAAATTTCTGTACTGTCATTTGTTTATTTTGATGCTTTAATTTATGGGAACTCATCAGAGGAACCGCTTCCATTTCCCGAATTGAGATCTGTAAAGCAAATTGATTACGGTCGATTTAATTTATTTGTCGACTTAAAATCCAGTAAACAGTGACCCATAGCCTTGCACCGGAGCAAGCAATGCCGCCAGTGAAGTCCACTGCACCACCAAGGTGAAGCTGTACCTTGCATGCTGTGTGCGTCCGCCAACACTGGCAACGGCGACGATGGTTCACAAAGCCCTGGTGATGGCTATCAATATGTCAGTGTGGTGAATGGGGAGGAGAGAGAAAGTTGTCGAAGATAGGTGAAGTGGGTGGAGGGAAGAGAGAATATGAAAATTTTAGAGTGAATACATGTTTTTTGGTGTATTTATAAACCATCCTATTTAAACCATTAGATAACAACATATGCACCCAGCCAAAATATGGTGCACCAGAACCTTCGCTTTAACTTCAATGCAAACGGCCTCTTACTGAAGTATATAAATTTGTAGCGTGTTAACATTGCTAATTTAGAAATTCACCCAAAGAAAAAACATTTCTAAGATATTATAACAGAAAGCGTGAGCGCTCACATTATTATCATGAATGATGAATCAAAACTCAAGTGGAAACAGTACCACCTTCAAAAAATTAAAAAAAAAGGGGCAAAAAAAAATACCCCAGTGGCAACCAGCTAGTACGTAAACTGAATAATAAGATTTTGGATAATCGCTCTATATCTGTACGAATTAGCTCAAATGTGGATTGGACACGTGCATTGTTTGGAGGTTAGGGTGCACTGATTGCCGGTCCCAGCACATTCACGCATAAGCGGGATCCCATGTCCATTCATCCAATGCTTCTCAAAATATTTTGTCAATAATTAAACAACCAACCAGGAGCCCAGTAATAATAGAACCAGGAGGAGTAATGATGCCATTTACTTCATAAAGTTTTGATTAAAAACAAAAATTGTAATTTATCCACTATCTTATTGATGCAATTTATTTTTTTAATTAACCGTCGAATTGAATCATCAATTTTAACAGAACTATAATGAAAGAGAGTAAATTTCATATTTAAATAAATTATGACCTATACATTATATTTTTTAAAAAATAAATGGTGCATAAAATAACATTGTTTTTCCTTTTTTTTGTACTAATGAATTCTTTTTGGGTACTAACCTTTAATTAGTTTTTGATTTTCCCAAAAAAAAAAAAAGGAAATTTAGCTTTTATTTTTTCTAAAGTGCATTTTTTCTTCGAGCCTAACATGTAAAGTAACACTAATAAAATGAGGGATACAACATGCCAGAGCTTACAAGGAGGTGAGCAGCAGCTAGCTGATCCCCAAAATTACAAAGTTTCACCACACATGTTGACATAAGTCATAGTGCAAATATGGTTGGCTTACTTAAATGGCCTTTTATTCATAGATTGTCCTGATTTGGATTCTTTTTTAGTTTTTTTAATTAAAGAGCTATTTGTAAAGTGTTTATTAAATTTGGAAACATGTCCTAATTTTAAACTAAGACAAATCTTCTCCTTGACCTAAATTTTGTTAAAATAATAATAATAATAATAATAATAATAAAGACATGAGAAAGTAATATGGATCCAAGTAAAGACATAACAAAGTAATGCAAAAGGTGTTGCTTACTTAAACAGTCTTCTATCTACGCATGGTGCTGGCTTGGGTTCCTTTTCAAGTTTTGTTATTTGTGGGTTATTTGTAACAACTTTTGTTGTAAGCGTTTATTGAGTTCAGAAACATGTCTCATCCATAAATTGAGACAAGCCTTCGCATCAATCTAAATTTTGTTGATAAAAAAAACACACACACACACGCACGCACACATCGCAAAGTAACAGGAACCAAAAGATGAAGTAACATGATTTATATATAATAGTAAAGAGTGGCCAAATGTGTAAATAGCCAGTTCGGGTATTCATGGTTGGTCACTCCTTTAAACTATCCCTCAAGTTCCGCCACTGGAGCATGTTTGATTGGCTGTCAAACTGAGTCTCCCTCAACTTTCTACCAAAAAATAAAATAAAAATAAAATCTCAAAATCCTGCTGCAACAGGACAACGTAATTTTGAACAACTGTATTCCTAAATTAAATAGTTTGGTTCAATACTCAGCCAGAGATTAAGCCTCACGGCCAACCCTCTGCTCTAAATAGTATACACATACTGTTTGGTCTCTAAGCAAAAACAACAGAATATTTAGTAAACAATGTACATTTTGACATGTGCTTAAGTTAGTTCAAGCAGATATATCAATCCGACTAGGCTTCGACTAGCCTCACATAGAATTAATTAATTAGTTGTAACCTTAATTTTGTTGTTATTACCATTTGATACGCAATTATATGAATGTAGATAGTTTTGTTTTAATCTATTTGTTTTTTGGTAAGTTTTTGTTTTAATCTATTACGAACCAATGGAAAAAAAACTTAAAAAAAAATAAAGAATTATTGTCTATCGAAACTGACTATAATTTTCTTTCCTTTTTTACCTTCTCTTTTCCGAACCCGTTTTTTCTACATCTGGGCAAGCGGCAAGGGGCACAATTCATTTTATCCACTCCCTCTAGAATAAAGCAACGGAAGTGAATTATTTATTTCGGTACATATGTCAATTTAATAATTCGCCAAAGAGTAGTATACGTTAATACTCTTTTTTTTTTTGGCTGAATATTGCTATATACTAATACTATATCACGTGAGTCATAGCTATAGCTAGAATTTGGAACTTGGAACATGGAACCAGGCTTGGGGCCAAAATATCATCGTTTTGGTTTATTTTGATTTTCAAATATTAATGATTCACGCAAACTGGTAGAGTTCGTGGAAGTCTGCAACGTCTTTATATTCAAATAAAGTTCGAAAAAAGGCCGGTGAAAATCAGCTACGGAAAGTGTACACAACATACTTTACAAGTCAGCCAATGTATCTGTCACAGACCCGAATCGAAGATGATCCAAAAGAACAGAGATTAGTATCACCGGGCCACGTGTTTATATTAAAGTTTAGGGCACACTCATGTGCGTCCACTCACAATCACAAAATTAAGAGGCATGCATGCATTTAAAGCCTTGTCTGCTTCTTCCTCTGCTGTCTATATGGTACGTACGTTTAGTTTTCTCTAGTCCAAAAGTACTTTTACAGCATTTCATATAAATTTTATATATGATTTTTTATGAACTCCTTTTTATCGATCCTCTTCTGTATCTTGTTTGGACCTTAATTTCTTAATTAATAATAAAAATTTATATATAACCACATCATGTAAAATTTTTCAGGATTCATTTTCTAATCTTTCCTTGTTTGGTCTATTTGCCAATGCTATTGGGTCCCCAAAAAGTTAGGGTAGGCATATGGTGGCTAGCTATTTGGTGGGGTCGACAACAGCAACGGGTAAATAAACTCACCCAGCTAAGGTTGTCTTTAATATTTTGAAACAATTTTTTGTTTTGTGCTTGGGATTGTGGAACACTGAATCCGTATCACAACCCATGAATTTTTCTCACAATGTTTTGGGCGGGGCTAGTGGGCACCTTTTTAATGATTATTCTTAAAATCCATCATCATATTTATTTAGAAGAAAAGATAAGGATGCGGAATTTTTTTCCCCCACCTTGATATCCTTTTCACGTGGTGGCATGTTTCCACGTTGAAAACTACTCCCGTTTTATATATCCAACAGAAACGCCCATTTTAATCTGTAAGTGTATCATGACTGTGGAAAAAACTTGTCTTCAGTGGAAGACTTCAACAGTCTCTTGATTAGGTGTCACAAAAATGGTTAAGCGTAGATTCCAGAAAAATGACGAATTTCTTACAGGTCTCTCAAATTAGTTTTGTACTTAGTCTTCACTCCTGAGGTGCTGTGTATTACCAGCAAAAGTTTGTTTTTATTCTTCGAAAATTCTAGAAGAAAAGGAAAATGGCTCCTGTGTTATGCTCATATCACATGCATTTGATTACAATATAATATAGCTGTTTCAAATACCAATTAAGACCTATATATGTGGTCTTATTAAGAAACTGGAACTAGCTTCTGGACATAATTCCTATCCCAAATAAGAATGTTTTAAATAAACAAATTAAGGGGGAGCTTAGTGTTGGATGAGGATCCTTGGGTGATATCAACTAAAAATTATTTCCAGTAGTCATGTTTCTACTATAATATACATACTCTAATTTATAAAATTTTCTTTGCCCTTGTGAATATGGGCGAAGCTATTAGATATGCCTAAACCAAAGTAAATAAATAAATCGATATAGAGACACTAAAAATAAACCATACTCTCTGGCCAAGAACTTATAATTAATTCCTACTTTTCATATTAATTCTATTTTTCCTCTTAGTTTGGTTTCTTCTTAATTTCGAACATTGAAAGCTTCTAAAAGGAAAGGCAGCTAATGGCAGTCAAAAACTAAACGCTGTAAATGGATAACGTTGATGGAGAATCATGCATCCATTATTTCTTCTAGAAAGGGCTGGAGCAGCCAGCTAAAGTAAGATTTGTTCATCGTGGAATGCTTTTTGATTTGATTAGCATCTTAATTGAGTGCGCAACTTTATGGCTTGTGCTAAGTTATGATTAGCGAACAAAATCCTTCGTCATTCGGCACGCAACTTCATTGATTTTTCCTTTTACTAAATGAGGATTCCAGTCTGCTGTACAAGATTTGTATCCTGTGGTAGCCTTCGCCAGCCCCCGGCCCCCAAAAAGTAAACAATGATTGACAAGCTAATCTTAAACTGTAAGTTGGTTTACAAAGGTTATGAGCGGCAAGTAAGACTCCTATAAAAATAAAATATACAAGGCACGTACGATTTTGATTCGTACTCGTGTTTAATCCATAACCGGATACAAACGGTCATAAATTAATAAGTCTAACTGTCCGTTTTGCAGCCCCAGTTGGAGCAATTGATGGAGTACTGTATTATCCCCCTACAATGTATTTATTCTTTTGGTTTACATATATATATATATATATATATATATATATATATATATATATATGAAATGCGTTCTTGCGTTGTGCTGTTTTCGATTCGGGCTTGGTTGTTGGACAGGATCAACGCGGACTTAAACACCCCCAGATCATGACCGAAAAAGAACAAAAAACAAAATTCTTCAGCGCGTACAAAAGCAAGAATTCAACTTTCTGATGCCCAATTTTGACCAAAAAAACTTTTGATGCCCAATTTGCTGTATATATTAAATTTAAATATATGATGAGACCGCCCTTTTTGTTTTTGGTCGGATGATAAGATCTCCCCTGTTTGGCCTATGCACAGTTTAAAAAAAGAGGAAGGATGTCCATTGCTTGATTTGGGCTTGGCTGGTGTGTAATTATGGACATATTTTGGGCAACAATGTGGACCAGAAAAAAATATGTGATGATGAGATAAAAGCCATAACGCAGTTGAGGCATGAGGCAAGTGGTTGATGCTTAGCCTCATTAAACTTCACCCCCTCCTCCAATATCCCTCAGCCTCTCGGCCAAAAATTCATATTTGTATTTATATATCCGGTGACTTTTCTTTAACAATAAATTTATTTTTTGAATAATTTTATAAAATAAACTAGTTTTGTACGTTTGTTTGACTGGGGGCAGGCCATTTGTTTGTCCTAGGGGAAGAGTGTCTATCACGGTTAGGGGTAAAACAAAGACTTCTTCGTTATTAGCTTATTGCAAGGGTAAAGAAAATGATAATTTCTAAGGGGTCAATGTACCCCCTGTTCCCCCCTCCCCATGACCAAAAATAATTTCCAAAAAAAAAAAAAAAATTTTTTATAGATCCTCTTTTAGTCCTTGGTACTTTTTCAGTTAAGATTTAAAATATGCTGAAAAAAGTAAAATAAAGGCTTCACTTTTTGGAATGTTGAAGGGTTGACCCGGTGTTTATTTTATTTTATTTTATTTTTCGGTCACACATGCACCCATCCACACACACACTCACACACCCAGAGAGGGAAGGGAGCTCTGCCCTAGGAATCGAAATCCCATCCCCTCATACGCAGAGTCTTTTTCCTTATGCAGTTACACCACTAAGCCACAGGCTCGTCTGCACTTGGGGTTTATTTGAGTGGCCCTATTTGGAAGTATATAACAAAGAGGGGTAGGGGTGTCCATCGGGTTAAGTTAATCCACGAACCCATGTGTTTTGGGTTGGGTCGACACCTTGATGAGTTGTTTTGGGTTGAAAAAATAATAACTCATGAGATATGGGTCGAGTTGTGAGTTTACCTTATCCAATTTATCTATATTGAATATCTTAAAATGATTAAGAGTGAAGATAATAATTATGTCAACTCTATAATCAAAGTAATAATAATAATAACAATAATAATATTAACTCATGACTTCAACCAACGTCAATAGTTTGTTACGTTTTTAGGATTTTTGTATATATTTTTTTTAAATTATTAAGATTTATATATGCTTTTATGACTTATGTATATTTTTTTTAAAGGTTTTTAGAACTTATAGATATCCTTTTTTAAATTTATGCATGTTAAGATTTACGGCTGTTGTGCTTATTAAAGGATTTAATATTTATATTAAACTTATGTTATATATGATTCGGACACCAACCAACGGACACCTCTAGAGAGGGGGAAGGTATAAGATTTAGACATGAGTATATTTCTATGATGATTTTATCAAACATGCCCATCAGCAGATTTGTCATAAAATATCTCTTAACTCTGTGCATTCCTAACTGAGATGTAACCTGTTCCAGTGACGACTGAGATTGTAAATAAGGAAAAATTGATGAAATCATCTTAAGGATTTTCAATGTCAAAGGTGATATGTTTTATGATGTGTTATTTTCTGTGGTCTTTGCATGCTTGATCAGAAGTCATTTAAGTGACATTCCGAAGTTATGTTTTGACGTATCCTGCTTTTTACTATCCTAAATAGTGCAATTTATATGTTGTCAGTGGATGGGATCATTTTTAATCATATCTAGCTGAGCGCCCAAAGAAATAATTCGTTCTTGCAGATCAAACTGCCAGAGCATGATATTATTCCCGTTGTGCCTTCACGACGATTATGAGCTATTTGTGACAATATCTCTTTAAAATTATCTTCTTGTTAATTTTATTTTTTCCCAGGCCACTAACAAGACAATTGAGGAAGCTGATGGTTATGTTGCTGGTCAGTAGTTTAATCATCCTTGGTTTTTCGTCTTGATTCCCATATCATGGCAGTAATCACCAATGCCTTAGATTGTCGTTCACTTGATGGCAGCTTGCGATGTCCGTGGAATTAAAAGAATAATTCCATCAGAGTGGAGGGAACCGGAGCTTTTCAAGAGCATATATGAACTAGTCATAGTTCCTGTGGTCACAATGCAACTCAGATACAACGGTTGGGTTACTGAGTTGCAGGATCTAGAAAAGTCAAGGTTTTTCTTTTATCTTCTTTTCTTTTCTGAGAGTGAGGTGCTTAATTTTAAGCTATGTTGCACGGATACAGGTACGGAGTATAAAAATTTTGTAAAAATTGGGGTACGAGTACGGCAACATATATATATTTAAAAATATAAAAATTTCATAAATTTTGTAAAATAAGAACTAAAATTTCATATGATAAATTAGAAAATACACCAATTTCAACATAAAACAAGTCTAAATTATTCAACATTACATCACAAAAATAAAAAACTACAATATTTAAAATATTGTTCTAAACAAGTACAAATAATTAAACTCTAACAGTCTCAATCTCATCATTTCCTTCCCCATCATCAGTGAAAAGAACAGTTTCTAAATCAGACTCATCAAGTAAAAGACTAGCTAATTGAAGAATTCCAGCTCTTTCAAATGGATCCCATTCATCTCCACCAATATCACACATTTTTATCTCACCTTCATGATAGCTCTTACTCCTTCTAGATAGGAGACGGAAATTAGTGTGTATGAATACTAAATCTTCAGCTTTTTTAGGATTAAGCCTATTTTTCTTCAAAGAGTGAATAAAAGAATATGTGCTCCAATTCCTTTCACAACAAGAGGAAGAACATGGTTGTGAAAGGAGCTTCAAGGCTACATTTTGAAGTTTTGGGAGTGAAGATCCATACATCACCCACCATTTCTTGGGTGATAGGTTCCATCTATCTTGTAAGCTATCAAATTGGCCAAGCTCATCTTCACCACTTGAGAATTTGACAAACTCTTGGGTTGCCTCTAACCTATCTTTTGGTTCTAGAAAATAACTCCTAAGGCATTTGTTCCTCCTCAAACAAATCTCATTATCCGTATGTGGGGGAATCCTATTTGGAGTTTCATCAAGCCATTATCTGCAATAATACCTATAAAATAAAATATAAGGCATTACTAATTCTAAGAGTTAAAGTACATTTTAAAAAACAAAAGGTAAAAGAAGTTGAAATTTAGACATCTAAACTTACTTGGGATTAAGTGAATGAGCTAAGCAATGAAGTGGTGTGTAACTTTTAGTCCATCTATTAATTAGAATACTATGTACCACTTCATAAAAGGATGACCGTTCACTCAACTCTTTGCCTTCATGTTGATATATTGCCTTCTTCACTTGCTCAATCATGGAATCCCATTTCTCATAAATCAGATGAAGGGATGGCTTATCAGTAATACAACATCGAAGCATGTCATAAATAGGTTTTGTGAAGCTCAAAACATAATCAAGTTGATCCCACCAATTGTCATTTAGAATTGTTTCTTTCACAAATGTTGCTCTTGGAACATCATCTTCTTTATAGTGAGACCATTCTTCACTAATAACCATAGATTGGAGACCGTGCTTAATGGTTCTCAACCTTTTAAGCATAATAATGATGGAAGCAAATCTAGTCTCAGCAATGGCAAGTAGTTTCAGATGCACAAATTTGTTAAACATGACAAGTCTCATGGAATGATTCATGATGAAATTTTTAATGAAAAAGCATTATCAACAATAGTAGAAATCCAACTACACTCAGAATAAACAACTTCATTGGTTGGTGTATTTTTAGGAGCACAAATGTTCTTGAGAGCAAGGTTTAGGGTATGCACTACGCATGGTGTCCAGAAAATATGAGGATGCATAGATTCAATAATTGATCCAGCAGCCTTGCAAACAGGTGCATTATCTGTAATGACTTGAACTACATTTTGTGATCCAACTTCATCAATGGTAGACGAAATTAAGTTGGCGATGTAATGTTTATCCTTATTATCACCTGAACCATCAATAGCCTTCAAGAACATAGGTCCCAAATCTGAGATAGCCATGAAGTTAATCAATGGTCTTCTTTGTGCATCAGTCCAACCATCAGTCACTACACTTACACCCTTCTCCGGTCAAGTGTCTTTGATAGGTTGAAGTAACTTCATTATATTAGCTTTCTCTTTTTGCAATAATGAAGTTCTAATGGCATTATAACTAGGTGGAAGAAAGCCAGAAATATTGGTGTTAGCAGCATACGTAAATAAACTAACAAAATAAGGATTTCTGGCAACATTGAATGGCAAACCAGCAGAGTAAAACAACCTAGCTATTTCACAAGTCAAATGTTCTCTTGCTTCATTATTAAAAGCCCTTTATAAAGGTCCTTCATTACCTCTTCTTCTCTTGCTCCCATCAAACATATTATCTCTAGATTTCTTATATTGCAACACAATTACATAAGCCCAAAGGGCACCACTACTCTCAAATTTTCCAGTCTCAAATTTACTAGTCAAAGAAGCAGAGGAATTGGCAGCATTATTACCACTTTCAGACCCTCCACTACCACTATCAGACCTGGCTGTTGAGCTTTGTGAAAACATTTGATAAATAATTACAAAGTTTCTATGTTATTCAAAAGTAAAAAATTTAAATTTTAGCAGCAACACCACAACCACTTCAGATAACAAGTTTTCAAAAAAAAAAACATAAAATCAACAGCAACAGCAAAAAAAAAAACAACAAAAACCAAATAAAAATAAAACCACACCAACAGCAAAAATCGGCAACAACAGAACAAAAAAAAAACCAACAAAAACAAAGAAAAAATAGAACAAAAACAGAGGCAGATTAGACGCTACCTTGGGTGAAGAACCGCCAGCTACCGCTGTTGTCTTCGCATTGCCGCTGCTTCTACATGATCGGGAAGCCTTGCTTCTTGCATTTGGATGAAGGGCGTTTCAAATGAAAGAAAGAAGAAGAAGAAGGGGAGTAGGAAAGTCTTAGAAGGAAGGGAAGAGTTTTGTTATTTCACTGAAGAAGGAGAAGTAGATGGGTATCTGAAGAAGGAAGGGGATGGATATCAGTATCAGAAGAAAGAAGAAGAAGAGGGGTAGGGATTTTGAATGAAAGAAAGAAGGAGAAGGAGATAGAGCTCAAGAAGGGAAAAAAACTAAAAAAGAAAGGAAGAAGTGGGTAGGCAATATAAGAAAAAAAGAAAAAAAAAAGCTGCAAGCGCCAAAAAAGAAAAAAAAACTCAAAATGACACTGTTTTTATAATTCCCGTACCCAATCGTATCTAGCAGTATTCGAGCCGTACCCAATTTTTTTTTTTTTAAAATAATGGATACGTACCTGAACGTACCTATACCAGAAAGGAACGGGTACTTTTACTAAAGTCATGTAGGGGCTTAAGAGATTTTAAGAATAAGGAATGACATGCTCAATTTGAGAATTATTGTTGAACTTATAATGAACCCTGAATTTCTGGCTGGCAGGATAGCCCTCTTCTTTATACCCCATTATGCAATATGAACCTCAAACTGTCACGTCAGCAAGATTTGTTTTTGTTTAAACGTATGGGATCCACTATAAAGATCGAGTCGGATAACCTTTTAAATTCTCGTATAGAACCATAAAAAAGAATATATTAAAGAAAATGAAGTGGCTCCTTTGACTGAAAGAAGAAATTTCTGCTCCCTTATATCTAAGGGAACAATGGCCGAGTGTTTCCAATATCTACAGTGAATGATGCATTTTTGTAACACTCATCCAGGAGTTGGAAGTTTCAGCTATTCAGCTTCCTTTTGCTATTCATTTCATCTACTCTGTGCCAAGTTTACTTGAAAGGCCTTAAAACAGCAACTGCTAAAGACAAATTAAGTGTAAGTGTGGTGTGTGTAAGAGAGCTCGCCAACCACAATCTCATAGCGAAAGCAGCACATTACAACTCAAGTTTGCATATAAAGTAATCATATTGACACACACGAAGCTCGTTCGGTAGTTCCTTATGCATGTAATCTGCCATTTCAAAGTGTATATTCAACGGAAAAGTAATTTCATTTGCTCTATTAAGAGCGAGTAACAGAGTAAAGGAAAGGAATATTGATCAGATACACACAGCGGACCTCAATAAAGGACTCAAAGGATGTCACATTACATGAGACTCGTCTGGTACCGTACAAGGACCCAACATACCCACAAAGACCCATGATACACAGGCAGACCAGCTTATTTATACAACACTATATCCATTCCATATAAACATGGTGGAAGAGAATTTTGCAACAAAAAACTCAACTTCAAGCATGCAATAATACATCATCCACATAGATAATTGGTCATTGGAGTGTGAAATTCAAATCACTTGGCTAACTCCTTGTCAATAGCGTTCTTAGCAGTTTCAAGATCCTCATCGAAGAACATATCCCAATGGCCATCCCACTTGATGAAGAACTCAGTATCCTCATAGTACTTCACCCGATGCACATCCCCAGCGGGAGTGAACAGGTAATCCCCAACCGTCAGATCGTACCTCTCCTCCTTCGTCAGATTCCAAACGCTCTTCTTCCCTTCGATCACCACCAGGTCGTGCCCGAACGTGTGGTGGTGCGCCGGCTCCACGCTCCCAGCCTTGAACCTGACGAACGCCGACGTCGGTGTCTCCCTCAGGATCTTCATCGATCCGCCGGGGATCATATCGATCGGGTTCAGTTCCCGATTCTTCACCAAACAACAAACCGCACACGTGTCAACCACTGAAGAGCTCTCGCTTTTTCCGATCTGAGGCATTTCCGTTAGCGAGTTGTCGAGGAACGACTGGACCTCCGGCGGCCAGGGTTTGTTGTCGTTGGCGGGGCAGGGGGACTTGAACGGCGTTTTGAGCCAGGTGTCGACGATCTCGATGGCGGATTCCGGCGAGGTGGACTTGCCGGAGACGGCGAGGACGTTGGAGTTGTTGATGGATCGCGCGTTGACGGCGTCGGCGGGGGTGAGGCACGTGGCTGCGAACACGCCGGGGAATTTGTTGGCGAAGATGGAGACGCCGGCGCCGGTTCCGCAGGACACGAGGCCGCGGACCTCGACGGCGGAGGAGGAGGATTGGGAGACTCGGCGGCCGACCTCGGCTCCGGCGGAGTAGTAAGATGAGGTTCCGAGATCTTCGACTTCGATGTTGAGGGAGCGTAGGTGGGAGACTAGAGCATCTTTGAGAGACGTGCCGAAGTCATCGGCGCCGGCAATGATTTTTATGGGGCGAGTGGTGGCGTCTGCTGCCATGGGGAGCGGTTGCTGGTGGCGATTGAAGGAGAGTGGACTGTATTCACCGACTGCCTCACTCGCTCACCCACTGATAGCAAATTAACGTGTGATGCAGATGAACCTGGTCTTATTACTGTCCTAATTAATTAAAGATTATTTTCCGCTACTGTATCGTATATATGGGCGAATTTTTTGGGGCTGCCACCTGGCACATGCACAGTTTTTTTCGCTTCAACATATCATACACACCGTTTATTATTATTATTTTATTATTATTGGCGATTTACACGCCGTTATTTGCACTTAGGTGTGATATGCATTTTCCTAATAATTAAGGGGAAAATTGGAAAATAAAATAAATGTATTCACACAAGTGCATCTGAATGTAAGGGAGCGAGAATCGAGATTGTTTATGCCCATTAAGACTAATTTAGTTTCTGGTTAGAAAAATTTATTATTCAGATTCAGCATGTTGAACTTGAGAGTTTTTGACTAAAAAATGGTGTGTGTGAAAATTGAAATAAACAGGGTAGTGCATATCTAATACTACCTCTTTGGCCACAACCATTCAACCAGAGACTTCAAGATTACCTTTGGCCGAAGGAAATAAGAGAGGTATGGGAGAAAAGAAAGAGAGATAGAGAATGGAAGAGTACAACACTTTAGACTTTGGGTTAATTGTATTTTATCTTCTTGTATTATAGGTAATATATACTTTATCCTCTATATTTTAAAAATGTGTATCCCGACCCCGTATATTTTATCAAATGTGCACTTTGGTCCTTCTGTTAATTTTTTCATCAAGTTTTTCACAAATATATCACACATTTAGGGTGTCAGGTTGCATATTTAGAAAAATTCAGGGAGTCAATTAGCACATAATCTAAAATTCAAGGGAGTATAATACACTTATTTGGAATAAAATACACATTTGATAAAATGCAAAGAGTCAAGATACACATTTTTAAAATATAGCGGATAAAGTGTACATAACCTATAATATATGGGGATAAAATACAATTAATTCTTAGATTTTTTAGCTTCATTTCATCAACACAAGTGTATGGCTATTGATAAATAATAAGGACTGCTTTTAGACTCTTCTAAGTTTAATACTCTTTTAGCCATATGACCAAGAACATTCCCAAATAAGGTGCATGTGCCTAATCATGTGGTCAATAGAAGCATTAAACTTAGAAGAATCTAAAGGCAATCCTTGCCGTCTATGAATAGCTATGTACTTGCATTGATCAAATGATGCCAAGAAATTCAAAGTTCTTCCATTTTCTATCTCTCTCCCTTATCTTTCATACATCTCCTATCTCCTTTAAAGTGGTATGAGAACTCAAGTTTGATCTAAACAAAATTCTATCCTTTTAGCCTTTTGAAAACAGCCATCTCCTCTCTTATGATTCCCAAACTCACAAACTAAAATTATGACAAGTGATGTGTTCATATGAAAGCAATTCTTGGTTCACAAGATGCATGGAAGATTGCAAAGAATGGTTATGAGGAATTGGAGAATGAAGGATTGTTGAATGAAGTACAAAGAAACCAATTGCCAAAAAATTGCAAATTGGATCAACATGCTCTTAGCATCATTTACTTTGAAGGAGATAAGAAAGGTATGGGAGAGAGATATGGAGAATGGAAGAATACAACACTTCGAATTTCTTGGCTTTGTGTGATCAACTCAAGTATATCTATTTATAAATAAATAACAAGAAGTATCTTTAGACTCTTCTAAGTTGAATGCTTTTATTGACTATATTGATCATGCGACTAAACACATGCACCATGTGTATTTTGGAACTACAAAGTCTTAAAACCATAAAACACACAAAAAAAGTACATGCTCATAAATATAGAAATCCAACATGTTGATAATTGAATCAAGCTTAATTATTTTATTTTTTCAACATTAACTATCTCATCTGTGTTATGTTACTATTAAACTTAAACTGATTTTTAGGAGGGTAATTGCAAGCCATTTTTTTAACCATTTGTGACTTTTATGTCTTTATATTTCAGAAGCACTAATCTCTTCCTTAGTACTTGCTGTTTTAGGTTAGCATACCATCTTGTAGGCATGTTTATGAAGAAGAATGTGAGGTTTGTCTAAGAATATGGTGCTCCAATCAAGTTCATGTAAGAAATTTTGATGGATCAATGCTAAGAATTTAGAAGACCAAACAATGATACCTATTGAAGCCATAACCATATGAGAAATATTTGGTATACTCATTTCTCAAGGGACACCGTGTCAACTCACACCCCATCCACTGTGGGGTCCACACCCCATCCAATGATAGATGGGGTGTGAGTTGACACAGTATTTCATAAAAAATGGGTATCCCTATCATTACTCTAACCATATAAGTCTCTAATTACCAATCCCAAATGTGATAATATGTAAAGTTGAAAGGCAAGATCTTCCTCTGCAACTCCCACTCTTCCTTATAATGGCCATTAATGGGGCAAGCCTTAGCATAGTAATAGTTAGGTCTAGAGAGTATTGAGGGGATCTAACCTAATATGAACATAACGTAAAAGCCCACAAGGTTGAGGCCACACTATTATCTACACTAATTAGTTATAAATGTCCAAGCTCAAAATAAATGGATCACTCAAATCAATAGTTGGGTTTCAAGATTGCATCACAATATGAATCATATATTAACCCGTTTTTATCAAAATCAAAATGTCTCAATTGATTGCAGTCCACAAAAATTATGAAAAATTCTAACATTCCCATTTAGGCAAATTTGACATGTGTCAAAGACAATATAGTTCGGAAACTTTCAAGGATCAACTATACTAAAATATGTAATCTCAATCTTGTCTTGTGATGAATTTTAATTTAATTATGAAGTGTTAAGTTGCCAAAAATTAAAATTCACTCGATTATACATGCTTTAATACAGGATTAATTAATCTAAAAGCTTAGGTTGAAGAATAATTTTATATCTTCATAAGAAACAAGAGGTTACTTTGAAATTAGAAAATGATAGTGTAAGAAACAGCTCATGTTGCAGAGAATCTCCACCAACCCCATCTTTTATCAGAAAGAAAGGATCACCTTTCTATCTGTATTCTGCATATTGTATGATGACTAGGAGGGAAAGGGCCTATATATTCTATGCCACTGCAAGGTGGAATGGTACCCGAGCGTGTGCGCTTGGTGGCAATGTTGCTTTGTATTAAAGTTAGTAAACTTCACCCCAAAAAAGAAGTTTATCGTAAACGGTCTTCTGGCCTTTGTGTTGGAGCCATACGAGTCATGATTCATGAATGACTTTTGAATGGGGTGTCTCACAAGTCAGAAAGCCAACCCCGTACAAGGGGAAACCTAAGCAAATGACGCGCCTTTGGCCGTCCTAGACGGGATGAACATTCAACGAGAATTATCAAAACATTTGAATAGGGGTGTGCAGTGCAGGTCGACCCATGAACCCAAGCGGCCACCCGAATGTAAAAAGTCGGTTGGTCGGGCCTAATCAGTAAATCCAGATTAATGTTCAATATTGATTCAGATAACGGGTTTAAAAATTAAACCTGCAAGACCCGACCCAACTCTTTTTTTTTTTTTTATAAATAATGATTCATTTACTTATATATTAATTTATAAAATTATAATTATAAATATTGACTTTTAGATTATGTTAATATATTAGTGTATAATTAAATTTATTGATGATTGATATTGTATAATGTATAATATATAATATATTCATGATTATGATTATGGAATTATCAATTATGTATGTAATTTTTTTAAAAATATATTTGATTATATTCAAATTTTAAAAATACAATTTAAAGGTTTCAAAATATCACAAAATTGAGTATTTTAATATATCTTTCATCAAAAAAAAAAAATGCTATCTACTCTTATACCCGACCCGATCCAACCCGAAAATGTTCGGGTTGGAGTTTTAGTTAGAAAAAAAAATTAAACCCGACCCGACCCGATTATATTTAATTGGTTTGGGTATTTTTTTTCCCTGAACCCGATCCAACCCGACCCGTGCACACCCCTACATTTGAATTACTGATGAGGGTCATACTCATTCTGTCATTCACCTAAAATTACAGTCATGAAAATAACACAATTTCATATGTCTACGGGGATTTTATGCTTCTTTGAAAAATGTGGCACACGAGCAACTATATGAGAAGCACTAGCGTATAATGTAATGATATTGAATGGAGCGGGAGAACATATACATAGCGAGTTAGGCATACAAAGATTGTCATACGGTGAAGTGTGAATGCTAATACCGAGTTAATTATTGAATTCTTTCTTTGGCAACGCTCTTTCTGCAGCTAGAGATAATCTAGTGAGAATAGGACCGCATATCTCTTGTGCGTGTGCCATCTTTCGGGTTTTCCAGTGTAACAAGGCAAGTTCGGAATTTACGTTTTGTTATCATCAGCATTCCTCTCAATTGGAAGGAATTTCAGATCATCCACTGTAATCAATGCTCTTCGCTGGATTGTCCCTATTAATTATTGGTACCGATAATAATAACGTAGATCTCTAAAAATGTTTTTGCTTTATGTCAATCATATATATATTTCAACTTTTAAAAGGCATCCATAGATTCAATGATTTAATTGAATCCCAAAATCTATTCACACCATGTGTTTGCAGCATTAGTTATATCAAACGTGGCTAGATCTGATTAATGAATAATGATTGCTACTGACTGGCAAGTTCTTCTGAATTATTTAATTCCAATACTGTGTCAGTCAAGTGTGAACCAAAACTTGTCTAGGTGGAAATTATTTTGAAATAATGACACACATGCAATAATCCATAAAATGAGAAAAGTATTTGGAAAAAAGTACTTAAAAAACAAAACAAAAAACAAAAAACATCCTAAGTATATATATATGGGTTTTACTTTTGAATTTTTTTTTAAAAGGAATTTCCCCCTCTTTTATGTAAAAAAAAAAAGAGCATCCTGTTTTTCAAATGTTCAAATCTCTTGTCTTTTTCTTCTATATTTAACTATGATTCGTTAATAAAATGCTGTTAATTAAGTAAACAAGTACAGATAACTAAGAGAAAACTATATATATATATATATATATATATATATATATATATATATATATATTTTTTCACCAAACAATCTTGAGTGGGAGACAAGATTTGAATCGAAAGACATTTATTTCTGTACATTGATAGATAATTACTCGCAAGATATACTGTACAGGAAGAAGAAAGGGTGAGTGTGTATAATACATACATTAAGTCATCAACAAAAATATTGCACTCCAATCCAGAACAATTCAAAGTTGAAATACCATAAAAAGAATATTAGTAATTTCAAAAGAAAAAAAGGGTATCCATAAATATTAATCTGCAGAAGAACAATGGGCTAGCTCCAATTAATATTTGCTCCAAGCATAGAGCAACAAAGAGAAGCCGCCACCATTACTCCCAGAAGACCTTGTTGATGAAGAAGACGAGCTCCTCCCACCGTCACTGCTCTCCTCCGCCCATTGCAGCACACCAGAACCCGACAACAACCCCTTCCTCATCAACTTCTTCTCCGCACCCACCATTTCCGGCCACACCGTGCCATCGCCACCCGCTTGGAACACAAAAACACCGTGACCGTTGTTGCCATTGTTGTTACCATTGTTGTCATTGTCGTTGTTGCTGTTAGCTACCCAACTCAACACGTCCCAGTAGAACTCCACTTCCACGCCATTGATGAAGATTTTGTCGTTCCCTCTGAACTTCCATGCGAGCCTCTTTACGACCAAGCGAACTTGACCATCCACTTTCACTCTCAGAGCACCTCCATTGCAGTCAATCTCAATCTCGTGTTTGCAACCCATGAACACAGCCCTTGACACGTAACTCTTCTTGCTTCCAAACACGTGTTCCCTCCTCGAAAGTAGGTTCGGATCGGAGACCTTGTTTGTTGTGCTTGTAGTTGTGGCCTCGAGCCTGGTTTGTCGTCGAGTCAGATCGTGAAGCAGGTCACCAAGAAAGAATTGAAGTTTCCCATTGTATGTGATTGCTAAGTAGAAGCGTGAGTCTGGCTCTGCGGAGTTCTGAATGAATTCTGCACGGGCGAAGTCCCAGTAGAGCTTGATCTTGTGGAAGTGTTGGTGGTATACGGATTTGTAGCCATGTGGTGCTTTGAAGAAGGAGAAGGTTGATGGGTTGAGAGAGATGGTGGTGGAGAAGATATCTGTGGCGTAGATGGTTAAGGAGTGAGAGTAAAGGGTCCTGGACCAACTGAGGGTGAGATAAGTGGGAGTGTTGAAGAGTTGAGTTTGGTATATGCAGGTTACCACATTCTGGGGTGCTTCAGAGATGCTGTTCTTGGTGCTTGATGGTGTGTTGGGTTGGCTGAAACAAGCTGGGATCATCTTGTTTTGTTCCTTCTCGAGAGTGTAACCATAGGAGGGAGAAAGTGAAGATGGAGTTATAGACAGATGGGAGAGGAGTGTGTTGGCTTTTCCTAACACTGAGAAGGAAGGAAAAATTAAAACTTGTAAGATTGGTAAGAGAAGCGGGTTGTTAAATTTTGGCTTTGTATTAACAGCTCCTCAATTTTATAGTATGTTTTTTCTCTTGGGGGGGTGGGGTGTTTCTCTTTTTTAGGTGAGATGTTGGCAAAAGACTAGTGCTTTGCATAATTTAATGATGAAGACACAGGGCTTCCATAATCCATACACTGCTACAATCATCAAAACCAGCTGCTATGCCTTTGGCAAGCTACTCATTGGCTCATGTTTTGCTCCCTTGATTTACGCCTTTGACAAGGCTTTGATGGCTGCTTTCTCGTATGCTTGTGAGCTGTGTTGCACTGGCACTTTCCAAGTCATCACAGCACAGGTGACTTTGTGATCTTCTTGCGTAAAGAATGGCCCTTTTTCAAATTGTTTTCCTCTGTCAATCATCTATTCATCTCAAAAGCGAGTGGAAAATGGGCCCTCACGAAGAACGGAGTGGCTTAGCCATTTCCTCGGTCTCAGCCAAAAAACAACACTTTCCGTGGTGCAATATTTTAGCAAGCAAAGGCTAATGCATATACGTGTTATTTTTATACAATTTATATATCATTTTTTAAATTGTTAAATAATACTATAATCCCACGAATTACAATAAGAGATTAATTTTGATTTGAAATGGTCCAAATTATATGCATAAATTTTATGTTTTGTCAGAGTAAGTTCTCAAGCGCTTTATTGAATTGAATATGAATATGAGAAGGGAAACGTACAGCGTTTAAAGTGAAACAAAGCCATTATTCACAGTCGCTACCTGTCACGGTGGAGCTATTCACTCACTGCTATAGTTATACTGCAACCGAATCAGGCTAGACGGGTGAGATTCGAGGTTGATCCTCTTGGTTCTTGACTTGGTTTGCAATGGCAGCCCCAAATTTACACTTCAAATAGTTGGTTACCGGGCCTTCCTTTTTAGAGTCTTAACTCGAATTTTGAATATTTCAACATTAGATGGTACAATGCCGAGAGTAGACTAGTGGTTCTAGACCGGGGGGTTAGACTGGATCCCTAAAGCCCATTCCCTTTACCCCCTTGAAGTCTCAATAGAGGTCTCTCATGTCATGCCCAATGTTCTAATCAAGTGCTCTGGCCAGTTGCGATTTGGTTAGTATGATGTACCCAATAGCATTTTTCAATCCCCCAATTGATTGCAACGTGTTTCATTGGTCTTCATGTTTACAAGCATTCTGACTTCTGAACAGTGTGTTCTGGATTAACTTCAAAATAACTTATAAACAAAAGCTTATAACTTTATACTAAGAAAAAAAAAATGGAGTGTCCTTGGGTGTGTTTTTTAAGGGTTCGTTTGGTTTAACTTTTAGGAGAAAATATTTTAAAAGAAGGTCTTTTAGAAGAATTATTTTTAAAATAATAATTTTAGTTTGGTTTAAAAATATCAAAAATGAGTTTAAGAGAATGATTTTTATTTGGATAGGATAAAGTAAAATTACTTTTGATTATTGATGTGAAAATAATAATAAGATTCTTTTTCAAAAGGTCTTTTTCTAAAATAAAAAATAACCTCAAAGATACTTATTCTAAAAGACCTTTTAAAATTTTAAAAAATCTTTTAAAAAATAAAAAATTAAATCAAATATAATATAATATTATACAAAGTCAATCTACTGCCACTAACAGCCCTTCTAACATAAGTAAACTTTACTACAATCAGCCACTTACCTAAAGTTACTTGTACTCAAAATACTGACCCCATGAGGAGTCTTCCCTTCCTTTGAAATGCATTAGGACGAAAAATTAAATGGACATTAAGTTTACACTTCACACTTTACAGAATATTTGCACATATAATTGAAAAGAGCCATCATGGTTCTTCAGGCATTTTGAGTCGTCAGATCAGTTCAGGAGATCATCTCATCATTCAATTTGTACGACATGGATGCCATTAGCTAGATGGCTGTGCAGAGAACTACAACGAACAGAAGTGCAGCCAATCCCAAAAACAAAAAGAAAGTAAAGCAAGCCTTCCTTAGTGAAATCATTGACATAAAACTAGACGGTTGATTCTGCCAGCCCACAAAACAGAATCAACTCAAAGTGACATGTTAAACACACACTGTAAATACCAAAAATCAAAGTACTTACCTGCACCTGACTTCTGTTTGCATCATCAGACTGTCACGAAAAGCAAACAACGAGATCTAACGACAATATTAATAGCCTTTAAGTTTAGAATCTTAACAGGACTGAATTTCAGGGGTTATAGTTTCTAAACTACAAAAGCTCACCAGTAGAGGTTTCAGCAACTCTGACTGATCTTGGGAGTATGAATTTTTCATCAGATCTACAAAATGAATATAGGGAGACATAGTATAGGTAAATTTTAATAACAACAACAAAGCCTGATGCTACCATCAATTGACACTATTATTGGCTTCTATCAAAGACCATATTTTCAGTAAAATCATTTACGATCACAAGATGCCTTATGGATCCTTAACTTAATTTCAAGGGTCTATATTCAAATTATGAGAGCCTACAGCTGATTAACATACATATTTTAGTTTCGCACTTCAACGGGAGAGGATGAAAGGAACAATCATTGGATCTGATTGCAGTATTGAATTGAATCAGTTCCAAACCAATCATAGCATCCTTAATTGAAGCAGAATAGTTTGGATTAGCAGATAGTGTATATTCACGGATTTAATTGTTCGGACGTGTGTTCTCTGTGACACACAGGGCCTCGACTCGGAAACAATACCATACCTAGCAATCTAGAAGTTACATTACTCGCAAAAGAAGTAAAGCCATATGATGGACATGCTTCCTTTGAAAATTGTCGGATGCAATAATAGAATTGTACCTTGGTCATAATGCTCAGTGCTGCCATTGTATTCTTTGCTACCAATAGCAGGATCATTTCTTGGCCTGAACAGAAGTAGAAGTGCAAATACTGAAAGGTGAAACTATCTGTCAAAATCAGTATAATGATGACATAATGATTCTTTTTCAACTAGTATTTTATGAAAGTCATAGACAGCGGATGAAGCTATAAAACAATGGCATTTTAGCCCCTTCTACCATGCATCAAATATCCTTCCCTTTCTATCCTAGCAGTTGCTGATAGCCACACTGGATAGATTTGTCAACAGGAAAATTGCTTTCTCAAAGCCTCACTTTTCACTAAAAGGACCTTTTCAATGAGGTCTATTATCCTGCATAAAGGGAAATTTCCATCACTCCAAATGTGGGCGTTTTCGTGGAGGGGATTAAGTATAAAGCAACAAGTGTGGCAGTTTACCTGTTTTGGCATGGTAACGCACAAAGAGAACGAGCCAATGTCCTGGTTCTCAGCTGGATGTGGGAAAGCATTTTCCAACGGAAATCCAGGCCTTCGTGTGTTCTGTAAATTCGCCGAACGTATCGATTACTCACCAAGGCAAATCTACGTGGCCTAGTTGGATCAGTTATACTATAAACCCGCCAAATCAGAATACGATTTCATGCTGTACTATTTTATTCATTCATTATATTACCGAATGACATGTTTTTGAGAAATTGATAGTGTGCATGGAAATTCAAAAATAAGTCCATATATAGATAGACATATGTATATATACAAAATTGGTTTAGTGGGTGGGTTGCGTAGCAGCGATTCAAGGCGATCGAGCTTCAGTCCAAGCTCCAGTAGTTTGGATCCAGCAGAATCTATAATACTCATCTGCGCTAGATTCAAATGGTTGTGATTAAGTCTGGTTTCTGAGTCCTCCAACCAATGTGAGGCCTCTTGAGCTTCTCTAAGCCACGCATCCATTATCAGATTCACAGATATTTTTGACATCTTACTCTCTTCTAATTCTCCTCAACTCACAACTCAACAAGCAATTTTACTAAGTAGTAAAACAAACAAGGCAAATCACACAAATGTCTGATGTCTGTCTGTGTGTGTCACTGTCACTATCCTTTCCTTACGGCACTTGAGAGAACAAAGGAGTTTTCAAGCGTGCTGTGCTGTGTGCTGTGTTGTGTTGTGGGGTTCATCATGCGACCGTTGTCTGTCTGGGAGGCCCTGGCCCAGCCAGCTGGTGATGCCCCCCCGCGGCTCTCTTCTTTCTCCCTCTCTTTTCAACCAATTTTGTTATGGCTGGCTAATGGCTATTAATGTTAACGATCACATCATCAATTTAGTGTATGATATGAGATAAGATAAGATCGTGATGATTATTCATATGATAATGATAATGATCCATTCCTCACTAATTTATTTGTTCATGGCTCTCCACTTCTTATTCTCATCGTACATTCTGGCAGCATTGGGCTAAACCCCGGATAAACGATAGCGCTATGTCTTCGTTGCTTGCCTGCTACGTGCTACCTTCCCATAAATGGGCCGAAAGAACTTGTCCATGGCCATAAGGAAAAGCAACTGATCATACAGTCAAATTGGGTTGATTTTTTTATTTTTTTGGATAAGTGTGTGTTTGAAAAAATTGTAAAATTAGTTTGAAAACATTTTTTTGGATAAGGAAAACTTCCTTCTTATTCATTATTGCTTTGTTTGGAAGAGAAAAAAAAATAAGAGGAAAAAAAATAGAAAAAAAATTTAAAAAAAAGAAAATAAAAAAAATGCGTTTTTTCTTTATATATTTGGATATAAAGAAAATGAAAATTATATTTAAATATAGAATAAACAAATTACAGTAAGATAAAATGACATGTATACTCTTATTATAATGAAGTATAATTATGCTATTTTGATTTTTTTATTTTACAAATTACATAAATAAATTATTTTATAATAACTATATTTAAAATTTAATTTATTAATATTTAAATTATAAAATTTATTTCTCATTAAATAAAAATAAATTCCATGTCAAAGAAATTAATTTATAATAACAAATATATATGAAAATTATCTACATTTTAATATTAAATAGTTTTTATTTTTACTAAAAACGGTTTCGCATGTTTTAACCAAATATAGTTTATTTTTCTTCACAATTATGCTTTAGACCTATCTCCATCTCCAGACCACCTTATTGATATTTAGAGGGCACATTTGTTATTTTCACGTCTTCTGTCCCCATTGTCTCATTTTCTTCGCATAAAGGGGAAGAAAACTTAAGAGCTGAATCCCACATGATTTTTACCTCTTCTATTCATTTTTTATTGTCTAGGAAAAATACCTTTTCTCCTCATTTTCTATCTCTTTATTTTCCTTGCTTCCATTTTCTGCAGAACGGAGACTATAACAGTTAATGCTCTTATATTGAAATAGAGCAGTGATATATAGTACAAAACAAAATTTACGAAACAACAGTACGGATGAAGTGGACCAATTGAAATTGGGTGAAGGCGTAATTTTCGCACAAATAAGAATACATGGGTGGGGTTAATACTCAAAATGCAATAATAATTTGAATTTGTACACCGTTTAATAAATTTATTTTCGTATCAATGAGCATTTCTGATTGAAATGTATATCATGTACCCATGTTTCTTTACAAGCTTCAACATTCAACCTACATACGGCGGTATAAGTTTTGTAAATATCCATATATATTACGTAACAAATATATATAGGCAACGAGGTACTGACCTTATTGCATGTAACGGATTTGGATGTTTTACGGCATCATAAGGCCAATACTTTATTTTATACTTTTTTCCTTAATTTTATAGACTATATATAATATAAATATTAAATAACATAACTTTTAATGTTAAATTTTTTCACACTTTTGAAATATGTGAATGATCCGTTCGGATTTCAAACATAAAACATCACATAACGAGACAGATAGAACATCGATGACATATTCAAAATTTGAATCTTTGTTTTCCACTCGTCATTTGCGGCAAATACAAGGTCATTTGCGGCAAATACAAGGTTAGGGAGTAGATTTTTAATGTGAAAATTTCACATAACTTTATATTTATATATCAATTTTTATTATTAATTAAATTCTCTTATAAGGATTAGGTTAGTGTTTACATTTTTTATATTTTTTGACAAATGTGTCTACTTTTTTAAACAATAATAAAAATTTGTATATGATAACATCATATAAAATTTTTACATTAGTGGATCAATCCCCTATCTATGTTCTATTTTTGTTTTTGTACTATGTATCTATTCCGTTCTTGTCCGTATACCTTTCTACTTCCACACTCCTGTTCCGATGAATGCGTGTGTCCATACTGTTTTGCCAAGCAACAAAATTTTCTTTTGCTAATTTACATTTCCTTAGTCGTTCTAGAGTACATATATACACCTGATGATGATCATGTCTCCTTTAACCCACAGACGACGGTGGTGTTAAAATTAAAAATTCTCGAGTCAACTATCATGTTTTATTAGTTCATTGCATATAAATTTTTGTCATTTATCAAGAGAATTATTATCCTATTATCGTTCCTTCTTTTCCAATCAAACTTTGATAGCATTCTATACACATTTAGCACATTCAAGGATTTCTATTAATTGTTAGTGTGGTAAACTAATAATGATTACCAGATTGATCCCTTCACTCACTCCATCTCCTAAAGCGAACATATAAATATAAGAGAAAATGATGGAATGCGTAAGAATGGGATTAACGCAACATACATATATGCATTAGAATCAGAAGGTTTAATTAATTTATAGGTTTCTATAGTTTGATAAAAATTTTAATTAGATTTTTATAGTTAAATTTTTTTTTTAATTAGATCATTTGATAATTTTTTATAATCAAATTCTTTGAATAATCTAACATTACAAAAAAAATTTAAATTTTATATAGTTTAATAGATTTCTATCTAATTTTGTTAACTCAAATGTTAAAATTTATTCAGTGTAATTAAAAATTTTGTAATAATGAATTATTCCAAAGACTTAATTATAAAAATTTATTTAATATAAGAATTTAATCAAAAATTTTTAAAATATAGAATCTAATTAAAAATTAGGTTAAATTATAAGATTTATCAATTAATTAAACCAAAATGGAAAGAGCATAAAATTATTATTGAGAGAATTTTATCTTATAATAAGTCGACCTAACTCAAGACAAATTAGTTGAAAATTAATAAATTATCAAATATTAATGGTCGATATACTAAAAAAGGGAAAGAATCTTGAAATCAAAAACACAAAAAAGGAGATGTTAATAATAAAGGAGCGGGCGGTGACGCATGCTGCCAACTATCAGAGACAAGTGACAATGGACAACAACACGTGATGACCACGTCTCAGCTCACTTAAATTACAATTAACAAAAATGGTGACAAATTAATCAAAAAATAAAAGAATTTAATTTAAATATATTAACAGAATAAAATAATTTTATATTATTAATTAATAAAAATATTAAAAAATATTAATTTATATAAATAATTATTTATTATAATAAAAAATTTATTATAATTTATTATTTTTTTTATTTTTATTAATTAATAATATAAAATAATTTTATACTATCAATATATATCAATTAAATTGAAAGAAACAAAAAAGGTAACAATTAGCAAAGACAAATCCCTATCATAATTTCTTCTCTGTCCTTCCACACCCTCTTGCACGGCGCGTGTTTAATATGCCACCAACCTCTAAGGCCGCATTTATCAAATTCCCGCATTAGTGATGCTTTGTTTTGTTTTTTGGTTTTTAGTAACAAACGTATGTATTTTTTTCACTGCCATACTATTATTGGTACTTATTTTTCTATATATAATTGAGATATTTGGGGAATGACATATTAATAAATATAAATTTTAATTGTATTATTAGTGAATCTACTTGTAAGCAAATATGAAAAGAATATACATTAATAATTAAAGATTTTAGTTATTTTAATAGTAAATTTGGTTAAAGAATTTTAAATTTATTAATAGTTTGTCTTAAAACATCCATCACACTCACCAATAATGCAATTGAACATGACTTTTCGGATGTTTAAATGTTGTCTAAAAAAATTAGATACAAAAAATATTTCTTTTTCTTAATTATAAATATTGTAAAAACAAATATACAAATTAATCATAACTATGACGATTAATATGATTAAATTTACAAATTTACTTTATCATAAATTTAAAGACAAATGTATTCCTAAAGTGTAATAGAAGCCATTATTCAAAATAATTGTCACAAGATATATTTGCAAGCTGTATAACCTTAATTTTGTGGTCTCCTAATTTAACAAAAATTAGCCTAATGAACAATTCAATGGAACAATTCAAATGGTATTGAATTTAGGTGGCATTTAGTATATTATTTATTAAAATTGCTAGTAATATAGATTACATTTAAAAAGATTGTCACCTTTTAAATTGCTGATAATGTTAAATGTAATATTTGATGTGTATAAATAATCTAAGTGACAATTTATATTATCTTATTTAGTATATCAAAAAAATTATTAGGTAATATATGCATTAAATTAATATAATAATAATAATAATAATAATAAATAGTTTATTATTATTATTAGTTATAATAATTTTAATAATTAATAATAATTATTAATTAATAAGAATAATAAAATTTAATTATTAATTATGATTATAATAGTTAATTTTATTAATAATTATTATTAAAAAATAATTAATATTATTACTAATTATTATTAAATAATAATAATTAATATTATTTTTTATTTATATTATTTAAAAATAATGAATTATTAATATAATTAATATTTAATCATAATAATAATTATAATTATTATATATAATTAATCATGATAATATTAGCAATAATAATATTAATAATAATAATTATAATAATTATTAATTAATAAAAATATTTATTTTTAATAATAATAATGATGGAAGGATTGTCACATTGGTGGTAATCCATATTATTACCTTTCAAGAGGCAATCCATATTATTATATTGGTGGTAATCCACGTTACTTTGAAAATCTAGATTGTCAGTAATATTGCCTAGCCAAATAATATAATGTTATGGACTCAGATAATTTAATCAATATTACCAATAATTTAAATAGATTACCTCATATCAAACGCCATATTAGGGGATTCCCTGTACATATTGTCAAAATTTTACGCCGTACAGATGGCGTTTTTATGAGATTTGAGCTCCGATCTTCATTTTAGAGGGCAAAGTTGCTTATGAGATCAACTAAGTTTTTGAGAGTCAAGCCGAAATAAATACTATGTAAAATATTTATTACAAATTCATGCACTAGAATAAAGAACATAAAACACTTATTACAATTATTAAAACTCGTCTAACTGTAAACGGAAAAAAAAAATCATATACGGCAAGGGATATAAAAATAAACAGTCGGTTTCATCTTCGTTGTTATATGCACCATTCTCATTGCGTATATGTTTTTTTTTTAAATATATTCTTTAAATTATATTAATTGTAATGTTTTAATAATTTAAATATTGAAAATAGTATATACCTATTTTACAATATATAGATTCATAAACTATAATATGTATATAATAAGAACAAAAAGCAATATTTGTCTTTTAATCGTTTTGTTAATATGGTGTTTTACATATATTGTCAAGTAAGATTATGATTCTCACTTACTCTCACTACAAAATTAATCTTCACTTTAGTGTCAAAATTATGAGTGTTTAGGGGATATTTTTTATTTGGTTTGGATTTGTTAAAAAAAAATCAGTTAAATTTAATTAGATTGATTTATTCTTTTGATTTTTTTAACAATTAAACCAAAACTAATTCCATAAAAATCGTATTAGTATGATTCAAATAATTGAATTAAAGTGAAAAAAAATAAAAGTTTGTATCATTCTCTAAGTTTTTATCATCATAACAATTGACAATCATGTAAATATAAATACGCTTAACAATAGTTTGATTAGGTGAATGTCTTGAATGAATGAGTTAAAAAAAAAAAAGGGAAGAATGACATAATTACTAAAGCTTATGCATAACTTTAAAAACTTAAAAATAAATTTAAAAACATAATTAATTAGATAATTCGGTTGAGTTTTCATCATTTTTCAATAGTTAAATGGTATTTGAAAACCAAAGCAATCATAATTGATATTTTAAATCATTTTTGGCTTCAAGTGATCAAATTATTCAAATTGGTCCAACTTAGTTTAGATTTGTTTATCGGATCAATTTGATCTAATGAACACCCTTACTTTAAAATTAACTATTTATTTTATAAGATAAAAAATTTAGATAGAGAAAAAAGGTTCATCCTAATATAGGACTAGGACAATCCTTTAAGTTTATCAAATACTTATAAAAATACTTATCTAATGTATAAATTTATGATTTAAATATATATTTCAAAATAACTTTTAATTTAATTTAATTATATTGTTTTTAACTTTCATAATTAAAAAATAACACTTTTCGAAGAAACTACCATTGTTGGGCTTTATTTTAAGGCAATAAATATAATATACTTGTCACATTATGATTTTTTATTTTTAGGAAGAATTTTGGACTAGCTAGCCTCCGGACACAACCATATAACAATTTGTTTCCTTTAACTTTTTCACAAAAAGTACAAATTGCCATAATATAACCGTTTTATTGTTAATTTATCTAAAAATATTTAAGTAACCACTTTAAAATAATAATCTTATAATATAAATATATTAAATACTGAATTTTAAAATCGTAATTATGTATTATGTATACAAGTGCTAGATCATCAAAATAGTTATTGTTTCAGTATAACACAGGTATAGTGTTGAACACTTTTAATTGGAATACATAATAGTTGTATGAATAATGGCATTTTCTTATGAATATATATTATATTAATGTTTTATTTCAAGAATATCGTGTCTTACAAATTTTACAATTTGAACATATTGATGTATAGTGTCTTTGAGTTTTTGTTTATAACTCTAAAATTATGTATTGCATAAATATTTTGAAGATATGCACATAGAAATCCAAATAAGGTTGTACTGGTGTGGTGCTTCACTTCCGTGTTTGTATTAAATCATTCGAGTAACAGAAATGAACTATGAAAGGATAAGACATTGCCAAATATTTTGTCTAACAGCCATTTGGAATCAAATCCAAGCTAAACGTGTGAGTAGTTTTGGTAGAGTAAATTTTGAATTAGTTAATGAAATTGTAACCGCATATTAAAATTGTCGTTGACATCTAAAAATATTTGTTTTAGTTTTTAATATTTTATTGTAGTTAATTAATCTTTAACATTATATTCTCGTGACATATACTTAAATTAATCAAATTAATTTGTAATATGTTAATGTAAGGATTAATTTAATTGACAGATTATAAAATTAAAAATTAAAATAATAATTTTTAAAAATTTTATAATTTTAAGGATAAATTTAAGGATTTAATCAAATCTGGCGGGTTGGCAATGACAACGAGGAGGGAGAAAGGGATGTCTTTGCCTTGTCTTAATTTGATGGTGTGATTCTGATTATAACTTATTATTCTTTACTTTTCTGTTATCCTCTTTGGCCTTTTTATTCTTTGACTTGGAAAAAAAAAAAGTTAAAAGCAATCTCTCACTTTAGCAGGTTTTTTACTGATTTAAAATAAAAAAATTATTATTTTTGGATATACGTTATTTTAACTTTTTTTAAGAAAATATTTTTTTATTTATAATACTGAATTCTATTAAAATTAGATCAAATTTATTACTATTTAATTTTTATTTTTTTAAATGATCAGAAATTGATTTAAGATGAGTAAAATTTACTATTCATTTGAATAATATTGAATTCAATTTAACCTTGATAGAATTCAAGGAGAATACAAAGTTTTAAGAGGAATTTATGGT
The DNA here is from genome assembly GCA_031439585.1 of Pterocarpus macrocarpus. Classification (NCBI taxonomy): domain Eukaryota; kingdom Viridiplantae; phylum Streptophyta; class Magnoliopsida; order Fabales; family Fabaceae; genus Pterocarpus; species Pterocarpus macrocarpus. The sequence continues at coordinate 3,366,227 of CM062515.1, read as the reverse complement.
AGAATCTAAACTTTTTGCTGCATGAGGGACTTAATGTGATTAAATGACAAAAAAATATGATTAATTATCATACAAATAAAGCTAATTGCCACACAAAATATGGCAAAATATTGGATCTACGATGAATTAGGGTCCATCCTAAAATATGACAATTATTAGACTTTATTTTCTATTAAAACTGTGAAAAAACGGATGAAGATGGTATCTGGATCAGTTATTAGAGATTTAAGAGCCATAATATTTAATATTTAAAAAATCTATACTGATTGTTCCTATATATATGACTGTGTGTATATATATATATATTCTCTTATTATATCTAAAGAAATTTTTTTTTATAATATTGCATAAATAATGAATTTGATTAGATCAAATTTATCACTATTTATCTGAAAAAATATATATAAATATGTGATATTTCTTAATTAATTATAATTTAAGTTTGGTTAATTTATTATAATAATAATTAATTAAAAAAATCATAAGTTTATATTTTTTTTACTTTCAGGTAAATAATGATGAATTCGATTAAATCGAATTCATCACTGGTGCAATATAAAAAAAATTGTCTTTAGATATAATAAGAGAATATATATATACCCACAGTCGCATGCATAGGAACAATAAGTATAGTTTTTTAAATATTAAATATTGTGGCTCTTAAGCCTCTAACGACTGATCCGAATGTCATCTTCATCCGTTTCTTTACAATTTTAATAGAGAGTAAAGTCTAATAGTTGTCATATTTTAGGATAGATCCGATCCATCATGGATCCTGCGTTTTACCATATCTTGTGTGGCAATTAGCTATATTTATATGGTAATTAATCATATTTTTTTGTTATTTAACTATATTAGGTCTATTATGCACCAAAAAATTTAGATTCCATCATAAATTCCGCCTAAAAATTTGTGTTCATCTTGAATTCAATCAAGGTTAAATTGAATTCAATACTATTTAAGTGAATAGTATTGAATTCAATCCAGGCTGAATCGAATTCAATACTATTTACTTGAATAGTATTGAATTCTATTCATCATTGATCGATTTCTGTTCATTCGGGAAAAAATTGAACAGCGATAAATTCGATCCTGCCTCAATCAAATTTACTACTATAAAAGGATATTTTCGTAAAAAAAAAAATTGAAATAGCATTTAATAAAATTTTCGGAATACATATTAATAAAAATATTATTTTATATTTTAAAAAAATTTAATACTAATTTTAAATTTTGATTAAATGTGTCTTTTAAACACAAGTAAAAAAAAAAATCAAAATGATAAATATTTAAAAACATAAGCATTTAACATTTTTGATAATTCAATAAACATTTAATATTTTTTACACAGTTGGAATAAATAATAATATTATTTTAAATTCCTTATTTTATTTGAAGAATATGAATTGATAAATTTTTTAATTTAATTTGTTAACTATGAAGAGATGTAATAAATATTTCTTATATATAAATGATAATATTGAAAAATTAAACTAATATTATTTTTATATTAAAATAACATTAAATTTATATAATTAATGACATAAATTTTATACTATTAGATAATTAAAATAATTTTATTTTATAATTAATAAACTAAATTAATGGTAATAATTTATGAAAAACAAAATAATTTCACTAACATTTTTAAGAAATTAAAATAATATTTAAGGCATATTTGGATAACATTATTTATAATTTTTTTAATGTTTTGAAGTTAAAAATTATTTTAATATTTTTTAAGGAGTTATAATATCTAATATTTTAAGAAATTTTTCTAAAATACTTTAAATAAATATTTTTATTGTTATATATTCAAATATAATATTCATAAATTTCTCATATAAGAACTTAAATAAACTATTTATCTGAAGAAGTCTTATTAAAAAGAGTTTAATTGGTATGTATTGACAGTATAAAATTGTTTTATACTATCAACTAATAGAAATAGCGAAAAATGAGAAATTATGGTGGATCCCTCATTATAATGGGTAGTTATTTGTGTGAATTGGCACTTTCTATTATTTTTATTAGTTGACAGTGTAAAACTATTTTACACTATCAATTTATTTAAATTAAATTCTATTAAAAAATCCTAATATTTATTTTTTAGAAAATATTTCCGAGATTGTTGGGATAAAAACAAAAAATGAAATTACTAAAATGTATAGAAAAATAAATGGTATTAAAAGATGTAAGAGGTTAACATTTATTGGCATGACGAGGTATGTTAAGCAGGGATGTACTCGTGCCAAAGTGAGATCGTGCTTGCGTTTACAGTACACGAGACACGACCCCTCTTCCTGTGGGTTCCACCACCTCCTAGGAACCGTTTCTCAGTCCCTGACTGACATCTTCAACTCCAAGTCTTAATTCCTTCAAAATAAAGACATTAAAGTCAAGTATCAACCATAAACGAAAATAAATACATAAATAAGGGAAATACATTCATTCATTGTTTACGACGCAACATCATCATCACAATATCATAATGTCCATTTGGATTTTTCCATGTATGATGCGTCATGCGAAATGAGGACTCTCTCAATTCAAGTTTTTCCTAATCCTCCCCACTTAATTTCCCTTTGTCAGCCAACCTCAGTCAGCAATTTTTCTTTTTCTCATTCCATGAATTTAGAGTAACGTTCACAACAATACCCAGTTGCTGTTTTTCTTCTTTATTTTTTTCTCTTGACTTGACCTCCGTTGTTTTGTCTGGGCGGCGTTACTATCTTTAAGGTTGCGGTCGGTTGTCAATTTTATATATTCTGTTGTGTATTCTTCTTTGGCTTTTGGGCTTTTTTTTTTTTTCTTTGCCCTTTTGAAAAATTTTCAATCTTTAGTAGCATTGACAGTGAAAGAAGTTTGCTTTTTTGTCTGCTTCTTCTCTCTCTTACCTGTTTTTTACTCCCTACATTCTCCAAAATTGTTTAGCAATACCCACACTCTGATTCTCTCTCAATTTCGATTCATGGGTCCAAACTCTAACACAGTAAATCCCCATCTCCATGTCAAATCAAAGCCCCATGAGCATTTCGTCAACCATTTCTGAGATGGGTTTTGCTGTTTTGCTTTATCTCTGATCATGTTCAGGTAAGGGTCAGTCTCAATTCCTTTGTGTTAATTCTTCTTCCCTCTGCAAAATTGGGCACCATCTGTTTGCTGAAAAGCCCCAAGGAGAAAAAGCTTGGTCATTAGATTGAATTGAGGTTGACTTTTGCGAAAAATGAAGGATTTCCCTTCTTGTTTTGGTGAAAATGGAGTTCAAGTTGCAGATTCATCGTCTTCAAGCGCCAGCAAAACGGCCCAGAATCTGGTTTCCTGTGTTTATCAATGCCGGATACGTGGCCGGTCCTGCCTGATTACTGTCACGTGGAGCAAGAATTTGATGGGGCAATGCCTCAGCGTTGGGATCGATGACTCTACAAATCAGTGCCTTTGTAAGGTGGATATCAAACCGTGGGTGTTCTCCAAGAGGAAAGGTTGCAAGAGCCTAGAAGCATATTCATGTAAAATTGATGTATATTGGGACCTTTCTTCAGCTAAATTTGGTTCCGGGCCTGAACCATTGGAGGGATTTTATGTAGGAGTTGTTGCAGATCGGCAAATGGTTCTGCTTCTGGGGGATTTGAGGAAGGAAGCTTTCAAGAAGACAAATGCCATCCCTTTGTCCTCAAATGCAGTTTTAGTTGCCAAGAAGGAACATGTTTTTGGTAAGAAGTTGTATGCTACCAAGGCTGTGTTTTGCAACAATGGTCGAGTTCATGATCTTGTGATTGAATGTGACACCACAAATGTTAGTGAACCGACCCTCATAATTCGCATTGACAGCAAAACTGTGATGCAAGTGAAGCGGCTGAGATGGAAGTTCAGAGGAAATCATACTATCCTGGTTGATGGCCTTGCAGTAGAAGTTCTCTGGGATGTGCATAATTGGCTCTTTGGAACATCCCTTGGCGATGCTGTCTTTATGTTCAGAACATGCCTCTCTGCTGAGAAGATATGGGCTAGCCAACCCCTTGCTGATGCAAATCTGTTGCAGTGGTCTTTCTCTGAGAGATTTTCTGAGACCAAATTGCAAGGTCTTGGCTTCTCGCTTATTTTGTATGCTTGGAAGAACGTGTAGAGATGCAGGAACCCATCATTGATACTAACAGACCTCTTAGTGAGTTTTGATTTATCAACCATGTGATAATATAGTTGGTTAAAAATGAGTCCTTTTGCTTGTCTCATTTTCCCTGTCAAACTCGTACCCTCAAGTTAGCTGAGCTATTTGAACAGATCGGAGGCCATTTTTTTTTTTCCGATTGGCTGTATATTCATCTTCAAAGTGTTCATTTTATGGTCTATATTGCTAAAACTACAACGTTTGAAGTTTTTTTTTCCCTGTGCCATTTCAATGCATGATTATTCTCTCTTACTTCTTTAGTGTATACCTATTATTCCCAGTTGTTGTCACATATTTTAACTTCTAGCATTGACAATTCATTTTATTAAGTATGAAAGGCCCGTACTGCAAAATGCCCAGTTATTACAAAGGTACAACAAATCTTCTTAGCCAAATGTGTAATAACTGAATCGGAATCATTGTATATTTTCTTCCTTTCTTATCTAATAACCATTAGAGATTCGGATGGAGCATGGATATCAATATTCCTTGCCTTAATAGAATTGCTTACTTTAATGCCTGATAATAATTAGCACATTGTGTATGAGATTCTGGCCAATTGTATACTTGTATGATTGCTAGTCTGCCATGGTTTGTGAATAATTGCTGTCTTTACAAAAAATTTCTGCTGCTGAACCTGATGGAATCTTGTCATATCTGTATGAACTCTATTGTAGGTCACAACTCCCTGTGTCAGTGCTGTGCTTTTCAAGTATGTTACCATTAGACCACCTCTCATGACAATGTTTATCTCTTTTTAGTACCGTAGCTTATCTATTGTATGATTCTGTAATGTAAATTGTGTAGGAGGAGGAAACTTACTAGTTAGTAAAATGATTATTTCTTTGAAGAGCATACGGCTGCAATTTCAGTTGCTAACTTCATATGGAAGAAACATGGATCTTGGCATAGTGTGTGTGTTAAAAAGTGATAGCACCGTGCTAGTTATCTTTCTTTTCTTTTTTGGCACTGCAGAGTCCTTTTTATTCTGTTGTTACTCTTTTTAGCATACATGTATTTTGTTTTGACTGCCTTATCCCTTAAATCATGAATGAATTCTAACACGCCTATGTGCACATGCATGTGTACTCGTGCTTCTGAGGGGTGTTATCCATATCTATCCATGTCTGAATCGTTTAGGGCCATCACCAAATTTTCATACCCTTGAGAGCCTTTTAAATACCTGTTGTTCACCGAGGGACCCCCTATGGCTTTCATTCATCTAGCCAGTATTTCCTGTAAACTCCCTTTATCAGTCTGTTCATCATAGTTAAGTTCTTGTTAAGTTGGAATATAATTTGATGTACTCTTATTTTTTTTTTTTCAGACCTTCATTTAGCTTGAGATGATTGCATAAATCAGATGTATATCATTTCTGAAAGCATCATGCACTTATGCTTTAGTATTACAGTTCCCAATTTCATGAACAGCTGATCTCAGCTGTGGAGTCAATAAGGAAGGCTGCAAGGAGATAAGATTATTAGATGGAGCAATATTGTAAAATATCTACATCATATTAGCCTGAGCAACAAATCAATGATTACCTCAGAAGTTTGTTGCGATATTCTGGGCTGTGGAACAAGGTTTTGGCAAGTAACATGATAGATGTCTTTGCGTTTTTGTCCTCTTCAAGTGTCCATTATACTGAGCAAATGGAATATAACTGCTAAACAATCTGCAGTGATCAAACATGGAATTTTTGTCTCTTTTAAGATTTGATCAATGACTTCTAAATTACAAGTCCTATGTTGGTGGTAATAAATGAGAAAATTTGTTTGTTTCCAATGATTTACCAGTTGCCGACTGGCTGGAACTAGTGTAATATACACTAGTTTACCCTTTACAGGCTGTCAATGAAGTTGTTAGAGGGAGTATGTTCTATTTTCTACCATTTCATGACTACAAGAATATATCCATGTGATTCTATTTTTTATCCATAAATTTAATATATGAAAATTTCACCTTCATTCTTACTTCATACCAAACAATTTTATCTTTTTGTTTTGTTGGGGTAGAATTTCTCCAAACTCCAGCTGGGGAGAGATTTTTAAACCCTAGACCCTAAACTCTGAACTTAATAGAAGTGAGGAGCAGTGATTGTTACAAACTGCTGGTGATAGGTTGTTTTGCAATTTTTTTTTTTTTTTTAAAAGGAAAAGAAAGAAGCTTCCTGGTTGGCCAAGCCGCGTGTCTCTGTCTGATACTAGAGATGAATGCATCACTTTTTTTATAATGCTAAGCATTTACGGTCACATTACTTTATATTTTTATACTTTTCATTATTTAATTATGACTGGACTTGCTTTATTTATTTATTTATTTATTTTCCAATTGTACTCAAATTATCAGGTAAATAAATACAGGAGACACATCCAAACACTACGATCGTCCAACATTGTGAATATGCTGAAAAGTGGATAAAGTATATAAATGATACACTGAGAAATTGCAAAGAAACGAGAGAATCTGTAAATTGACATGACACTTAATAAAGTCATTTTCACTGGAATTGATATGAACAATGCATTAGTTTGGGGATTCTATTTCGGGTTTTGTTTGTCTTATAGGCTGTGCATGATCCCACATTCCCGCCTCGGCTAATTTTATGAAAATTAAACGCTAACTTGGCTGATATTCTTCTTTTTAGAGGATTAACAATTTATGCTTCTACTTCCCACAGAGTATGGGGCAGGCCTAATCTCAGGTAAATAAATATATATAGTATATTTATTCTTAAATTTAGTTACGTTAAATTTTTTTACATAATCCTTTAATGATATATTATTATGTAATTAAAAATGCTTCATTTTTATCATAATTATTTTAAAAATTATATAAAATATAAGATAAGATATGATTAATGGATAATATGAAATGCTTTACATTAACATTATATCAAAAAAAGTGATTTTAATATCTACAAGCAAACATCTCAAATACATAATATAGAGAGTAAAATATAAAGTGTTGATTTTTCTCTTTCAACGCTCACCTAAATTTTTGTTACTTTAATCTCTCTATTATGTCTACGTGATATCTAATTTTAGATACCTAAATAACATTTCTCTTTTAAATATATGTTGTCCTCGTTGCAACGTTTTTACATAGTACATATGCGTCTTTTACGTGTTTATACCTCGTGAAAAATACAGTTGTACTGCTGAATTATTACATTACAGGTGCTTGAAAAGGAATTGACAAGAGTACAAGTTGACCAAAGCCAAAAGACATTTTTTCGAGTTAAAAAAGGATGGCTCTGCGGCAAACATAACAGCGTTCGGTATGGGCGCATGCCGCACTGGCCCATAAAATAGAAAGCTGCAGAATATGTACGTAAACATTCAACATCAGCAATGAGAACACAACAGAACAAAACTGAACTGGTCGCTATTATTTAGCGGGCTTTCCCATCTTGAGCCAGAATGAATATTATATTGTATTGTATTGTATTGTATTTGTATGTAAGCCATTTGAGACTTCAAAACTTCATGCATGCCCCATATGCATGCATTAATGTCCTTGTTCTTGTTCTTGTTGTGTCCTCAGCGTTTCAGACAAAACAAAATCACCGTATGTACATTCGGTGTCGTGTTGCTTCTGAGCTATGGTTAAGCTTTGAGTTGAATTTGTGGCATTGCTTCACTGAAGGGTTCGCCGGTAACGTCTCGTCCACCCGTTTGATGACTGCAGCAAATGTGTGTCACGAGAAATACTTAGGTGTGCATATTTTTCTTCCCCCTTGGCACATGTCTACCTTAGTTAAGATATATAACTATGGGACTAATTCAGTTAGTAAGATAACATATAATGAATGGTGGAGTGGATTGATGATGCTAGTGCCACAATTATGCTTTCAACAATCTCCCACATTGAAAAGCAGTTAATTGATGGAGTCATGGAGAGAAATAAAAAGGAGAGAAAGAGTAAGAAAATTAAATGAATGAAATGAGAGTTCCTTGCTAATTGTTATTATTTTTCAAATGCGACTTAAGCGGTAGATGGTGAAGACAACGAAAGGAAAAATTTGTTGCAGAGCCAGAGAATCTCTTTTGGACAGAGCTTTTGGTGCTTCAAAGTTGCTTACAGCTGTATCATTCTTGGCTAAGGATTCCTTGGTCCATCCTCACTTGTGGACTAGCATTGGTCCACCCCTGAAATGACCAAATGGACCTCTTTTAATCTCAAATTTTCAATTCTATCCCCTTCTCATTTCACCCACTCTCTCCAAGAACTTCCCCACAATGATGGTGGTGCTCAGCTCCTCTGCCCTCAACACTCGAAACAATCTATAGAGCATACAAAACTTCATCATAATAATGGTAAATATGCCTAATGGTACGTGTTACGTTACTCCCCTTCAACTTTGAGAGTAACTTATGTCCTTGTGTAAAATTAGAAAATCTCAAACTTAATGCTGTAAAATGGAACTCTCACATTTTTATTTGCAAGTTAAGGCATGTCCCTGTGAAAGTATTGAGTGCCTTCTTTTTGTGCAAACTCCTTTGACAATAGTAGGAGGACAGTGCAAACTCAATGGAGGGTCGTGTGAGCCATCATCTGCTACGAGGCACTTTACTAGGACGGAGCTAATGTTCAGGCAGAGGATGGGGCTGCATGTTGATGCTTTGCAATCTTAGGCAAGCGTATGGTTGATGCTGGAGTGGTGAACGATTTTCGACCAACTCTTGACATAGATCCAGATAGGGGAGATGGCTAGAGGGATGAGGATGAAGTTAGCACTTACATAATAAATTAAAAAGAGGTAAGCAACCATAACTAATAGTCTAACACCTTAATTTTCGTTTATGCACAAAATTATTTCTACAAAAGAACTGTGTTTCGGTGATCGGTGAAATGAGTCATGTGGTTTTGTATTTTTGGGTCCAAAATAGGAAAAGATTGCATGATGCCCACATCATGAGTGGGTTCATTATTTGTTAGGCAGAGGGACAACCTTGCCCACTCAATGCTTTCATTAGAACAAGTGGCCTAGTAAGCAAACGGCACATTAGTTCCATCACTGGTAAAGTGCCTCGCGGAGGAAGTGGATGGTGGCTCGCTCGACCCTCCATTGAGTTTGTGCCATCTTGCAGCTGTTGTCAAAGGAGTTTGCACAAAAAGAAGGCACTCAATACTTTTATGAAGACAAGCCTTAACTTGCAAATAAAAATATAAGAGTCCCATTTTGCAATATTAGGTTATGAGATTTTTTAATTTTACACAGGGTTACTCCCAAAGTTGAAGGGAAGTAACTTAACATGCACCATCTTTAATATCAAATGGCCTTCAAGTGCAGGCAGAGTCATTTTCCAAATAGAAAGCAAACATGGCAATATGCTCGCAAAACGTTAAATCAAAATTCTCCATTAGAAAAATTGGGTTTTGTTATTTCTTGTGGAAATTTCTCAAGCTATGTTCCCATTATATATTTCTATGTTTGTTTAATATTTTTGTTAAAACTTTGGTTGGCCCATAGCAAAGGTGACACTATTAGAAGATCCACTCTCACTAATCCATAGTAGTAGCAAGGGCTTTAATAAAACAACATATTCATGTTGTTCTTGTTGCTGTGGGCACTTTCAACTCCAGATTCACGCTCACACTCCTTCGCTTCTCTTTAGCGCCGCCACAATCGAGGGCAAGGCGTAAGTGCCAAAGTTGTCCTCCTCTAAATGCTCGCGTTGTTCGTGGTGTGCACCTGATGTCGACACCACGTTGGTAAAGATGCAGGTGTGATAAGGGAGAAGGCATTGAGGAAGGGAGAAGAAGAAGAAGAAGAAGGGGTGGTTAGGTTGGGGTGGGCTGTAGTGATGGCTGTCAACAGTGATTGGGGTGAGCAACAGGCAAGTTAGATCTTCTCCAACTAAGAACATGAGAAGAAGCAGAGTATAGAAGGACAAAAGAGGAAATTTACAAATTTCTATAATTTTTAAAATTAAATATATTTATATTACCTAATGAATATAAACCATCTATTTATTTTAATATTAAATTTGACGATATTAAAAAGGTGGATTAACGAATCCTTTGCCATCACTCCCCCCTCTCCTTTTTCTCTCTGTCCTCATTTTTTTTTCTCTTTCCTCTTTTTTTTTGGTCAATTGCCCTTGTCAATTTACTAGAGAGCCCAGCGATTTCAACTCATTGAGACCTAAGCGGATTAACCTATAATCAATGGGCATCGACAGCTAATAGATGGCGAAATGGACAAAGTTCAACAGGCCAGCCCAAATAACCTATTAAAAGTGCTAGCAGAATACTACTCTGGATAGAATTTTATCAGAATACCACTCTAGAAGAGTCGGACTAGCCTTGTCTCAAATCTTGCATGGTGCCCCAATGTTCTAGCTGGTACTTATAGGTAATGAGTGACGACCAGAAAAAAAAAGGGGATTAAATAACGAGTATTGACCAAATAAAAAAAGGGATAAGTAATAAAAAAAGAGATAAGTAATGAGTTAAAATTATGCCTTATTTTAAATTAAATTAGAGATAGTACATACTTGCTCATTTTACCAACTTACTTTAGAGGATTACCACCACGAATTTGATTTAACGATTGATGCGGTCCTTGCCTTTCCAAAATTGCTACACTCAATGCTCCAAGACCAAGATTCAAAATGCTTACCTGGGGCAACTTCTTTGGCCATTTCAAAGAAGTCAGCAGGAATAAACGCCAATAATAGGCAAGAAAGTGGTTGCTCACGTGGAGACAAGAAATTGGCAGCGCGCATTGAAGGAACAAATATTTGAAGCTATATTTAGTTCTGCATTTATAAAATTAATTTTGAATAGAATTGATTATATTAAAATTGATTTAATTAAAATTAATTTTAAAATAAAATAATTTATATTTAATAGTTTGATTTAAAAAATAATTTTAACAAAATTAAAGAGTAAAAACTTAAAAACAATAATTTTTCACTTCTATCTAGAACTGATTTTGAATCGATAATTAATTTTGAAAATAGGTGAAACTCCATACCAAAACAAGAAGAAAAATGGGTAAAACCAGTTATGGGCTCTAAAAATGGTACCCTCCTCAACCGCCATCATTTCCTTTCAAGAAAGAGAAAAGGGCCTCCAACACCTCGAGAAATTCTTGTACGCGTGCATGAATTTTACTTCCCCCATCATTGAAAGCATGCGTTATTTTAAAATGTAAAGTTCCCGGAGTTCCTGCATACATGTCCAATGGTGATTATGTTCCAAGAGGAAGAAACTGCATTCCCGGTATCCTTTCATAGAACGATGCACACCATTGAAGCATAATATTTATGCCAAATGCCGCCCAAAAGAAAAAGATTATTGAGAAAAAAAAAAAAAAAAAGCTTCCAAGTTCCAACTTAAATTGTACATCCATCTAAAAAGTAAAGGGATGTCGAAAACAAAAAATAGCCGACCTTATGCATGACGCAAGTCCTATGACATAATAGTTTTAGATCCACAGGACCATCTGAAACTTTACATGTCTTTGAATAAATATCCGTTAATGAAGGTAAAACGCAGAACTATATGAATTTTCATTTAAATGTTGAGAAGAAAAAGACTGGGGAATTCTAAAGATGTTGATTCAAGCTGGCAACAATCTAAGAAAATATCAAAAAGTGGGCTAAATAACAAGAATCTTCAAGAAATGCTGCATCATGATGACAAGGTTAAACTCTTCAAGGCCGCTGTAAGTTGAGGAAGCTTGTCAGGAGCTCTCTGCTTGTAATCTTTCTCCAAAACTTTGGCTGCTAGAGATTGTACTTGTGATCCCTCTTTTTCTTCCTTGCTCTTCCCTTTTGTAATCTGTGCAATAGCAGAGGTGCACTGGACAAGAGGAGCAAAGCTCAATTTTCAGGAACAGAAATGAATAGCTATGAAAAGAAGAATCCAGAAATCCCAAGCCTCAGAGAAGAAAATCAACAATCTATGAAGGAAAATCTGAAATTTAACAAACCATAACTAAATGATGACTTTCATTGTAACCAATAAAACCTATTGGCTCAACCGTCTACCAAATAACACCACGTTCAGTTCATACACACATGAACTTGCACAGGACCACACAAAACAAACACTAGGAAGGGAGGGAAAGAGCTCACCAAGCATACACCAAAGAGTGCTCTGGTATTCTTGCCTCCAGTCAAGTCAATAGTGGACGCATAGTATTTCTTGGCAGTCTGGAGATTTTCTAATCCACCAAGTGTATAAAGTACCTGCGAGTACCATAATTTAAGATAATGTTGTAGACTTGTGGTGCACCTCTTGCTCAGTTATTCACATACATCTCTAGCATGTAATGTTCTGTGCCTTACTATTACCAGAGCAAAGAGGAAAAAATTAATCACAGTTCATGAAGAAGTTACTTACATCAGCATAGGCTAAGTGGTAGAGTGGAACAGTAGGTTGAGATAATATTAACTCCTCGTAGCAAAATGCTGCTTGTTTGTACCTGACAGAAAGATCATATTAACGAAAGAAAAAAAAATAAAGGCAACTAAATAATTGGTAACACAAATAAATCCCACTAATTACTTTTTTTCGGATGGGAAGAGAAAATGTAGAATAAAAATCTTACATTTGCAAGGAGACGTATATTTCAGCCAGTTCTCTCCACGCATCATGATCTGCCATGAATCTGTTAAATTAAGAAACATAATTCAGAGAATTGTTCTACTTTCTGGGGTGCATTTGGCTGGTGGGTAAAAATGGAGGGAAATTTTTCCACCCATTTTTATCCGCCAACCAAACATACCCCTGATGTAAACCAGAAACAGCATTTTCCTTTTCATCATCAATGTTGTAAGGGGGAAAAAACTAACAGCTTCCTCACATTTCCAGATATTTATTAAGCCGTTCAATAGCTCCAGAAATGTTGCCCTGTGCCTTTGCCATCGCCACCCTCCTCTTATGGATAGTCTGCACAATAGAAAAAACAACCAAAAGGAGAAAAACTTAAGCTTTTGGTTTTCTTTAACTGAGTGGCCCACCTTTTTTTAGGTGAATAGAAAATGTTATACATCAAATCATATTAATAAAACACAACAAAAAAGAAGCCATTACTATAAGATTTTTGTTTCATCACATAAAGAGACTGATCAACTAATTGACTGTTCCCCATTTTAGGTTTCCGCATAAGGTTAAGCGACTTTACTTGATCAAGAGGATTATCCTCCAACAGGCTTGTGTAAGCCTTCTCTGCCAAATCCCAGGAGCCTTTTGCTTCAAGCAACATTGCCTCCAGCCTGTCTGCAATTTTCCCACAAAGAATAAGCCACGATAATCATTTTTTTTTTCTCTAGAGCAAACAGGAACATGCATACGCACAGAGGAACTTATGTGGATAACTGACTATGAATGTTTTTATGTCGCATCCCTCTTGAAAGAATGGAATGCAAATTATCCAAGATAGCCACCCACCAATCTAAAAGTTGGCTCCAAGAGAAACAGAACTGGGTATCAACAATCGGGCAGGGCATGCAATTGCTTGTGTTTTGGGACAAGTAAACATTACAGTTAGTGTCTGTTTGCAAAATTATCATGTAGCTGTAGCAGTAATGAATGCATGGGGACAAGACAGAAAAATTATGCTGCCAGATAAAGCAATGCAATGTCAAAAGAAATTGTTCCCAAGCCTACCAGTGACCCATAGATAGGATCACAGGAAGCATAGACACATTTCTGGGCACTTGAAAGTCATCATATGTCACCAAACAAGACCAATTTGGCTAAAGTGATGCTACCTACACAACTCTTGCATTTGCAACTGAGCAAAACTGTACAAGTGAGCTCCATAGGAGTTCAGGGGGCGCCATTTATATTACATCTCCCTTTAAGCTTACATGAAGTTAAATGTAGCATCAGTTACACAGCAAGAGTTGTGTAATGTAGATAGTGCTATTCACTTAACCAACTCAAGTCCCTAAATCCATAACATGGAAAGACACAGAAAAGCAGAAAGTATCAACTTACCAACTCTTTTACTCTCTGGGAATCTCTTCCGAAGAACCTTTGTACATTCCTGGCAAATAAGGAAATTATCGTTATATTAAATCTCAAACTATAAGTTTTCTTGTCATATATGAAGGAAACAAATGCAGCAAACACTCAATTTTGGCAACATGAAGAACATAATTGACAACATAAAAGTTCAACAGCACACTGCTTTCTAGGCTCAGAAACTTAGAAAGTAAACATGATCAAACAGTTTGCATCAAAATTTTAACTACAATGATACAACATATTGTGAAAAAATAATGAGATAGCCAGATTATATATCCATTATTTTTACCATCCACCACCACCAGAGAAAAAATAGGACTCAAACTTCAAAACAATATACTAGCCAGAAGATGAGGAGCAGCCAAAGATAGTGCATGATATCCTCATAAGTGAAGTCATGTAATACTGCACCGCATTAAAACAGAAGGCATCAAATAAGTTTATAATTCCTTGTAGAACTCATCAGCAACATTCTAACACGTGCTGCCTCCATAACAAAAGTGACAGGATGGTATAGGTAGAATCAGAAAAGGAAAAAGATTTCAAATTAGTAAAAAAATTATCCTTTCATAAGATTGCTGAATGAGCACAGCATTCCAGTGGAATTTTACGCCAACAAATATACCCCAACAAGAGGAGGCTAAGATTCTGTAATTTGTAGTGTAAAGTATTACAAGGGAGATAAAAAAAAAACACGCGCACACAGACATGAGAAAGAAGAGATCAATACCTTAGCAACATCAAGACATTGGCAATCCATAGCTGCAACAGCAACCTGCTCATACAAAGTCCACTCTGCATCGACAAACAAACAGTCAATAGCCACAAGTCCTATTCAACAAAAGTAGACTTGCAACTGAAGTATAGTCAGAAGCATTCAATCACTAGAACTAGAAAGCGCTATTTGTAGCTCCACATATCAATCCACATAAACGTTGAAATACCTTTAGTAGATACATACGAAAATAACTCGCCATAAAATTGCTCACATAAAATTCCATATTGCACAAGTGGATTGTAATATAAACAACTAAACTAATTACACACGAAGTCGGTGAAGGTATGAGAAACAAAACAATCAAATAATCACAGAATTAAAAGTGTTTTGACTAAAACCATAACAATAACATAATATAAAATTAGGTTACAATAAGGATGAAAAGGGAAGGGGGGGGGTGAAGCTGACCATCAGGGCCGAGAGCGGATCGCTTCTTGGGGTGGTTCAAGATGGAGAGGCCATGCTTCAGCACTTTGTCGGAGCGGGCAACCTTGAGCTTCCTAACAAGGCAGAGGTACTCCCAGGCTCCTCCGCCGCCGTTATCCACCTGGTTCTCGAGGCGGTTCAATTGGGTCTCCTCTGTTTTCGTAACCATCTTCTTCCTTTCCCTAATTCACACACAGATCCAACTTCGAAACAAATCGATTCTATTCACGATCGTGTGTGACAGTCACAGAATTAAAAACAATTCTCTCTCTCTCTCTCGCAGCGGTTGTGGAGGTTTTGGATCTGGTGTTGGTGTTGGTGTTGGAGTGGAGTGAGGAGAGGACCTATGTCTATGTGCGCCACAGACACAAACGTCGAAATTGACTAGGATGGATCGCACTTCCCACTTTCACTTCCGCTACTACGTTCCGGCTCCCAAATTAAGACCCAAAGGTATTATAAGATAAGGGTTGATAATATAAGGTTGATTATATAAGATTTGATAAAAATTTAATATTATATAATATTTAATATATTATTATATAAAATATTATATTATATAAAATATAATAAAAAAATATTATAATAAATATAATTTTAAAATAATTATTATAATTATTTTAGTTATTTTTTATTATATATAAAAATAATTTTATATTAAAAATTATTTATTTATTTATTTTTAATTTTTTATAAATATAAAAAATATATGAGAGAGAGAGAGAGAGAGAGAGTGAAATGGAGATGGAGTTTTTATATATCAAAATCTAAATAGATTTAATATCATATTCCTATATTTAGTTGTATTTTTTATTATATATAATTAAATTTATATTAAATATTATTATTTATATATTTTAATAATAAATTTTTATTCTTATATTTTTATTTTAATTTGAATAGTTATTTTATAATTTTTTTAAAAAATATTTATTTATTATTAAATAATATTATTTTTTATTTATATATTTTATTTTTATTATTTAGTTAATAATTAATTTTTTTAATAAAATATATTAAAAAATAAAAAAGTGAAAGAACTCTTATACATTAAAAATTAATTAGGCCTAATACGGCCTCCCTAGATCGTATTAAGTTATCCATCATTATAACGTATAAGGGAGGTTTGATGGATAAGTTTATACAATACGTTAACTGTACCAAATAACGGATAAGATCATAACGTATTGTATTACCTTATCCTAACATGCCTAATACAGCATATCAAACATCCCCTAAAAAGGTTCAACCAAACTCAGGCAAAAATAGATAAAATATGGAGATTTTTTTTTTTATTCAGTAGAGAAGAAGGAAATTAAAATCCATTTAATTACAAAAATTTGTATACGACAAAATTAAAAATTTTAAGAATCATTTAATTATTATCTTAATTTATTTCAACAATTAAGGTTTTGTAATAATTAAACTATAAGAGGATTTTTCATTATTTTACATGGTTATTTAATAAAAATCAAAGAAATCGCTAATATAGCCGATTTCTATATAATTACCCATCATCACATAACAATTTTCGTTATTTTTATTAAATAAAAATATAAAATTATTTTTTTTCTTAAGATTATTTTACATTGTGACTATAAAAAAAAATTATTTTGCATTATCATTATTTAAAAATAAATATCTTAAATTATTTGGTCTAATATTATTTGAAAATGAATATCTTAACGAACTATAATTTGAATTTTAGATAAGAGAGTTGCCTAAATTTAAGTATTTTATAATATTTAAATAGAATTGCTTCCAATAAAAATATATATGTATAAAACAAAAAAAAACTATTTCTTGAATTTCAAAATAAAGGTTTGCATATTATGTTTCTTACATTAAAAAAAAAAACTGCTTCTATAGCCTTTTCCATGAAGTGTAGGATAATGATATTTTTCCCCTTTTTTCAATAAGATGAAAACCGTCCATTAAAAAAAAAAAAGAGATGATATTGATAAAACTGAATTTATCCTTTTTTTTTAATAAAATTAAATGAATTTATCTAATTTGATCATGCTTTTATTTAGTTTATTTTATTTTGTCAAGACCATGCTTTGTTTCCGCTCTGCTTATATTCACAAAAAGCCCATGCGCTTTTTTGGTCAATTCCGTGGGTAAATCACTATTTAAAAGGCTTACTGTTAGCAGCCTAAACCTGAATATGCATGTGGGTCGGAAGGTCTGAGTAAGGCCCAAGCCCGGCTGTGCAATAGACCCAAAAAACGATGCTATTCAAAGAAACCGAGAATCAAATGCAGCGGCATTGTAACGCGGTGCTTGTCTCTCTGCTCTAAAACTAAAAACCCTACTTGTTTCTGAGTTGAGTTTTGAGTAGTACACGACGCTGCCATAGTTAGTGTAAAGTAGCGAGTGATGGCCATGAAAACCCTGGAAGAATCTGACGTAGGCATCTGCTGCTACATTTCTAACCTATATGGCTTCCGTGGAGTTTTGAAGCAAAGGTCTTTCTTCATTTTTATGCATTGCACCTTCAAAACCAATGAAATTGAACATGCTCAAGTTTGTCCCTTTCAAAGCAATTTTTTCTCTTTTTCTTCCCACCCCCCCCTCCTCTCTGGGCATGCATGCGGCTTTAGAATTGATATTTTTCAGCTTGCTTGTCACGCTACACCTCCAACAGCGTTGGCTAATTTGCAAGTGAACATAAACTTTGATTCTAAAAAAGTGCTGAATTATAAGAAAAATATGAAAAGGCCCCCCCCAATGAACAAAGGACGATGTGAAAGACGTGTTATTTGGTGTTCTGGTCTTTGTTATTCATTATTTGGACATCAGTGAAAATGTATGCATAAGAAGATAAACAATATATGATGCTAATATGAGTGAATTTGTCAATTGTGTGTTTTTTGTTGGAATTTGATGCAGGTATTCTGACTTTATTGTGAATGAAGTAGACAGAGATGGACAAGTTGTTCAGTTGTCCTCACTTGATGCCCCTAAAGAGGAGGAGCCAAAGGTTTGATGATTTGAGCTCATTGATAACTTGATTTTCAATTTTGTTAGTATCTGACGTTTTATTCTCGTTTCAGAGTGTTCAGGAAACTGGAACAAACACAACTGAGTCTGACACAACAGTTATGAGTTATGCCTCTCAAATTGACTCTTTTAAGTCTCTTGCTGGGGATTCTGACGCAGCACGTTTGGAAGAATTTCTTAATCAAATTAATGCTGGTGGCGAAGAGAGTGTTTCTCCTATTGTCCTTTCTCCGGATTCGGACAAATCTCATAGAACGGTTAGTATGACTTTTGTGACTTTCTTGTTCTATGGTAGACTTGGGATACATATGGAAAGGTGCCTATATCTGCAGGAGCTTTGCAATTGGGTCAAAGTCTAGGGACTGGGGTGTCTCGTACTCATTGCAATGGATTAAAGCTTTTACCGGAGATTATTCTGTTTATGGATTAAGAAACCTAGTATCAAACTGAATCCTTTGGATTTGCTATTCATTTGTTTTAAGTATCATGCCTTTTTTCCCCCCTAATTTCAATGCGTAGCTATTATATAATAATATGCTTTTAGATGTAATTGAATTAAGAAAGAGGAGACTGGTTTAAACCTTGGTATGGTGGCAAGCATAATGAATCCAGTCTGTATTTTTTCTGGCAATCATCATAAATTTTATGCTTCTCAAATCTCTCAGGCAATGCATAATTTCTTCAAGGAAAAGTTCAAGTTCCTTGTCACCGACACGATTGATGGACCAGATGCTTCATCAAAATACATCCGTGTGAGATTGAATTCTGGTGGGCCCAACAACAACGGTAGAAACTCCAGGAAACGCAAAGAAAGAGATGATAAGCCTTTTGACAGCAGAGGTTCAAAAAATTGGCCAGAAAATATTGGCAAGTTCCTTAGGTGAAGTTTCTCAGGCACTTTGTTCTGTAAAATGCATTTCTCACTGTCTTTCCTGTGATTTATAATTCTATTTCTATTTATCTGGTACTGTGAACTTAAAATTTAAAATCTTCACCCTTAATGTGACCTGCATGAAATATGCACTGCTTTTCATGTGGATTAAACTAAATTTGTGATTTGTGATTAGGAAATGTCATGATTTGCAGTGTATTGATGGATATGGTTCTCTCTTTTTTAATTTCTTTAGCGTAGGTAGTTTGGGGATTTATAAAGAGGGGATCAAGTGTATCTAAAGGCCTGCAAGGAGGTTGATAGGTGCAAGAGTTTTTTTTTAATAAATAATTGTCTCTGCCTGTTCATGCAATGTTCTATATGCTGAAACATATTGATGTAGTTGCCGGATAAGTTACCAAAGGCTAAAGTTGTCTGTGAGGATTGTGGGGTTTTGATCTCAGTTCCATCTGGTGAGTTAGAAAATGATTTCTTCATTTCTTCTGCAGAGAGGATTGGAGAGCAGGAATTTGAGTGCAGCCAACAGGCCCGTGTTGGACTGTTGGTAATTAATTGTAGTATTATGCAGAAGTAACCACTTGTAGCCACATGCTCTAATGCTATGAGCTACAAACCCCGCCCTACTTCCATTGGATCTGTTCTCTGGGGTACTGGGGTGAGATATCTGGATGGATTGGACTTTATGGAGACTATTGGCTGCTTTACATTATGTTTTATTCAGACGTTATCAGAAAGTGATAGTATCCCTTTTTCTATTAAGCGGCTCATTGTTATCAAATAAATGTTTCTTCCAATGTAATTTCTAGGTTTCATCTATATAAGGAGAACAAAGATACGCAAGAAGCCCTGGGGGTGATCGGAAATATGCTTGGCATCCAGGTGTGTGTTGTTCATTGTGGGATATATTCCATAGCATTCTGACTGACTGAATGTGAAGTTTTTATTGGATTATGAGTTATTAGGTTATTTTCTGTGATATTTCTTTTTTGGCCCTGTTGTTTATTAGGCATTTGAGACATGTGTAATAATTGAATTCTGTTTGCCAATTTTTTTTTTTTTTTTTGGAATTTATGAATTGTCTGCAACATGGTTCATGATAGGAGAGAATGATATAGTTTGATCTATGTAACTGACCCCGCCCAGTAAGAGAAGGCTTGGTTGTTTTTGTTATGAATTATATGCTTAACATATTTATGATTGTGTATAAACATATTTTGCATCTGTACAACCTTTTGTTTTCAGCCTGGAGATTAGGGAGCTTGGCATACTGTTACTTTCTATTGTTGTGCTAATTTTTCTACTCGTGAAATTATGATTCATGATGTAAAAAGTTATGGGTTCGGTAATATGCACATTTTTATACTCAAGCATCCAATTTTGTGCATTTGACAAGTGACATATTTTGTTGCAATGACTGATGAGTAAGGAAATTGACTTCTTGTATTATGTCTTGCCTTCTCCTTCCTCACTAACCACCCTTGCAAGAAAAGTGCAATCTGCTCAGATTATTATTGATTGCTAGAAAAGCTCGTTGAATGTTTTGCACTTTTTCTTTTTAACTGACTGATATATAACTGACAGTCAAGATCATTTGGATTTGCGGGTACAAAGGACAAGCGTGCTGTCTCAACCCAAAGGGTAATCAATTTTCACATTACTTCTGATTTTGATTTGAGCATTCATTCCTTTTTTTTCATCTTCCATAGTTAATGTTACTGCTCATTTAGAGAGAGATACTAAAGTTGGTTTAGTTCTTGTTTTGTTTTTAGGTTACTGTTTATAAGCAGCGAGCAAGTAGGCTAGCTTCCCTTAATGAAAGGTTGTTTGGTATTAAAGTTGGTGATTTCTGGTAAGGTGATTGAATTTTGAGAGCTTGATCTTTCTACCTATCAGTTCTTTGATGGATGATCAAACTATAAATGTACTGTTGTCCAGTTATGTTAATGAAGGACTTGTTCTAGGCCAGCTCTTGGGGAACCGATTTACAATCACATTGCGGTGAGGGTGTTATCTATTCATGAAATACTTTTCCTAGGTTAAATTAGTATCTCATGCAGTACTGACACATTTTCTCAGAGGTGTTGTTGCAAATTCTGAAGATACTATAAAAGCGTCTGCAGATGCCTTAGGAAGGCTTGGCTTCATTAACTACTTTGGTTTACAAGTACTTTCGAAGTTATCCTCTTTCTTTCTCTCCCCTCTTCATGTGTGTCTTTCTTCCTCAACTATTTTATTTGTTCTTGGATTAGTTTTTCTCTTACCTGGATTTATTATGATAAAGTATGATTAGATAGCTTTTAGAGGTCAAAATCCCTAAATTATTGCACTCACCTATTAAGACAAAGCTTTCAAAGCTCCCTCGTCCTAGTGATTTAGTATTTTGCAAGATTCTTTTCTAGTAAAATCTATGCTATGCATGTTAGGATCCAATTGCAAGGTATGAGATTTGAGTCCTACATCAGAAATATGGGATTAATTGCAAGGTATGAGACTTGAGTCCCACATCAGAAATATGGGATTATCATGGGGGGTTTATAACGCCTTGAGCCCTCCCATCACAATAGCTAGCTTTTGTGATGTGGTTTTCCCAGTGTTTTTATCAATTGGTATCAGAGCCTTCTATTATGTCTCTCACCGCACTGAGCTTAAGACAGATGTCACCACAAGGCAAGTGGGGCAGTGAGTGCCTCCCCGCCACCGCCCTCACTTCAAACCTCCCCGCCTCGCCCCCAATCCCTCGTAATCTGGGAATTTTTTTCTCCCCATCCTCGCAGATCCCTCGCAAGTCCCCGCAGGGATCCCCAAATTTGTAAAAAAATCAAAAATAAAAAAACAACCACTTCACTTACAGCCATATAGAATAAGAATAAATCAGAATAAATAGAGAAAAATGAGGCACAAAAATTAAATGACCAACATCATAAACTCATATCAGACTATTAATTAGATATAAGAAGCAGTGAAGCAAGATCTGCAGGAGAAGAAGGATCCGCAGTGCAAAGGCTAGCATCTAGTGTTGGAAATGCTGGATCTGCAGTGGTTGTTGATGCTGTCGCCGTCACGAGGGTGGAAGCTCGACCGCCAGTGCCGTTGCTGGCATTGCCATCGTGAGGGGCTAAAACGCGATCTGCAGTGGCATCGCAAGGCTGAGAAGAAGCAGAACAGCAAAAGAAAAGAAATGGGAATGGCGTCACGACGCTGAAACTGTGTTGCTGAGAAGAAGAAGAAGCAGAACGACAAACATAGTTGTCAATATCGGATGGCGGCTCATGGCGGTAAGCCAAAAATCCGCCATAAAGTTATGGCGGATAGCATGGAGTTATGGGCAAGCTATGGCGGACTGATCAAAAAAAATATATATATATATATATATATATATATATATATATATATATATATATATATCTCCAAAACTCGCTAAACATAATAACTAATCAAAACTAACAACATATATCAAGATGACAAGATCAAGAACAATAAAATTAGAAACATATTACATATTTTGATTAATAAATTCAGCAAATGCATCACAAAATCAAAGCCAAAGTCACAACATAACATAACATATTCATAGTCAGATACAAACATAGAAATATAGCATAATCAAAGCTTCAAAGTCATAACATGAAGACTAAGGAAACTAAAATCAGCCATGTTTTGGCACTATTCCTCATCATCATCTCCAATATAATCATCATTGTCATTATTTTCTGGTGAGGCATATCCCTCCACTTCTTCTCCTTCTGATTCTGAGTCATCAAATTGAATTTCTTCCTCCTTCTTCTGAAGAATCCTCTTGTTCTTCAAATTCTGGTTCTTCATTAGCCACCACTACTTGTTTTCCTTTCTTGGAAGCTCTACTAGCTATTGCACGACTTGAAGGCTCCTTTCTTTTTCTACTTTGCCTCCTAGTATATGTTCTAGGGTCCCCAATCCCAGATGCCACATACACAGTTTCCCAATTCAAAGTGTCATCACCCCAAACCAACTCATCTCCAAAGATCATCATCACCTTCATCTAGCTCTCCAACCAACCACTCATTAGACTCATCAATATCATTGAGCAGATAGGTCAATCTCATCTCTAAGATTGTATCTTCGCTTGAGCGCTTGGTTATACTTTACATAAACCAAATTGTGCAACCTTTTATGCTCAAGCCTATTTCTCCTCTTAGAATGGATCTGCAATATCAATATAATCTAAGTGTTAATGACTACTATTATAAGTATTAACAAAGTACCTAACTAATAAAGAAGTGTTAATTACATGTTCAAAAACACTCCACATGCTCACATCCCAAGCACTACATGTCAAGCTCAAAATCTTGATAGCCAATCAAGGTAAAGTTTGGAGCCAATGCCCATACATTCTCCACCATTGAGCTACAAATCCAAAGAAAGCTATATAAGCAAATCACTCAAAGCTTAAAATCAAAAGAAATTTGAAAACTAAAAGTTGTATTCTCCTCACTGTGTGCAAGAGTTTTTATTTGTGATTTTGCAAAGTCAGCCCATAAAGACCATTAGCACACTTATAAATTGGCAGCACAAGCAATATTTTTTGTTGTACCTCCCGACTAGGCACCAACCTCTTAATACATTCATACAATCGGTTTGTAACCTGCAAATCAAACTCCAATGCAGGGTTGCCATAATAGTACTCTGGTTCAAAAATGACCAAATGTGCATGTAATGGCTCGATGGAGCCGACAATTCCATCTATTATCAATTATTGCAAACACATCTTTGTATTTGCTTTCATCATTCTTGATTGACTTCATAATGGCTTCTTTTGGCTTGTCCATTGCCTCATAGATATAACCCATAGCCGTTTCCTCTCACCATCAACAAGTCAAGCACTTAACAAGAGGAGCCATAACTTTAAGGGTATATCTCACATGATTCCAAAAGGAAGGCATAATTGTAATCTTTGTTGCTTCTTTTCCCTTTGCCTCTTTAGACAACTTGTTTCACATCCACTCATCGAGAGGTAAACATTTTTCTAAGATTTGATTTCTCTTGATGAAGCCTTTCCAATGATAGAAAGGAAGTGGCAAATCTTGTGACCGCATGCCTCACCAATTCCCTCCTATTTGTGAAGTGTCTCAACAAACTCAAGGTACTAGAGTGGCTATAAATGAAGCCAACAAGAGAAATTGCTCTTTAATTGTTTTCTTTATCAATGGAAGCTTTCCAATGTCTTCTAGCATCAAATCCAAGCAATGGGCTGCACAAGGAGTCCAATAGAGATGCTGGCCTTTATCTTCCGACATCTTACCCGCCAAAACATAGTTGCTCCCATTGTCGCCATAACCGAACAACTTTCTCCTCTCCAATCTCCTCCACAAAAGAATCAAGAAGCTCAAATAACTTCTCACTCGCCTTCACAAAGTTAGATCCATCTACAGCACTTCACAAACATTGTCCCATTAGGAGAGTTCACCAAGAAATTAATAATACACCTCTCGCTTCCATCACCCAAGTGATTCGACATGATGGAGCAACCATGTTTGCTCCATTGCTCCTTATGATCCTTCATCATATTTTTTTAGTATACTCCAACTCCTTGTTGAGAAGTGGAACCCTTATGTCATGATAAGATTTTGAGTGTGCAAATTGGGACCAAAGCTTCCAATAGCTGTCAACATATCATCAAAACTCTTCAATTTGATACAATTGAATGGAATTTCGGCTTGATACCACCACCGAGCAATGTATTGATGAACGCTAGCAATCGCTCTCTTATCACATGCTTCTCTAATATTTTGTTGCCTCAATCTCTCCTTATTCTTCCTAGCAATCGCAATTTCGGGTTTTCTAACAAATAAATCTATTGGGCCTTTCAAAGCACCCCTTTCTCTCTTTAGGGGCTTAGGGTTAGGGATTTCATCAATCCTTCAAGATCATCTTCAGATAATCCAAACCCAAATTCTCAAGATCAAAATCCTTACATTTTGAACTTCATTATCACATCAAGCCTTTGGTTTCTTTTTCTGCTTATAACGCCAACAACTCGTCTCTAACTTCTTTTGGACACTTGAGACACTTGGAAACATTACCAGATTGTCCCCTCAAGTGTTCTTTGGCTCTTGTAATCCCTCCTTTCATAACTTTACCGCAGAATTACACACAAGATCATTTGTGTTATTTTCTGCAACAGGTGGACATACTTTCAACCTGGTCCATCTACTACTAGTCCTTGAGCTTTGTGAAGGTTGAATGATATGGTAGCTTAAAACAGAGTAGAAAAAGAATCAAACAGGGTAGAAAGAGCTAAAACAGAGTTAAAAAAAAAAAAAAAAAGAGTAACAGGTTTGGATTAAAGAGCTTAAAACAGAGTAGAAAAGAGCTGAAACAGAATAAAGAACAAAAAAAAAAAAAATCGAGATAGAGCTGATGTAATAGAAAAAAATGGGGAAGAAAAAAAAGTTGAAGCATAAACCAAAATGTTGGGGGAAGAGATCGAATAAGTAAAAAGAAGAAAATAGAAGAAGCAAAAGGAAGAAGAAGAAATAGATGAAGCGTAAAACAAGAACCCTTGGCCTCTGCAGGTGGTGGTGTTGTAGCCGGAATGAGGCCGCCACAGGGGGTGGTGTCGTCGCCGGCAGGAGGCCACCGTACTGTGGTGTGGTCGCCAAGGAGGCCGCTGGCTTAATAGAGGAAGCAGTGAACAAGATGAAGGAGAGCAGACTTAAGAACGTAAGATGAGAGAGTAAAGTGAAAGGAGGGTCTGAGGCAATAGGGTTATTTTCAACCCAAAATTCCCATTCTGACCTTTAAGTTTTAAAAAAAAAAAAAAAAAAGAGATGCAGCCGATATTTCCGCCATGGCCGCCATGAAACGCCATGGCGCCATGAGCATATCGGCCGCCATGGCCGCCACGCTTAAAAACCGCCAAAGAAACGCTTCACCATGGCGCCAGTTGTAATCCGCCATGCCATGGCGGGATAGCACCGCCATGGCCGCCATTTAACAACGCTGACGACAAAAGAAAAAAATGGGGAAACAGCAAAGAAGAAGAACCAGAACAGGAGAAGAAAAGAAATGGGGAAACGGTGCAAGCAGTGTTTCAAAAGAGGAATAAGTCAAAATCAAATGAGTGAATAAGAATGATTGGGAGAAGGGTTAGAAATATTTTTAATTATTAACTTAAATAAATGTGAAATGACATAAAAATATAAGTATATATAAATATTAGAAATATTTATTAAGGGTAGTATGGTCTTTTTATATATGCAGGGTCCCCACAGGGCGGGGAGGGTGATCCCGCCCTCGTCCCCAATCCTGCCACGGGGAAACTTTTGTCCCCGTCCCCATCCCCACAGGGATAAAATCCCCACTGCGGGCCCCAATGGGGCGCCCTCATGGGATCCCCTGTGTGGGGATTTTTGACATGCGGGTGGTGATGCCGGCATTGTAGTGTTTGCCCTAGACTAATCAAAGTGGCACCCGCGTGGGCACTGGGGCTACGGAGCGTGGTGGGATGTTAGGATCCAATTGCAAGGTATGAGACTCAAGTCCCATATCAAAAGTTATAAGGCCTTGGGCTCTCCCATGACAATAGCTAGCTTTTGTGATGTGGTTCTCCCAAGGTTCTTTTCAATGCACCTGTGTTGATTTGCTAATTGACCACACCCTACAGATATAGTGTAAGTGACAACTTGTCTCCTTTTTCATTTTATGATAAGGATCTTCCTTACAATAAGGAAGGCATAATCTCTGATGGCATGCTTCTTATCTTCATCTTGATAAAATTCTTCTTCTATCCAAAGGAGGGAAGGGGGAGAGAGGGGGAGAGAGAGAGAACTCTGATGTCATGGGCCTATCCTGTATACTATTTGGAGCCATGATTTGCAATAGGCTGCTGCATGAGCCAATAAACTTAAAACATCATAAATCAGTTATTGTTATTTATCATTTCACCATTGTATTGTTATTTTTATAACAGCCAGCAAAAATTTTTTCTAGACGATTATGTTCTTTTTCAGATTTATTTGAAATGCAATCTCTTGGAGTTTCATTCTCTCCAATGTGTTGGCCTTGTAAATTGTAACATAAAATTGTGTTG
The DNA here is from genome assembly GCA_031439585.1 of Pterocarpus macrocarpus. Taxonomy (NCBI): domain Eukaryota; kingdom Viridiplantae; phylum Streptophyta; class Magnoliopsida; order Fabales; family Fabaceae; genus Pterocarpus; species Pterocarpus macrocarpus. The sequence goes on along the minus strand of CM062515.1, from coordinate 3,338,902 downwards.
CAAATCTCTGCATGACATACATACGCTGTTTTGAAAGCTATCTCTACTTTATGGAATGTTAGTCTAAATTTCATTATGTTACGTGTTTTGTTTGGATATGGTGTTGCTTTTTGCCAAAGATATAAAAAGCTTTTAAACTTGTTGGAGATTTCTGTTGACTTCATCTGCCCTGTTTCTTATGTTAAATTTTTACTACTAAAATTTTTTCAAGTTCAAAACTTGCATAAAATTGTAAACTTTTGTTTTATATTTTGTCTATTCCTAGTTTTAGTCAATGCTGAAGCATATCATAAAGTAACATGGTATGTTTGACTCTATCTATTTTTGGACTTACTGTCTTTTTCACGTTTGCTTTATTAAGAGATTTGTGTGTGGATGTTCTCAGCGTTTTGGAAGTGGATCTGTGCCAACTCACCTTATTGGAGCTGCGTTACTCCGGGGGGAATGGAAACTTGCTGTTGACTTGATTCTTGATCCAAGAGATGGAGATATCCTTTTCATTGTTTGTATAATATAATGTATAATGAATGATATGTCTTAGTTGATTTGTTGTGGACTGATATTTAACATTAGCATATTGATGTCCATTGTTCTTCATAACATTGTTATTTAAATACAAAAAGACGCTATAGCCAAGGCACGCAAGTACTACAAAGATAGTAGTGATGTTGAAGGGACACTTAAGCAGTTGCCTCGATATTTGGTTGCTGAAAAGGCTGTGGTAAGCTTCAAATGAAAATTGTTTCTGCATGAGTTTCTTTTGGCACAGCCATCAGTAATGTGCTATGCTTCATAAATTGGATGTGAAAGTGAAGCTAATTTTTTGTTTACCCCTGTACTTATCCACATATGATGTTATAAACTTATAACCAATTTATTGTTAACAAATCTACTGCAGCTGCAAAGTTTAAAGAAGTCTCCTGGAAACTACTTGCAGGCATTGAAAACTATTCCAAGGACTCTGAGAATGATGTGAGTTATAATTATCTGAAGATTTTGATATGTATTGTGTGGTAAATGTTTGGCTAAATTGGTGCTACACTGTAATTGGTAGTATTTTTTCTTGTTAGTGTAATTCTATATGTTATATGTAATACTAAAGTGCATTTCTGTCACTGCCAATCATCTGTGTTATACAATATTATAAATATCTTTTCTTTGGAAACTGCACAGTTGTACTCTTATATTTGAATTGTTCTTACATGAAGAATCAAAAATGGTTTCTTTCACATTTCTTTCTCTTTTCCAATAAGATATGCCTGAGTTTGAATTCCACATAATTTTATGTGAAAAATTTTGGTACGCATCTGAGTTCACAGTGCATTCCTTTGTGTGTTTGGACTAGCTTTATTTTGCTTTCAGAAAAGTTAATAATCAAAATGTTCAAGTGAGCTGGAAGGCTTATTTTTTTGGCATAAAACAATCAAAACCAATATGCACAAGTGTTATTGCCACATTACAGATTAGATGCTTGTGGTTATGCTATCCAAGCATTAGTTTCCTCTTTTACAATAGAAATGATGTAACTAGGCTGTACTGTGTGATGATTGGGGATTTCATCTTGATAAGCATGAAGTTTGTTGCCAAAGTCAATTTTGTGATAGAAAGTATGTTTGCTTTGCTCTCCTCCACATCCTTTGGGGTTGCTGGTCTGTTCTATACTTCCATGTCAGGTTAGTTGTTTATTTTGATTGGAAAAAAAATTCTCTTTCCTTCTGTATATGTACATGTATATATATACACACACACAGTGTGTGTGTGCGTGTGCGTGTGAGAAACAGAGTTGTTGAATGGTGAGTGCATATTTTTTTTCATCCTGTTGGTGTGCTTCACTAACATCGTAAAACATTGTTGGTTTTAGTACCGAAATCTCTGCTTTGGACACAGTATCCATGATTTTTTCCTCCTTAGCTAGATGGTAAAGGTTTTAGTATTGTAATTCAAAATAGTGAAGTTTACAAATGCAAATGCAAAAGAAACCTAGGAAGATACAAAAGAAATTCCTGCAGAACCTTTTATAGTGGGCTATTGTTTATCTGATGATGTTGTCTTCTGTATCATGTTCATGTGCAAACACAAGTGCGATTAAAAGAACACAAATAAAAGATGATCATTTTACTTGAAAGATAATATCATTCATATTGATTTTATAGTTGCATCACTGCTTTTTTGTTAGGTATGTACACAGTTACCAAAGCTATTTGTGGAACCATGCAGCTAGTACAAGGGTGCAAAAATATGGTAAGTTGTGATTTATAATAATATTCTAGATCTATGTTGCTTTCTCCGGTGGCAATTAGCTTGTACTGCTACATCTCTTGACATCCTAACTGCATGTGATACAAAGCCATCCAATCCTTACCATGCATTGTCATAATTATGGTAGTTGAAGTTAAAAAAATCATTTCTTAAGTTGAATGTGATTATACTGTGTGGCAGGAACTGAACAAGTTGTATTAGGAGACTTGGTATATTGTAAGGAAAATCCCGTTGGAAAAGTTGCAGGGATTGTTGGACCTGAATGTGATGATGACTTCGGTGATAGATATGATTCTAATATTGAAGATGAAGTCTCTGGAGATATCCCTGAAGAAACCAATAGTTATGTCAAGGTTAGTCTTTCTATTTTGGCCCCCATTACAGAGATCTGCAAGTACTCAATCTAAATTGTAGCTTTAGAAGTATGCCCTCTTTTGGTTATGACATATATTTCTCATCTGTTTAATTAGAGTCTAGTTCATACACAATATGTTAACATGAGTTACATCTGTGCACAGATATTTGATCAGACCTATTTTTGGAACCTTTATGTATTGCGATTATTTGGGTAGTGAACGTTCAAGAAGATTGTATAAAATTGAGGCTTCCTTTTCTGATAAAAGAAGAAATTAATGAAGTCAGAAGTAGATGATTACAAAGAGTTATGTAAGAAATCCTCCTTTGAAAAATAGAAAATAAACAATAGAGAACAAAGAAAACTTCAATAAATCAAAGCTATGCGATCTCTTAACACAGCTCATAAGAGAAACCACAGTAAAAAGACCATTTTTTTTACAACAGTGGAAGCTAAACTCCTAATCTTATCCCAAAGAGGCTGCTCATTCACCTGTGTGCACGCTCCCGCCCCCCCGGGGGGGGGGGTGTGGGGGAACTTCTTAAAGATGTGGGAATTATGCTCCAACCAGATGGACCATGGATTTCATTTTGCCACAAAAATTTGGTTTCTTTCCTTCCACCCATACTAGTAAAGCTAGTCAACAGAAACTAGTACTAGGGGCATTGGGCATACCCAACACTCTCCAAAAATGGCAACTAATGAATTCCGTAAAGAAACAGCCACAGTACATTGTAAGAACAGATGGCACTTTTCAATTACACATTGCAGACTTATTATGCATTTATATCTGTGCATGTAGAATCTTGCAATACTACAGTATGAGTTTCCTTCTCTATCTGCATCCCTGTTCATCATTAATTATCAGCATAGTCAGTAAGCATTTAACGAAATCAATACCCAATTGAGCAAGGTTGCATAACCTTCCATGAATGAAATACTATGTTGAAGCGTTTTTCTCAAATAAATGTATGAATTTGATATAATTTTAGGTGTAAGAACTTGATTTAATGTTGACCAAAATTTGAAGGTAGCATAGCCTGAAGTCAATTTTTCTAATGGAAGAGGAGATTTTATTTGATAGAAGAGTGGGGAAGTACAACAAAGGGAAGGATATAATATATTGATGCAACAAGGACAAGAGAAGTTACATGAATGGTTTTCTTGCATGAGATTGACAAATTAAAGTTGGTTTATTTCATATGACAGGTTGTGACTGCTGAAGATCTTAATTCAGGATGTTATAAGATTGATGATGTCATACTTCCTACACCAGGGTAAGCTTTGACAATCAATGCTGATTAGATTCTTTGATTCATTTAACTCAGTTCTTCTGAACCAGTTTTCAGTTTGCCTTTATCCTTTCTCTTTTGGGTTGAGTCTGACATTTCTGCATTGATGGTCTTGCAGTTCTCGAGTAATTTATCCGACAAATGATGTTGCCAAAGTTTATCATGATTTGGCAAATGAAGTACGTATCAAGTTGGCCTCATGTACTTCTCATGTCCTGAATTTAAATGCATATGATTAGGAGTGGTATCCAAAGAGTTAAGGCCAACTGTTGTGGTGTTTTTTTCTTTTTTTGAAGAATAACTGAAGTGATGTTGAGTGATTGCATTTTGAGTTACTTGAGCAAATAATTTTATTTCATGATTGATGATGGGTAAAATTAAAATAATGTCCTTATCAAGTTCATTTAATTTTGTCAAGCTGGAAATAGTCCTTCTGTAAAGAAATAAAAGATGCTCTTAAATTCGAGAAATGTTGATTTTATAAGGTAGTTTTGAGTTGAAGGCTATAGTTTATGTTTCCGATTTACTGTAGGACACCAACCTGAAGATCCTGCTGTATTTATTAAGATTGATATTCAGTAATATATTGATTCTTTGAATTGGCGATTCTACTTCAGATTACTAGATATTTCTGTTTGGGTTGCTTGCCTACTCTTTTTGCTTCCTGCCTTATTCTGTAACCGTTTAACTGTTACTGTTCCATGGATAGTTGTTCTTTTTTCTAATTAGTCACCTGTTTTCTTTGTACTGATCAGGATGGAGTCAGTTTGACAGTGTGTGTGCATAATGTGAAGTATGCAATAAGAATCTGAACTCATCTCACTGAGCCCAATTCTTCATTCATTGCCTTTTTTACTGTATTATTTTACTCCTGCGGATTATCTTAGTCTTGTTTATTCCTGCTTGTGATTAGGGAATTCTCAATAACTAGTGTGACTGGAAGTTACAGGAGGGTTTTTCAGAAACCAATTGACTTTGAATGGTATGTACCTAACCCCTCAACCTGATTGTGTAGACAGTTAACTTTCACCCATTTTGTTTTTTGCATGTTTCCCTTATTGAATAATGTCTTTGATTGTGTCCTGTTGCAGGGAATTACTTACATATACTGATATTAGTAAGCCATTGGTAGAGACGGATTTAGACAAGATTGTCAAGTCTAAACCTTTAAACAATGTCACACCAGTGGATGCACCAAATGGGAAAAAGGAAGAAGATAGCATGATACAATTAGAGAACTCCGATGATGGTGCAAAGGTTGAGACTGATAATAATGAGACTGCAGGTGAGGAAGTAATATTACCACACGATGAATCTGTCTGTGACTCCAGCTCTCAAGATTCCCATACTGCTCTCAAATTGAGTTTTACTCTTCCTACTTCATGCTATGCAACAATGGCCGTAAGAGAACTGCTGAAGACTTCAACATCTGTAAGCATTCAATTTGAAAAATCTTGTATCTATTATTATGATTCTTCAAATAAATAATAATTGGAATAAACTTCTATTGATTATGGGCAATTTGTTCTTAAATAATAAACATGTGAAAATTATGAAATGTGAGAAAGCTTGATTCTGGCCTCACCCATACAAGTGTCAGATATATACTTTTTAAACTCAGGCTATGCTGAATTATTGTGGCGCAGTTGAAACTGGCTGGGAAGAGGTGGTCCATTTAAGCTCCTAACCAGCCCCTGCATATTTCCTTTATATCACTGCCTTTTGCAGTTTAATGTGCATATAAATCTTTTTTTTTCCCCCTCTCTCTTTTTATGCTGTTGCAGGTTGCATATCACAAGACATTAAACCAATAAGAACGCGGCTCCCCATGTAGCATTATTTTTCGGCAGGAGAAATTGATTCAGAAGAACGGAACACCTGAAAGGGAAGTTTCATCTGTCAAATGTTACGAATATTCATTGGATTCTGTATCTCGTCGGAAGAGGTAGAGCAAAATCCTCTCAAAGTACACTTCGTATCTTGTTACAGAACAGTGGAAGTTGACACTAGGACCATTTCTGCTGAAATTTTAAGTTGAATATTTATAAATGCTATTAATGTTTGATTTTGCATGAGAAGATTTCAGTCTGTTGGATTTAGTACCTTGTCCACACTCTCTTGTTCCATTCTAGCAAATAGTATACCATCTCTTTGCTTTCATGTTGTGCATGTTTAGCTGCAACTTGCGCATCCCTATGCTTTCCTAGGATAAATGTTAAACGTAATCAATTTGACTGAAGTGTAGGTAATGGAACTTTTGGGCCATTTGTTTGGAATTTGAACGATTTTTATTATTCTTTTCTCCTTTTTTGGGTCTGAATTATTTGCTTTCCTTGTTAATAACCGATTTGTTTATATATATATATATGTGGAGAGACAGCTTGATCCATGACTAAAATGGAAATGCCAATCTGCATGCTCATGTGGAAATCATGTTCATTTATACAGGCTCTTAAAAATGCACGCTCTGTGGGAACATAGTAAATGCTTGAAGATAGTTGAAATATTCTTATTGCTTGTGTTCTTAACCGGAGACCAACCCTCTAGGGAAGGGAAGAATATCAAGGGCTCTGAGAGTCGACGCTGTACAATAGCATTGTATCCATTTGTACCATGGCAAGATTCCCATCCTTTGGACCCATCCTCTGCACGTTATCACATGTCCTGCCATCTGGGTGCCGTTTATTACACCATCCCCATCACCTACTGAAACCAGTCTCAATCAAAATAAATACACACATTATCCTTTCTTTCTTTCAAGTGTCATTTCCCCTCCCAGTCCTCTCCTCCCATCACTATCACGGTCTCGCTCCCTTCTTGCGTCTACTTCAATCCTTAATTACACTCTTTCTCCTTCCATTTGCCTCTTAACACGTTATTCATTTTCTAATCAACGTGTCACTCAGTAAGTTAATGTTAGGGTGCGAACCACTAATAACAAGACACATACAGTGGTTTCAGTTGTTTAGACTTTAGACTTTGTGATTTTTTGAGTTTTTCCAAGTAAGTCGCCATTCGAGAAACTAAAAATGTACAGAAAGTAAAAAAGTACATATATATTTTTTTCTTTTTTAAATTCTTTAACAAACGCACTGTGAAAAACCTTTATATGCGGGTCTGATTGTATGCGTACGCTGCTTGCATTATGAAAAGATGAGTGTGAATTTGTTCAAACGATAAGAGGCTTGAATGAGTTTGAAATGAATTGAATATACCTTTCAATGCAACGTTGGATTAACCTCTCCAATAGCACACCACATTCTACTGCAGATCACAATCTTGGCCACTAACTCCTTCTATGATTCTAATATTACCGGTGAAGGTACACTCGCTGCCGAAAACCCTACCTCAAGGCTTGCCACAGAGAGTTACTATTTACATTTTTTTTTATGAAAGTTAAATTCATATCTTTAAAGAAAGAATTTAATTTAAATATATGGATGGTATTAATTTATATAAATAATTATTTATTATAATAAAAGATTTATCAAAATTTATTATTTTTATTTATTTTTATTAGTTGATAATATAAAATTATTTTATATTATTAGTGTATATCAATTAAACTTTTAAAGAAAACACGAACGATTCAAATGGGAGTATAAAACAAATTAGTAGACGAATAACATGTAGACCAAATCCTTTTATCGTGATGAGGATTATTTGTGAGTTTTTCTAAATGACACCAGTATCTAATTAAAATTAAAATAAATATACAATAACAATCACGAATTTAGTTATTTTGACCTGAATTTATTTTTCAAATATTAAGATTGACTTTAGGTTCTAACTTTAAATTGGATTACACAAATAAAATAGCTACAAGAAAATAAACATGCATTGTAATGGCAAAATGTGCGTAGACACCCATTCATTTATTATGTACAAACATCTGTAGCAGTTTCAATCATTTTCCTGCTAACTCATGTACTTTGGGAGGCGATTCAGTTGGCACTTGGCAGACGTATTAGTAACGAGGGAATCCTCACAAGAAGATTTCTCAGATTTAATTTTCTGCTCCACCTCTAGCTCCCTCATCTTCTTGCCGATTAGACATGCCAAGTGCTCTATCCACCTTAATTATTTGGTTTCTTCTTTCTTTTGCATTTATGTGTGTTGTCGGTTAACATTACGATGCCTTAGATGGACTTGTCCATCTGCGTCTATTAACAATTGAATCAATCAGATATAGTTGTAGATCCTCTATATATTCAACAAATTAATCAATAGAGCAAACACTGGTAATAATGCGCCTGATGCTGCTTAGAATTCACAACTAATTCCCCCTCATACCACCCTTTGAGAAAGAGAGAGAATTGTAATCTGCTCGATCATAACTATAGAACTTCTTTTATTTTGATGCATGATAGAAAAGATGATTCCCCTTAAATTAGTTACATTCCATGATGCCAATAGAACTGTCACCCCCCCCCCCCCCTTTCTTTTTTCTTTTTTTTTTTTTTTGGTTTTTCTGTGTGTGTGTGTGTGTCTCTCTCTCTTCCCCTAAACACCAAAAAACAAAAATAACACGTTTCTGATAAGTAATAACTGAGTAAGAATGTCACTACTAAAAAGAAATGAATGATTAGCAGGTATGCCAAATAAATTCATAAATTGACGCTAGCAATCATGGAGCTTAGCATAGTAGTGTAGACCAACCACCATGGCATAGAGCATAGAGCATAGAGCATAGAGCATACAGTGACAAGACACGAGATGCATATGGCGCAATGTTTATGTAAGGGTGAGGGGGTCCCACATTGTCTTTTAGTAAGAGAGGCTCCTTTGGGGTCCACACGACACCAGACAGGGGCATTAATTCATACTTCATTTCATTGTCGTATTTAATTTTCAGCATTTCCCATTTCATATACGCATCCATCAACTCACATCACATGTGTTGGCTGCTGCTCGTGGCTCTTGCTTTTTTCATCTGTTTCTATGACTGTGTGCAAGGTGCAGGCGTCCACCGCCACTACACAGCACAGTGAGCGCTTGCACGTGCTCGCTGCTGAGGCTGTACGATAAGCACTGTATCCCCTCTGTAACATGTGAAGATTCCCTTCCTTAAATCAATGGCCCCACCCCTCTGCATGTTTTCACGTGTCCTGCCATCCCCGTAGCCGTTAATTACACCATCATCACCGTCATCTACTCCATGCCCCACACACATATAAATATATCTTTTTCAACCCAATCCTTCCTCCGACCACATCCCTACCCCCCCACCTCGCGCGTCTTCTTCAACCCTCAATCATATATATATATATATATATATATATATATATATATATATATATATATATATATTATATTATTAATATAAATTTTTTTTATATAAATATCTAAATATATTATCACATTAAATAAAATATTTAACCTAATTATTCACTATTTAAATGATTATATAAATAAAAAAATTTTAATTAAATCACAATAATATACTAAAATTAAACTCATATAAAATATATTATTTTATTTCAATACACATATTTTGATATTTACTTAATATTATATCTATACACATAATGTTTAAAACACATTTCCTATATCGAAAAATTAATTACATATTCGATCATTTATTTTAACTTAAGTTCGAATTCAGCTTTAGGTTTAAAAATCTTCAAATAATTTGTTGTACTTCCTGCACTTGGTATAAAAATAATATTCCCACGGTAATTTGCTAAAGAATAATATTGAGTGGTATGATATGAAATTTCATAATTTACGAAAAGCTGGTTTTCTTTAAACATTTCTTAAATGCTTACACATTCATAAATTTTGTAATTGTTTGATTTCTGATCGGACAAAGAAATTTTATAATTCCCTTCGCAACTTTTCTTTTGTACTAATGAGCAATGCACTTTGTTAAATATGTGATTTTAGCATGTGAAGTATTAATTATGTGAATTACTTAAGTTGACATTTCAAAAGTTACATTTAAATATAACTAATATTTCAATTGTACTTTTGGTAGAATTGACTATATATAAATATGAAAAGTCATGGGTTAATATATTTGAATTTTAGTTATATTATTGATAAATCTATTAAAAAATTTTACATCTATTACACTCATTTGAAACATAAGAAAATATATAATTATCTATACATTGATTTTTAAATATCTAAATAATAATATTTAAAGTTAAGGATAAAATATCATTACTCATAAATTAACTAAGAATCCATCTTGGTAGCAGTTTGATTTATGAGAGTGAGACTAAGCTTTCTAGCTAGATTTGCTTGACAGGAGGCGTTGTAACAGAAGATAAAGATGACTTTGGATTTTGTCTGAAAAAGAGAAAAAGGTTTCAATGAGTTTGAAAAGAATTGAATATACCTTTCACCTCATTGCAATGCGGTTGTATTGACATGTCCAAAATTCACACCATATTTTATAGGGTTTTGCTAAAGGACAACAGTTAAGGAATTAAAAAAATAATAATTTTACTATATTTGATATGTTAAAAGCTTAAATTTTTTTATTTTTTAAATATATATTTTTTATATTTTTAACTAGTGTATTTAAGGTACTGATTAAATAAATCCTATTTTATATTGCGTAGAATATTATATTATATCTTAGGAGCTGAGGCGAGTTCACTTCCTTCTAAAAGGGTGTCGGGGGCCTATCTCTTCTCTTCCATGCAAGGACAAACTCCTTGATAAACACGAGAGAGAGAGAGAGAGAGAGAGAAACAAAGTTAGTGTTTCACAAAGTTGCTTGTAGCATTTTGCTGTTTTACAGTGAGCACTATAGGGAGAGAGGTAAAGAAGATAGCAGTTCAAACACAAACCCCAAAATGTTCGATGGAGCGCAAGACCAGTTCCACCAATTCATAGCACCAAGGACCACTCTTCCTCTTCACTTATCCTTCCCACTCCATGCTTCTCCAGCTCCAAATGCCTTCCTACCCTTTGATCCTTATAACCCTTCTTCTCATCAGCTTCCACTCCAACCCAACCTCTTTCACCCATTGCACCACAAAGATCAAGAAGAGAAGGAAGCAAATAGCACGGTTTCTTCAATCAACTTCGAGATTGAAAGAGATCAAAGACAGTTACCTGATGAATTAATCGATTCTTGGACTAACGATGAAGTGCTTGCACTTTTGAGGATCAGATCTAGCATGGAGAGTTGGGTCCCGGAGCTCACTTGGGAGCATGTCTCTAGGTACCTTCACCTTTCAACTTAATCATATGCTTTCAATCAAACCCCATTTTTTTGGCTTTCTGTAACTTCTTTCGAGCAAGTCAATAAAGTTGAATTCCTGGGCTTTACATGATCATCCGCCGAGAAATTCGTTAATGGAAAATTAATAAGCTTGATTTTGTGTTTGATCGGTGGAGGTGTCATATATAATTACCTCCATATGGTAGACAAACGCATACGTGCACATACTACAGTGCTTTAGCTCACAGCCTCACACACTGACACAGTGAGACACATGCGCGCACACACACGCCCACACAAACTCCGAGAGAAAGAGGACTCAGCGGAGGGAAGGGGCGAAAATTGAAAAGGAACACATTTTGTCTATATTGTGTTGGAGACAATATTCGTGTGATGCAAATCAAAATAAATGCTGCTAAGGTTGGTGTTGGATTTTATATGTTTATGTGATGTGTGCAGGAAGCTAGAAGAGCTTGGATTTAAGAAGAGTGCTGAGAAGTGCAAGGAGAAGTTTGAAGATGAAAGCAGATATTTCAACAACAACATTAACTACGCCAAGAATTATCGGTATCTTAGTGAGCTTGAAGAGCTCTATCGAGGTGATAATCAAAACCCTGATGATGATCATATTGTGGCTGAAAAGACCCATCATCAGCTTGAAATCCCAAGTGATGGAGGAGGAGACATGATGGGCCACGCATTGGAAGAGGATTCAAGAAATGTCGACAAATCGGTGAGCAAACAATGTGAGGAAAGTGACAAGATCGTGGAAAAGTCAAGGGACCCGAAGAGGAAGAGGAAGAGGCGCGGTAGGTTTGAGATGTTCAAGGGTTTCTGTGAGAGCATTGTGAACAAGATGATGGCTCAGCAAGAAGAGATACACAACAAGCTCCTCGAGGACATGATGAAAAGAGATGAAGAGAAGTTTGTGAGAGAGGAAGCGTGGAAGAAGCAAGAGATGGATAGGATGAACAAGGAGCTTGACATGATGGCTCAAGAGCAAGCTATTGCCGGGGATAGGCAAGCCACCATTATTGAATTCTTGAAGAAATACGCAGCTAGTTCTCATGAAAGCCACAACTTCGGAGGTGGAAACGTGAAGCACAAAACAAAGGATCCAAATCGGAATGGACGCACTTCTTCTCCTCCATTAATGCACTCCTCAAACCCTAATACTTCTTCTGAAGAGAACAATCTTGAGCCAACACCTTCTTCTAATGCGATTCCATGCCATCAAACCACTTGTTCTTCTCCTGCTCGAAACAATTCGGGTTTATATGCAATCCCAGCAGAAAACCCTAGCTCGAGTGACACATTATTACAAGTTCCTTCTTCTTCCACCAATTCATCTCCAGCTCCCTACAACCCAGGTTCTTCCCTCAACAGCCAGGATAATTCACCATATCAGTCAAAAGCAGTTTCCAAATATAAACCCTCGGCAACCAATTTGCCCATAACTGAGAAAGAGGACGTTGGGAGAAGATGGCCAAGAGATGAAGTGTTGGCACTGATAAACCTCAGATGCACAAATCTGAAAAACAACACTGAAGACAAGGAAGGAAACAAGGCTCCTCTATGGGAAAGAATCTCACAAGGGATGTCAGAGCTGGGATTCAAGAGAAGTGCAAAGAGGTGCAAAGAAAAATGGGAGAACATAAACAAGTACTTCAGAAAAACCAAGGATGTTAATAAGAAAAGGTCCCTTGACTCTAGGACCTGTCCCTACTTCCATCAATTGAGAAGTCTCTATAGCCAGGGAAAGCTCGTTCCACAGTCTGAGAGGCCGGAAAATCACTTGAATCCAACCGCGAATTCCGGGCAAGTGCCTCTAGATGAAGCTCAAGCCGAGTCTTCTCAAGTGGGGTCTGGTGGTTTCAGTGTGCATGTTGATCATGGAGATGAGAAAACTTTGATGCAAGTACCTCCTTTGAATTTTGATTAGTTTTGATTAATTGATTGTCCATTTTCTATGACGTAATTAATAAGTACCACTCCTTCGGTAACTTACTGTTTTTCTCCATTTCTTTTGCTTTTGGTGATGGGAGGGCCTTTTCTACATAGCATAAATTGAATGTATCCGAGTACATATATGTTTAGACTTTGGTAAGCACCGACAGCTTGAGGAATAGAACAATATTTCTGTTTCGTGGTGCGAGTATGACTTTTAGATTTCATTTTAAGGTTAGTAATTTTTTTATAATGGTTGATGGCACGTGTATATGCTAATATGCAGTAACCAATGTTATTTGTAAATCAAACTTTAATATTAGATATAATTTTATTTTACATAAATATATAACATATTTATTTTATTTCGATATATAAGCATTTCAAATTTCAATATCTATCGCTATTCATATTAATATATACTATTTATATGGTATCTATACATTGAGGTCCAAAATATATTTTCCATATGCATTAATAGGAAACACAGTCATTGACCCTGAAAAAAAAAAAAAAAGGTGGCCAGGCATCCTTTGGGACATTCTAGTTATAAAAAGTGAAAGGAATTATCACTGTATGCTTCATCCAAGTATATAGGAGTTAATAACTTATTAGCCAACTTGGGTTGTGATCAATCAATAATATGCTTAAGGATGCAAAGCTGATATATAGTAATTATACTAGTGTATTTACCCGGACATACACGGGTTAGTTAAATATTTACAATAACAAATATATGAATATAGTTAACATTTTCCAAAATTTTTATTTATTACAATCATATTTTTTTGTATAAAATAATGTTAAGCAAAATAAATATATATAGTTAAACATTGGGCATTGAAAAACATTCAAGAAAATGATACTATTTTTCACATTTTAATAATAATAATAACAATGAGCTTGTGCAAATTATATATTTCATATCATCCGTATGAGGTATTAAAATTTGTAACAAAATTATTTTCCTAATTCTTTGAGCCATTATATCCCTGATATTTTAACTAATCAAAAAGTAAATAACTTTGTTTGCGGATGCTTAAAGTATCAAATCTAATAAATCTAGTCATAAGTTAAAGATATATAATTTGAGTGCTCTAAGATTAACAAAATTAATTAATAATTTAAATTATTTATATTTTGTTATCAAATTCAAAAAATTTATTATAATATTAAAGTATAAGTAAAAATAATTTATTAATTTAAATTTAAATTTAATATACATTGTTACTAATTATATGGTAGATATATCTAGTATTACTCATGTAATGTATAATATAATTGTTCAATAACAATTTTTTGGTCATATAGGTTTCATTGCCTTAAATAAGATTTTAATAAGAACTTGTAGTATAAGTTGTAAACACCTTCTAAAATTCTTTATCCCTTGCTTCTTCAAGCTACTAAATCCATGGAATTCAAGTTACAAATTCTAGTGTATTTTTATTATTCAAATGCTAAATGACATTGCTTATTGATGCGTATGGGACTTTTCTTTGATGAGGTGATCCATTATGTGATATGCTACTCAATCTACTTAAATAAGATTTCAATATAAACTTGTAGTATAGATTGTAAAGAGATTATAAAAGTTCTCTGTTTCTACTTTTTTTAGCAGTTAAATCCATGATATTTTTGGATCATTGTAGTCTTATAATATATATAAATATTATTTATTAATTTAAATTGATAGTAATTATGTGATAATGATAAGTAAATCATTTCTCATGTAATATATATGTTTGTTATTATCTATCAATGTTAAAATTTGATATCACATATTTGAAGTATCAATATTAGTAAAAAAGATTTATTCTATAGCTTTTGCCATGTGAGTATTATTATCTTACCAAAGTTTTAAAAAATAATTACTATGACATTAAAGACATATATAAATATGATTTATTAATTTAAATCATTCATCATTATAAGTATATTAATCATTACATGTGCAATCTATATGTTTATATCACCTTGCAATATATATTTGTATCACCCATAAATGTTAAAATTTGATATCATCCGTTTTAGGTATCAATATCAGTAGGAAAGTTCATCCGTAGCTCTTTATCATGCGAGCGTTATTATCTTATCAAAGCTTAAAAAAATAATTATCATGATATTAAAAACATATATACATATAATTAATTAATTTAAGTTTGATTTAAATTATTCATAATTATAGGTATATTAATCATTGTTTATGCGATTTATATATTTGTATCACCCGTGCAGCATATGCTTGTATCCCATGTACAATATATTTTTGGTATCTGCATGGTATTTTTATTTATTAAAGGGTAAATAATATTTCTTAGGATTAATTGCACTTTAGCCCCTGTATTATGGGCCATATACACTTTACTCTTTATATTTTAAAAACGTGCATCCTAACTCCTTAAACTTTTGTAAATATGCATTTTACCTAAAATAAGTGTACTATACTCCCTTAAATTTTGAGTTATATGTAAATTGACCGCTTAATTTTTCTAAATGTGCAACTCGACACCCAAAATGTATGATATTTTTATTTATAATTGGTGAAAAAATTAACAAAAGGACCAAAGTGCATATTTGATAAAACGTAGGAAGTCAAGTTTTTAAATGTAAGGGGGTAAAGTGTAATTAAACCTATTTCTTAATACCTAAACTTGTTTATTAAGATGTACTATTAACATTTTGCACATATTAAGATAATAATTAATAATAAAAATAAATGTACTTATATAAATATTTAATTAACTAAAATAATTTTTATTAATCTTCATTATTATATATTAATGAAGAATTTAGCATTTATCTCATTTGTGGCTATTGGTTAGTGATGGAATGGGTGATTTATTAGAGACAGGCCTATGGACATATGCAATCTAATTAATCTTTTGAAATTCAATTCTAAGCTTCATGAAATTTTATATTGTGAGAAGTAATTCTCATATTTCCCATCAATTTTGGAATGAATTGTCGTAAAACAAACTAGTAATTACATGTTTGGATAAGGTATCATAAATACACTGGGATTATCCCATCTGACACTTTATATTCAACCACATCTTAATTTTGCATTCCTCTTGTACCTGCAAGATAATGTCCAAATTGCTAATTAATCAAATGAAGGTGTATAAATTCACTCCATATGTGTCCACCTTATATATGTCAAGTACTTTTTGCATTACTTAAGAAAGCCCTTTGAAAAGATATTACTAATAAAATCCATAAAATTATTGTCTCTTATAATATATAAATATTATTTACTCCATAAAAATACTAAAAAATAAAAAATACACAATGAAGAACAAATTGATGAATAGAGTACTCCAATAAAAAATAGAGAAAGAAACATAGCCTTTAGTAAACAAAAGAACAAAGATAAACACGAATAGAATGTTTAAAAAGTAGAAAAAAATGAAGAATGAAATGCAAATTAAAAACAAATGAAACCTGAATATTAAAGTATGTACATAAAAACAAGGGTACTTACTCGGATATCGACTCCTTTCATGAATGAGTTAAATGGAACCTATATAAGGGGGGAAAAAAGATCAATAAACAAATGAACAAAAATAAACATTAATAGAATTTGAAATAAATATGAAACACACATATTAACGTATGTACATAAAAATAAAGCTACTTATTTAGATATCAACTTCTTTAATCAATCAGTTAAATAGAACCCGAATAAGAAAAAAAAAATCGAATGTAAACAATTGAACAAAAATAAAAATTTGAAATAGATGAAAAAATGGAAGAAGGAAGTGGATATTAGTGTTTAAGAATGCAATAGCAAGAGACATATGAAGCAATGAAGAAGAGAATAGTGTAGGAAACAAACTTGCCTATAGCACGTAATGGGAAGTTATAAAAAGTGAGAAAGAAAAATATGTCTATAGTATTTTATTTCTAAAATGGAGAGTAGGAATATAATCTCCTAGTATCGTCTCAGTGATATATGCCTTTCAAGTTTCCTTGTTTAAATTTAATTTTAATTTCCATAGATATAGAAATAAACTGATATGAATTCTATATATATCTACTAGCGATTTGAAAAAATAAGCGCATATACATTTAAACGTTCTCTTTAGCAAGTGACTGATAAAATATATTAACAATCAACAATCAACAATAAAAGATATTTAAGAGGATGGAACGAAAATAATCTTTTCATTAAAAGTGTATGGAAGGAAAGTGTCGGTACTTCCATTTCAATCAAATAATTTTTTTCTCCTATGTGCATGAATCGAAAAGTTATTGCTAAAATTAAGTATATATACATTTAAATTTAAATTTAAATAAATATCAAACCATCATCAATGCCAATTTATAAATAAAAAATAATGAGCAATCAATGCAAAGATTAAGTAAAAAAAAAAAAACTAATATCAATTTAAAATCAACTTGAAATAAGAAAATGTAAAAACACACATTTATGAACTTGAAAAATAAATATTTGAAAGCATATGTGTGATATATTTAGGCAAGAAATAGGATAGCTGAAATGGTGCCACATGTCACTTTTCATAATTGCAGGAACCTGTTTTTATATATGTAATAGATGCACAAGTACGGATATATAGACATTGAGTAATTATATTTTTTAATGAAGTTTAAACTCTTAATTTTATGCATACTATTTAAATCGCTTGTCCATGTACCATTCTTAGTGGATTTGAAATAATTAATTCTAATATTTTCATCGAAAAACAGGAAGTAAAATATATCCTAATAAACTAGGATAGGTATATTGGAGTTTCTTATGTTGTGGGGTGCTCTTTAATTATTTAGGTAGTTATTAGTGGGATTCATATGTTCTAAACTTTTAACACTATTAGAAAATTGACTGGTTATAATCAATTTTGGGTCGCAAAAATCACAAAATTGATTGCAAAGGCTGTTTGCGGTCGATTTTTTAGTTATATAAAGGCAAGTTGCAATTGAAAAAAATTTTGTAACCAATTTTGGACATCCATCAAGCATGTTTGAATTGGTCATTTGTTGACTTATTTGCGATCAAAAAATCGATCGCAAATTTCTAAGTTTCACCAATGGGTTTGTGACTGATTTTTCGATCACAAATATAAAATCTGCAACCAAAAAATCAGTTGCAAAAATTTGATTATTAAAACATAAATTCGGCTGCAAATAATTCAATTGCAAATTTTAAAACATTCATATCAAAGAAATTGGAATGTTATGCATTCCCCATGTGATACACTTAAATTAAACAGCCTAGAATTCAATGATCAATATTACATACAACTAAATATTACATATCATTAAGTGCTAGTAGCTAATATTTCAACATTCCAAAGCATAAAAATTCAGTCCTTAAAGTTTAAAACATACAAATTTGATCGCGTTTTCGACAAATTCTAGTAGTGTAACTGAATGTTGCCAACATTTCGATTGATCATTGTCAATGAATGGTTCATAGGCTATGTAGTACGAATACTGCAAAATAGTCGTTATATCCATATTTGATACTTGTCATATCAAATACTTTACATATATTTTTATATACTTCTAATTATATTTTATAAATTTTTGCTTTAATGTTTTTGCATTTTTTTATACCTATAAAAATAAAAATTCTAAAATAATCAATAAGATAAGTGCAACTTAATATATTTACAAGAATTTATACTAACATTCACATCATTATTCTCATATTTTAATTTAAGATATATGTTTTTATATTAATTTTATATATTATATTATAGTCGTATTAATCATATCCTATAACTTGTAAACATTATCATATTACTGTATTTGTGTTATATCACATCTGTATCCTATATCTATCTCCATGTTTCATAGCTCATAGCATATGTTCCTGCGCCAAAATGTATATCCCTTGCGGATAATGTTATAGTCTCATACAAATCCTTCTATAAATCTTCGTATGTATTAAATGGAGTAAAAAGTAAATACAATCAATGACTTGAAATCTTAAAAAGTACTCCTTCTAGTTCAAAATAACTAGCACTTTGAGTAAAAAAAACTTGTTCATATTATCTGCACTCTCACATTTTAATTAAATATTTATTGTAAATTTTTTTATTTTACCATTCATTCAACTCTAAGCATAACAAATAATAAAATATTAATATAATAATTTAGTTATTAAATAAGAGTATTTTAGTAAATATCTTTATAATTAATCGTTGATTTTAGATTTCCTAATTCTCGTACAAATAGTCAAAATGGCATTTATTTTGATCAAAATTGAGTAATCAATACTTACGTTATTTAGTATGCAGAAGAATTTGTAGGAAGACGTAGTAGGAGGATTTAGAATTATTCAATCCTCATTCATGACTTCTATTTATTGCTAATATACATTCCTGAGAAAAGATCATTTGAGAGAGGATAGAGCCGATTTTGAAATATAAATTCCCGAGAAAAGATCATTAACCTGGCGCTTCGTTCATATGAAATATATTATCTAATTATTTGGATTTCGAATATTTCGCAATCGTTACTAAATTTGCATTTAGCAACTCTGAAGATTAAAACAAATCAATGAGCTTTTAATCATCATCCAAATAGGAAATAAATGTCTCAGTAAGAACCATGAAGAGTTACTTCTATATACATTAGCAATATAAACCGGACAGAAGTGTACTGAAAACAAAAACCATAATCTGGAGTCTGGACTTATATAACAGTTTGTATGTAAGACTATATTTAATTTAGATAGTTTATAAGATTAATTTTCATACATAATTAATGTAAAATATTTTACATTCTCAATCAATCATATCTTATATTTTATATTATTTTTAAAATAATTATAATAAGAATAAAATATTTTAATGATATAACAATGCATATATAATTGGTTGATACTGCCATAGTATATACAATCAATACATGCATAATGATTAATAGGAGTGAATACTATCCAGCTCCAAAAAAAAAAAAAAAGGGAGTGAATACTACAATATTGTTAAAATTGAAATAAAGGGCTAATTAATTACAGTGGTTTTCAAACACTCCACAAGAACGCGTATGAAAAAGTGAAGGAAAACACTGTTCTATCATTGTTGTAGTTTGCCCCAAACGTATCTTCTCTCTCACATTTTGAGTGTGTCTTAGCATATATATCTATAAAAATGAGTCAAAATATCATTTCTCATAATTACAATATGCAGTTGGTTAAAAAGGGAAAAAAAAAGGGTATACCTTTGGTGTGGATTGCAGTTTTTATAATTCACTTGCCTATAAGAGAAATTATCTTATATGATAAGTATGTATACCGCATTATTCAAAATCTTAGAACTGGTTTTACTTGACAAATTTTTAAGCGTAACTAAATTTCCTTCTATTTTCTTTCTGAATGATGTTTTATAATTATTCTCACCCAAATATCCTTACATTCTTTTGATTTGAAACTGATCTCTTCTGAATATTGGGACTTCTTTCTCAATGAATATTGCTTTCTTATTTTTGTGGCTTAGCTTTTTTCTCTTTAATTATTCTTCAGTATTCTTTCAATCACTTGCTGCGGGTCAACTACAGTATGATCATTTAATCTTAAATTATGAGTCATGAATATTGGCACGTATCAAATCCTTTCGCTGCATATATAAACGAATTCACTAGTAGAACTTTGAAGTTTATTGTCTTTTTTTTTTTTTTTTAAAATCCTATGTCGGTGCCATTTTAGCGAAAGGAAACACTGTTTTTTCTCTTTTAATAACGTAACGGTCTCTTAATTAGGGGTAACAACTAACAATAGAATAGAGCACAATCTAGATTATGAATTGATTATAATATATGGCTAAAGATCCTTATTTATTGGGTTTTACATGAATTTGTAAGGAAAACACTCATTCAAAAGTACAGCTTCAGTGCCCAGTATGAGCATTAGCTTACACTCCAAACGATGCAACACTAAAACCTCATACGACAAAAGCAGGCTCTTACATTTTGAAGGGGAAAAAAAATCGAAAACAAAAATTTAGCTCGGATTAGTGATAAAGATGTTTAGAGTCTATTTGAAAGATTTATTTATGATAGTAAGAAAGGGTTAATAATGGAATGAAATAGAAAAAAAGAAAATGGAATGAATATATCTATGTCACACCCTTGTTTGGAAATTTGATAAAAGAAAATATGAGAGTTTTAGTACTCTTATTCAAAAGCTCAATGGCCAGTAATCAAATGAAAAGATAAAATAATCTTATTTTATTATTATTATTATTGTCTCTCTTTAACCATTCCATACCTTCTTAATTAATAATTTCCAAACACACATTTTATGAAACTAACCTTGTCATTCCATGCCACTCCATTAATTTCATCCATCCAAACACAGCCTTAGATCATTTACAAGACGTTAGAAATTTGAACTTGTATATCACCGTTAGAAAAGAAATAATTCTCAATTATATTTTCTTACTCATGCTAAGTAATTTACTATAAGAACGTGTCTTTATTAAAACAAAATTAATAATGCAGAAAAGGCGATGGTATTTTGTAGACGAGAGTTTGAGCTAGTATTTAGAGACCGGTGTACATGAAATATACAGTTACAACTAATATTTCTGCTGGGGAGGTCACATTTTTTTCCTATAGGAGCAAAGTATTAGTGTGTTTGCCTCGAGATTATAATTTGGAAAACAATTACAAAGGACAAATTTTTGCATCAATGATTATTTAACCAAAATCAAACGTGATATTATATTTATATTTATATCTCATATTTCAGGCTTCTTTTCTCCCCGCACTTCCCTGCGCAAACAAACTCTATATCATATTTCACAGTCACACACTGCCCCCATGCACAGCACGTCTATGTGCTGCTCTGCTCTCTGTATGATCTTCTCTGTGCATGTGTGTTACCTCACTAATCGAGACTCTTGATGATTTGACTTTTTTCCATAAAGTCAACGTAATTAGGGTTGTGAGTTTGGCATTCCATATCAGGGAAATGAAAGACCAGATAAACCTAGTCCACCAGGGAAGAACACTTGGGTCCTGATCCAAATACACAGCCCAATAATCCCCTATTATCATTTCCTACCCTCTCATGCCATTCGTTGGCCCTGACCAAAAATGTGGCATCGTTGGGTTTGCTGAACCAAAAACGTTCGCAGCGTTGGGTCAACCACTCAATGCTGTTGACAGTTTGAGTTCCAAGTTTGAACATTTTGTAATGCTATGTGTACATTGTTAAGGGAAAAAATACTACTTAAGAAAACACGGAGCAAGAAATCATTTTGATTAAATATTTTTTTATAAAAAAATCAATTGGAGAAAAAAACAAACAATCATGGGACCAAACGAAAAGATGAGAATATATGCATTTTTTTAGAATATATGTCATGGCATAATTTGTTCAGGTTATTAGCATTTTTTAAGAAAAAAAAATATCATTTTGGTTGAATCAACCTAGATAGGTATGAAAGAGAAAAGAACCTTATACCTTGATGAGCCAATTCCATACTCGTAAGAGATTAATAATTTATTTGCTATTGTTGGATTAATTATTCAAGCTTTACCCATACTGATCTACCCAATTTTCCCGTTTTAGGATGCAATGTCGCTTTCCCGTGTGGTGTAGAGGTTGAAAGTTGACTAGCGAGTAGGTATGGGTACTCATCTCGGACCACATATCGGATTATGGGAAGCACACCCAAATTCTCTAGTCATGGTCCCTCCTCAACCGCGTAAAACGCCGTCCAAATCCACCGTCTTTGGATTTTATTTATTTATTTTTACGGAGGTTTCTGGCATGTTTGTCCCTGCCATTTAGCTGAGTTAGCTCTTCATACTTCGCGTATGTCTACAGTGTATTATTATATGCTCATACTGTGCCTATATTTGCGTTGTCCTGTCCAGTCCATGCCCTTATAGTTGGGTAAACTGAACAGTATCTAGATTCTCTCCGGTTGTTGAATGACATAAGAGGGTCCTGTTAGGAATATAACAACATAATTTGTTTTGAATAGAACTAACGAATCCTATAATCAATTACAATGTGTCTTGCACAAGAAAATTTGTGTTTATATATGGTCCTGTCATATAGGAGACACTGTCCAAACTCAACTATAAAGATGATGGGATGTCGCAGAAATATCTCAAAATTGTCCTTAGCAACCGTGATGAGTCCATTCATATAAATTGACTCAGAATATGAGTTGCACATGACCTAAATTATGGCAGCGCCAAACGCCAAGTACATGCTCAATAGCATGCTCATGTATGTACACCTTTTACCCAAATAAAAAATTAAATGAAAAATGAAAAATGTAAAAAGAAAAAGAGTGTATACGGACGGTCACACAAAGTTGCATATACTTCACGAGTTACAAAATACTTTATCCGCGATGAGGGAACTGCAATAAGATGGCCTTTATGGAAGAGAAGCCTTTTTCAGTTGTCGGGTGGGTCAGGAAGATGCATCCTTTCCAGGTAAATTGATGGCTTAAAGCGTTGAGATTAATTGTTCACCCAAAAAGAAGTTGAGATTAATTTAGGACGACTAGTAACAACGGCTTCCGAATTGAATGGTTTCCTATTCTCAAAATGAGAAATGTGAAAACCGACGCATACCGGAGGCGTACAATAAAAGTGAGGAACGACAAATTTGCTGTATTTAGGGAGTGAGTTATAGTAGACTAATATATGGTGGGTGTAGGGTGGGGTAGTATGTGATTTTATTTTAAAAAATAAAAATACTTCAATTCCTAATTTTTTATTCCCGTTTCTCTCACTCAAAGAAGTTCATATCTATTGCTACCATCATTCTCCACAGCACACTTAATGCGTTCTCTGTCCCCGTACTTCAACCTCTTCTCCTGTCATTACACAAGGCTACCTCGTAGCGACGTCGATCCCATTTCTATTTGCCACCGTTCATGCACGTCCACCACCTTATTAGCAACAGCATCCAAACAGCAGAACCTATATGTCACTCGTACCAATAGAGCAACTTGATAGAGCACTGCACCACAAGGTAGCCTCCACCAACTACCACTACACTAGCCTCGACATCCCAGCGGCTATTGTAGTCAGCCCAGACCCACCACAACAACATGTTGTTATTCCCCGTTTATTGGATTAGTTCCTCTTCCCTTCTCTAAGAGATTAGGTTTTATTTATGTTTCTTTGTTGATTTATTTTTATTTTTTAGTTCAGACTAGATTGATTGAGTTGAGAATGTAGATAATAATTTGGCTGAGTTATGGTGGTCTGATATTTGGATATGTTTCTTTTTATTTTGGGGTTCTTATTTTTTGGGGGATGTTTGAGAAATTTTGGTTATAGATTGTTTGCTGAGAGTGTATCCCAAGTTTTTTGGTTAGATATTTGATTCTACACTATTACTAATATCGTCTGTTATTTTTTTTATTTAGGATTATTTGCTCCCTTCGTTCATCCTACTGGCAAGCAGTCTTCTCAATCCTAGCTGGTTTTCCTTCATAAATTTTTGAAACATTTTCTAGACAAAGTAATTTTGTGAACATGATTTAACTAAGTTGTTATTTCTTTTATTATCTATTGAAAATGGATCTGAATGGTTTAATCTTTTCTTGCATTTTGTGTTTTCCCACATTACAAAGAAATAGAACATGTTACTCCCATACGTAGCTTAGTGATACACATTTAGAGCTTTAGCAAGTGTAGTTGCTAGCCAAGGAAGTTAATTGGCTTTCTTACTTGTTAAATGAGTTTAAAGTTCAAATTGAACCAGATATAGTATTTTTGTGAAAATTAAGCAATGACTAACACTAAGAGAATGAAACATATCGATGTTGATTGGCATCTTGTTCTTGGCCTAGGTTCTTTGAAATTGTAGTGCCTATCCTTGTATGATGTTAAAGCACACTCATTTCTATGAAGACGTTGTCTAACTTGGATATCCCTACATAGTTACAGTTGATTGACTTCACAAAATTAGCAATAAATTATATCAATAGACATGTTTTTCTTTTGTTTGATTTCTTTTTATTCCAGATAGATTTATTAGCAACCAAGTTATTGTATTCTAACTTACTAATCACAATTTTTTAAATGAATTCTTAAAATTTTTACCCATGAAAAAAAAATCTTGAAATGAAGGCTCCTAAATAACTATGGGTTTTGAATGACCTGTTTTGTTTAGAGTTTAGTTAAATGAATAGTTTCTTTTGAATATAGTATGCACATATAATTTAATATGCTAACTTTTAAACTGTAAATGTTTACAAACATGGCTAACTTCTTTTTGGAGAAGAGCTTTATTCTATGGTGTGGAAGATGATATTGCAGAAGAACTTTTTCAGATTTAGATTAACCATAGCGGGTAGTCACATAAAGATTGTATAAAAGCTTTATTCTATGGTATGGAACAAATATTCAAAGAAATGGTGTCAAATAAAGATTGCATGAAGCTCTATGCTAGATTTGAATTCTAGGCCAAAGAGCCAAGATTTTTTTGTAATTGTACTTCCTTGTAGCAGTAGGAGTGCTTTATAATAGTTTCTACAATTGGATAGATCTAATATAGTTTGTAGCAATAACTTAAACTTGAAAACTAATGCTTTTTTGCCTGAGTCATTAAATCATGTTCTATACGTGTTAGTAACTAGTACAAAATTGATAGTAACTTTTAGTCAATTTGCATGTAACATTGTGTCCTATGTGGGTTAATAACATTTTCAAATTTGTTGGTAAGCCTTTTTTAAGAAATAGTACTTAAGCCTTATTTGTGTATTTGAGAAAAAAAAAAAAAAAAGCTTATAATAACTTAGTGAAACAAAGTTTTTTGTTTTTTGGGAAAAAAAAAGCCTAGTTGATATGCACAAGTTAATAATCTAACTCAATTTGTTAGTAACTTTCCTTTTGTATATCAGTGACAAGTTCAATTTATTGGTAACCCAATAAAAACTTAATCTTTTTAGAAATAACACTTAAGTTTACATCTCCTACATTCAATTGAAAACTTTCTCACAAATATTGGTAATTTTAGTTCGAAATATTGCTAACTGATTAAGGATGTTAAACTTTTCAAGTTTTAGTAATTTTAAAAGTATTAGGATTCTTAACTAAACTTTTGTGTTAGAGAACAAGTTAAGACAACTCTTTTGCACTAAAACTTAATCAATTGAACCAAAATACATAATAGAGTTAGTGAGCAACTAGCTAAGTCACATCCAGTTATCCTGCAATTAGTTGATAACTTTATCACAAATATTGGTAATTATAGTTCAAAATGTTGGTAACTGGTAAAAGATGTTAGTAACTTTTATGGTTTTCAAAGTTTAGAATGTATTAGGATTTTTTAAATAATTTTTGTGTTAGAGAACAAGTAACAAGAACTTCTTAGCAGTATAAATTGATGGAGTTGGTATCAATATAATATGGAATTAATGCTACAATAGGCAATTAACTTATGATTTGCTTGTGTACTAGGTTGGTAATTTGCTATCAAATATTAGTAACTTTAGTTCAAGATATTGATAAATTGTCAAGGATGTTATAACTTTCATGTTTTCAAAATTTTCAAATATTAAGATTCTTATATAAATTTGTGTCAGGAAACAAGTAGAGAGAACTCCTTAGCACTATAAATTAATGAAATGGACCTCAATATAACATGAAACTAGTGCTACAATAGCTAAGTAACTTCTGATTTGTTTCTATACTAAGTTAGTAACTCGAAATCAAATTTTGGTAAATTTAGTTCAAACTATTAGTAACTTGTTAACGATGTTGGAAACTTTTCAGATTTTCAAAATTTTGAAATTATTAAGATTATTTGGTAAATTTATGTCAATGAACACATGGAGAAAATTCTTTGGCTAGGATAAATTAATGAATTGGGCCTCAATATAATATGGAATTGGTGCTACAATAGCTAAGTAACATCTAATTTATTTCTGCACTAGGTTGGTAACTCGCTATTAAATATTGGTAACTTTCGTTCAAGATGTTGATAATTTGTTAAGAATGTTAGTAACTTATAGTAACTATTTGGCATTAAGATTATAAAAAGAAAAAAGAAGAACCACGAGATGCAACAACTAGTAAGCATCCTCACACCTTCCAAATCTTCAAAACCTAAAAAGTTACTAACATACTTAACAAGTTACCAACCTAATACAAAAGTAAATTAGAAATCACTTAGTTATTGTAGCACTAATTTCATGTTATATAGAGGCCCACTTTATCAATTTATATTACCAAGGAGTTCTTTCTAACCAAATTTACATAAGAATCTTAACACTTTCAAAATTTTGAAAACGTGAATAGTTGCCAACATCCTTAACAAGTTTACCAACATTTGATAACGAGTTACTAACCTAGTACAGAAACAAATTAAAAGTTACTTAACCATTGTAGCACTAAAAGTTTAAAACTAATACTTTCAAAATTTTGAAAACCTCAAAAGTTATCGACATTTTTAACAAGTTACCAACATCTTAGGCTAAAGTTGCCACCATTTAATGGTGAGTTACCAACCAAATACAGAATCAAATTAGAAGTTACTTAGCCATTTTGGCACTAATTCCCAGATATATTGAAGCCTACTTCATCAATTTATCTTAGCTAAGGAGTTCTCTCCACTTGTTCTCTAAAACAAATTTATAGAAGAATCCTAATTCTTTAAAAATCTTGAAAACCTAAGCAGTTACTACCATTCTTAACAAGTTACCAATATTTTAAACTAAAATTACCAATATTTGATAAAAAGTTACCAACCTAGTGCAAAATCAAATTAGAAATTACTTGGACATTGTAGCAGCACTAATCCATATTATATTGAGGCCCATTTTATCAATTTATAATGCCAAGAAATTCTCCACACTTGTTCTTTAATACAAATTTACATAAGAATCCTAATACTTTCAAAATTTTGAGAACTTGAAAAGTTATCAATATCTTGACCCAGTTACCAATATTTTGAACTAAAATTATCAACATTTGTAAAAAGATTATCAACCAAGTGTAGGACAATTAGATGTTTATTAACCAATTTTTCACTAATTTCATCTTATATTTAGGTTTACTTTATCAATTTTTAGTGTAAAGAAGTTTTCTTAACTTATTCCCTAACTCAAATTTAGTTAAGAAACATAATGCTTGCAAAATTTTCATAACCCAAAAAGTTATCAACATCCTGAATTAGTAACCAACATTTTGAATTAAAGGTACCAACATTTGTAAGAAAGTTACCAACAACTTGAGATAGGTTATTAACTCTTGCGGATCAAGTGAGTGTAATTTTTTTTCCCCTAAAAGATTTGTCTTAACTTGTTATCTAACACAATTTAGTTAAAAATCCTAAGACTTTCGAAGTTGCTAAAACCTGAAAAGTTTAACATCCTTAATTGATCAGCAATATTTCAAAATAAAATGTTATTAACTGAATGTAGGACAATTGAATGTGAACTTAAGTGTTATTCCTAAAAAATTTAATCTTTTATTAGTTTACCAATAAATTAAACATGTCACTAATATACAAAAAAGAAAGTTACTAACAAATTGATTCAGATTATTAACTTGTGTATGTCAACTAGGTGTGTTTTTTTTTTTTTTTTTTAATAAAAAAAATCTTTGTTTCACTGAGTTATTATAAGCATTTTTCTCAAATACACAAATAAGGCTTAAGTGCTATTTTTTAAAAAAAGTTTACTAACGAATTTGAAAATATTACCAACCCACATAGCACATGATGATGTGGCTTAGCCATTCTAGCGTTAGTTGTATATTATATTAAGATGCATTTGATCAAACTACCATGTTACCAACAAATTAAAAAGTTACTTGCAAATTGGCTAAAAATTACCAGCAACTTTGTACTAGTTACTACATATACAAAACATGATTTTATTACTCGAGTTAAAAAGCATTAGTTTTCAAATTTTTCTTAACTTTCACTAACCTTAGATCTTGTTCTAAAAGAATTGTTATAAGTTTCTTATTTCACAAAAATATAGCCATGACTATTATTCCTTAATGATTTATGCAAATTTGCCAAGTTACCAACAAAGTTAAAAAGTTACATGCAAATTGACTAAAAGTTCCAGCAATTTTGTACTAGTTATTAACACGTACAGAACATGATTTAATAACTCAGGCATAAAAGCATTAGTTTTCAAATTTGAGTCGTGGCTACAAATTTTATCAAATCTATCAAGTTGTAGAAACTATCATAAAACACTCCTACTATTACAAGGAAGTACAATTACAAAAAAATCTTGGCTCTTTGGCCTAGAATTCGAGGCTAGCATAGAGCTTCATGCAATTTTTACTTGATACAATTTCTTTGAATCTTTGCCCCATACCATAGAATAAAGCTTTTATGCAATCTTTATGTGACTGCCTATTGTGGCTAATCCAAAACTGAAGAAGCTCTTCTTCAAAAATAAGTTGGCCATGTCTGCAAATATTTAGAGTTTAAAAGTTAGCATATTAAATTATATGTGCACACTATATTCATAAGTAACTATCCATTTTATTAAACCCTAAATAAATGAGGTCATTCAAAACCCATGGTTATTTATGAGCCTTCATTTCAAGATTTTTTTTTCATGGGTAAAAATTTTAACAATTCATTTGAAAAATTGTGATTACTGAGTTAAAATGCAATAACTCGATTACTTATAAATCTATCTTGAACAAAAGGAAATCAAACAAAGGAAAAACATGTCTATTAATATAACTAATTGCTAATTTTGTGAAGTCAATCAACTACAACTACGTAGGGATATCCAACTTAGACAACCTATTCATAAAAATGAGTGTGCTTTAACATCATACCAGGACAGGCATTACAATTTTGAAGAACCTAGGCTAAGAACAAGGTGCCAATCAACATCGATATGTTTTGTTCTCTTAATGTTAGTCGTTGCTTAATTTTCACAAAAATACTATAGTAGGTTCAATTTGAACTTTAAACTCATTTAAAAAGTAAGAAAGCCAATTAACTTCCTTGGCTAGCAACTACACTTGCTACATCTCTAAATGTGTATCACTAAGCTATGTATGGGACTAACATATTCTATTTCTTTGTAACATGGGAAAAAAACAAAATGAAAGAAAAGATTAAACCATTCAGATTAATTTTCAATAGATAATAAAAGAAATAACAACTTAGTTATATCATGTTTGCAAAACTACTTTGCCCAAAAAATGTTTTAGAAATTTGTGAAGTAGAATCAGCTAGGATTGAGAAGATTGTTTGCTCGTAGGATGAGCGAAGGGAGCAAACAATCCAAAATAAAATAAAATACAAGATGATGTTGGTACTAGTATGGAATCAAATATCTAACCGAAGAACTTGGGACACACTCTCAGCAAATAATCTATAACCAAAATTTCCCAAACATCCCAAAAAATAAGAACCCCAAAACAAAAAGAAACACACCCAAATATCATATCACCATAACTCATAGCCAAATTATTATCTATATTCTCAACTCAACGAATCTAGTCTGAACTAAAAAATAAAAATAAATCAACACATAAACATAAATAAAACCTAATCTCATAGAGAAGGGAAAAGAAACTAACCCAATAGAAGGGGAATAACAATGTATTGTTGTGGTGGGTCTGGGTTGACTACAATAGCCGCTGGGATGTTGAGGCCAGTATGGTGGTGGTTGGTGGAGGCTACCTTGCGGTGCAATGCTCTGTCAAGTTGCTCCATTGGTACGAGTGACATGTAAGTTTTGCTGTTAGGATACTGTCGCTGATGAGGTGGTGGATATGTGTGAGTAATGGCTAGTAGAAGTGGGATCGCTGTAGCTACAAGGTGGCCTTGTGCGGTGACAAGAGATAGGGTTGAAGTTTAGGGACAAAGATGGATTGAGTGTGCTGTGGAGAATGATAGTAGCAATAGATATGAACTTCTCTAAGTAAGAGAAACAGGAATGAAAAATTAGGGATTGAAATATTCTTGTTTTTTAAAATAAAATCACATACTATCCCACACCCTACACCTACCATATATTTGTCTACTATAACTCACTCCTTAAATGCACCATATTTGTCGTTTCTCGTTTTTATTGTATGCATCTCGTATGCATTAGTTTTCACACATCCAAATATTATTTCTCTTATCTTCCTAAATTGTTGCAGTGTACAATGTACAATATAATATATGTGTGTAACTGTCGGCTGAACCTATCTTCTCTACGAGAACCACCAATTTAACTTCCGAAAGATTAAAATGTTGACAATTTAATCCCCAAAAGATATTTTATTAATCCGTGGTACCTCAATGATAAATTCTATTATTGCTAATAAGTTTTGTTAATGTTAACAAATTGATCTTTGAGAGATTAATTTGTCAATATATTAATCTTTTAGGAACTAATTTGTCAGTACATTTATTATTAGACTATTATAAGAGAAAATAATATATTTTGAGACTAAATTATTAGCATTTTGATCTTCTAAAGCCCAAATTGATGGTTTACCCATCCCTTCTTCTTTTGGTATGGTTGGTAGGATATTTCCGAAGTTGAAGTAATAGCTAAAGGAGGAGGGGCTATGGCTAGCTCCTAGCTATGTATTATCTTTAAAAAGTGGCTTGTCATGAATCGGTGCAATGTATATATAATTAAGAGTTGTGTTATTTGAACGCATAAAAATGGATGCATTCAATGCATTATCAATTTTTTTTTTTAATTACCAACTTTTTAAACTAAAGTTACTAACTTATTCAACTAAATTATCAACCAGTTGCAACATAACATTACAAGACATTTTACATTTAACTAGTTGGTAACTCAATCGAATAAATTGGTAACTTTTAGTTTAAAAAGTTGATAACTGAGAAAAAAAAATTAGTATTTATACACTATAACTGGTTGATAACTCAGTCGAAAAAATTAGTAACTTTAATTTAAAAAATTGATAATTAAAAAAAAAATATTGGTAACATATTGAAAATACGTCTCAAATATGTGTACAAATAACATTATTGTATAATTAACCGTGACAATTTGCAATTTGCAACTGTGATAGACAGAGGCAATATTCCGTGACATATATTCCAATCAATATCTATTTTTTTAGTTTTGAAATATCTAAATTGTATACGTAAAACGCAAAACACACGAAATCAATACAGCTACCTCATTGGCAAGCATTCATATAGCAGGTGTTGTGGTTGCATCGGCCTAGTTGCTATCATTCAGCATCCGTGTGATGATTATTGCAATGGTCGTATATAGTACGGAACATTAGTACTGGACAACCAAAGCCTCGTTTCTCTTCTCTTACTCTTAATGCGACATGACAAGCCATTCGCTTTATCTCATGCGTGCGGGGTTTCTCCTTTTCCCCCAATTTAGCTTTATCAATACAATAACTAACCATCAACCTCTAATGTATGCCAATAATAAATTGTTTCCTCAAAATTTTGATTTTAAGTTTTTTAAGTTTAGGTTGTACAGAGCATAATTTATTTGAAATTGTAGCTGTAAAATATTTTTAAAGTTTTTAATTTTGCGAAAGGTATTATCGTACATCATTTGAGAAAATATTTTGAATTCAAACAAATGTTTTGTTATCGCAAAGCCCAATCTAAGGATACAGTGTAATGATAATGAACTTGTCCAAAGTCACTGCAGTGTTAATTCTTATGTTTGGCAATTTTATCTTGTCTTATAAAAAATAATATTACCATAATACCATCTAATTACGCGCCGGATGATAAGGATGGTGATTGAGAAGAGGTAGTTGAGACTTGAGAATTGAGAAGGGGATATACGAAGAAAAAAATACGCAGACCAACAATGGTGTGTGTCCCACTATGCTTTCCACTGTCCACTTCCCACCGCCATATCAGAATATTAGATAATTAATTCAAATAAATATATTCTTAGTGGGATCTATTTTATTGTGGAAATTTATGAGTAGGTTTTGGTTCATATCTCTACTGAGAAAAGATATGATTTTTTTTTTTTAATAAAGATAAAGTAGCCGGTATGTATAATTATTTGACCAGAAAAATGCTGCCGATCAGGGAAGGAAAAAACAAAAGTGAGCTATGAAATCTATTAGCTCTATTTAAAGTGTTTCTCGCTCTGCAACTAGTTTTCTTAGGCTGCAGTGTTTCTTTCTTTTTCTTTTTATCTATTATACCCAGAAAAAAAAAATACACTGAGCTTCTTTCTTTTATTTAGCTTTCTTTTTCAGCAGATGTATTAGAATTTACACCTGAACTTCCTAAGCATAACTTTACCCACTTGAATTCAGAAGTTGGTAATTCTTTCACTAGAACTTCAATTAATTTTGTGAAATTATGGATTATTTAGCATTATTTAAACAAGAAAAATACTTGCCAAGAAATTTACTACTACTAATGGCAGTTTCTTTATTTTATTATTTGTTGGTCACCGTCACGGGAGCGGAGTGATAGCATTCAACTCTCAACTCGCACGCTCTTTCGCCAATTACTACATTGCTTGCAATGTAATTTGTCATTTTCTTTGTTTGCTTTATCTCAATTGAATACTCAACTCAACTCAACTCAACTCAACTCTCTCTCTCAACCGCAATGGCCAAAGAGCTTCTCCCTCGGCTGCCGCTTCTCGTCCAACAACGGCGTCGTTTCGCTATTCCTCTCCCAATGTCGAAGCTCGCGTCCTCAGATTTGTCTCTTCCCTTAACCTTGTGAATCCCTTCGATCTGTTCAACTTGTTCTTACTCTGACTCAGGTACATTCTGCTTTTTTCAAATGTTCCATTTTCTTCTCTTAGATTTTTCATATATGTTTTTTTTTTTTTAATTTTTTCCTTTCATTTCTCTCCATTTTCTGTGATTGCAGTTTCCGCGTTTATTTCCATTTCGCTATTTCTTCCGTCTTCAATTCGCTTCGTGAAATTCGTGTTCTGTAACCGTTTTTCCTGCGCAAAAATTTGGTTATTGGTCACTATTTGTTGGTTACTTTGTGGTGCATAATCAGCATTGCATTGCACTGTGCTTT
This sequence comes from Pterocarpus macrocarpus, assembly GCA_031439585.1. Lineage (NCBI taxonomy): Eukaryota > Viridiplantae > Streptophyta > Magnoliopsida > Fabales > Fabaceae > Pterocarpus > Pterocarpus macrocarpus. The sequence goes on along the minus strand of CM062515.1, from coordinate 3,304,943 downwards.
TCTTCTGTCTTGAGAATTGAGAAAGGAGAAAAGAGAAATGTTTCAGTTACGAGCACTCGCAATTCTTGAGTAACTTAGGCTGATAGCGCAGTCTTCGGTATCAGTAATTTTAGTTGCATTCCGTTTTCATGCTTCTATACATTTCAATTTTCAATATGTATTTTGGTTAAATTTTGAATTTCGAATAACGGTTTAACATTCATCCCTTTTTTCCTTTCTATCTTTCTGCAAGGATCTAACATGCTTGGTTTGCTTTGCACTTTGTGCCTAGGAGAGGGAAATCTCAATTACTTATTGATGAGATGGAGCAATATGAAATACTTGAGCAAATTGGAAAAGGTGCTTTTGGTTCTGCTCTTCTTGTCAAGCATAAGCATGAGAAGAAAAAGTGAGAATCCAACCCACATTACTTTTTTTTTTTTTTTTTTTTTTTGGTTTTCTGAAATGTCTGTATCTATTCCTTTGTGCCTTTTTAAGTTAACTTCGCCTTTTGAATTATGTAGATATGTGCTGAAGAAGATTCGCCTTGCTCGCCAAACTGAGCGCTCGCGTAGGTCTGCACACCAGGAGGTTGGTGCTAAATAGTGTTTCAGCTAGTGAAACAACTGAACATCTTGTGTTTTCTGTTTTTTAAATCTTCCACTCTTTCTTGGTTTACTGCTGCATGGTTCCTGGTGCATTATGTTTGTGTTTTAGAGGAACTTCATTTCAGCTTCAAACCTTAATATGAATAAAATGGATATTTTAGGCATTAAACTTAACAATGTTGACTCAAAATGTTTGAAATGATATTATTTGTGGATTACGTTCTTTTTTTTCTTTTGTTCGGTGTAGATGGAGCTCATTTCCAAATTAAGAAATGCATTTATAGTGGAGTATAAAGATTCATGGGTAGAAAAGGTATGGTGCTTCTTCTTTTGTTCTCAGTTAATTACAAGAATGGCTTCTGTAAAGCTTGCCCCTGTAAGCTTCTATTGGAAGGTTGCTATTAAATCTCTGCATGTTTGTATCATAAAGTCTTTCAAGAAGTTTAACTCTTGGTCTTATCTGATGCTAACCCTGAAGATATTATTTCTTTTGGTTTCATTTGCTGTAATCACAATAAATTAGTGTACCCTTTGATTGCTTAGTCTGCATCTTAGATGAATATTTAGGGTAATGTTGAGTAATGGACTATATAATATAGCTTTAGTACTAGTTGAGCATGAAGCATTCATTTTCTAGTCCGAATTATTGCTTCTCATCGCAATTGCTTCATGCTGGTCTATTTTGATGCCTTCCTTCTCAGGGTTGCTATGTGTGCATTATTATAGGTTATTGTGAGGGTGGAGATATGTAAGTCTCTTTTCTCTAATTTTTGGTAGCTTATATTTTTATGTTCTATGTTCTTTGACTTGTTTGCTTGTATAAACTGGACTGTTGATGCTTTTTCCTATATGCATTAATGATACAACACAGGGCGGAAGCTATAAAGAAAGCTAATGGTGTCATGTTTCGTGAGGAGGTTGTGTCTGAATTTTTATTTTTTTTTTTGGTTGGTTGTAGAAATCATAATTTTTCTTTATATGTCTTGTTTTCCTTTGGACAAAAATATTCATCTTTGAATAAATCAGATAACATTTAGATATGCATGTTTAAAATCTGAAACGGTCATTTGTTTGCAGAATCTTTGTAAGTGGCTTGTTCAACTTCTTATGGCACTTGACTATTTGCACATGAATCATATTCTTCATCGTGATGTCAAGGTTAGCAACAGAATTCTTTGTGCTTAGTGACAGTATTGTGATTTCCATCTAAATTCTATCAAGCCATAAACTAATGTGAAAATCACACGATTTTATCAGTGTTCAAATATATTCTTGACAAAAGATCATGACATACGGCTTGGTAAGTTATTCTATTGTTCCTTTAACTAAAACATAGATGATTAAAATTTTGCTTACAAGTTATCAATGATGATCAGGTGATTTTGGACTAGCCAAAATGTTGACTTCAGATGATCTTACTTCCTCTGTAAGAATTATTTCAATCTATGAATCAAGTTTATCTTCTTGATTGTAACTTTTGCATGACATCTTGTAATAATCAAGAGTTTTTGTCTTGTAATTTAGGTTGTGGGAACACCGAGCTACATGTGCCCCGAGCTCCTTGCTGACATACCTTATGGCTCTAAATCAGATATTTGGTCCTTGGGTATTAACTCATCTATTATGGTTATTTTTCGTTTAAATTTTTTCTATTATCTGGCTCATTATGTATTCATGATCTCTGAAATTGGTTATTCAGGATGCTGTATTTACGAAATGGCCTCGCTTAAGCCTGCATTCAAAGCATTTGTAAGTTTTCCTTTCTAATTATACTTTTCTGTCTGTATCTCATCTTCTTGGAGCATATTCAAGACTTTAATCTCTGCTGTTGGTGTTACCAATTTTCAGTTTATTATCAACCAGATACCAGTGTTTGCATATCAATTTGACTAGCATTGCATTACCTTGTTTTCACCTGTATTCTGTGGACTGACAGTAGAATCAAATCCTATTAAATTGCTGTCTCTGTATCTCCATTTGATATGTTTTGAACTTATGTCAATGTCTTTTACTTTGATTTCCACCATTGATTATCAGCAGTACTCATTTTGTTGCATGGTTGTAATTATATTATCTCACACAGACTTGAAAACCACTCAAATTTACTGCTTTTCATATCTGTTCTGCAAAATTTCTTTTTGAAGTTAACAATTATCTTTCAATTTCTTTGAACAGGATATACAAGCACTGATTAACAAGATTAATAAGTCCATAGTGGCTCCGCTGCCAAAAAAATATTCTGGTGCATTGTAAGCCTTCTTTTGTCATGTAGCTACTTTGGCTAATACTGCCAGTTGCAAATTGCAAATTGCATTGTCATGTAGTAATTAATTAGTTATGGGTTATACAATTGGTCTAATCATATTTGCTTTTCCTTTTGGCAGCCGAGGTCTTGTTAAAAGCATGCTGCGGAAAAATCCTGAGCTTAGGCCTAGTGTATGTATAAAAGTTCTCCTCTGAACTAGAATAATTCAATGCAATGTATTCGTGTAGCATCTACTGCCATATCTTGTTTGCTTTTTCATTTTACTTGCTTCACCGAATTGTGTTTTATCACGAGGGTTTGCTTTTTGTTTATCCTATTATTGTATTAGGATTTGGATCCTCTAAAGTGAGGAGTGCTCTTTAAGGGTAAAATGCTGGTGATAGCCACGTGCATGCGTTTTATAAAATCTTAAAACCTTTGATTTTATCATCAACGATTATTAATGCTGCACTTTACTCTTTAAAGGGTGGCCTTACTTTAGTGTATCCAAATCCATCCTGTTGGAAATGAGTTGGATTGACGATGGATATTCACAATGTTATGGAGATTTTTCATTTCTATATTAACAACAAGAATTTTAACCTTCAATAGAAACAAATCTTCCTTGGTATTCTGATTTCTTCATTAAATCGATAAGAGAGCACTTATGGGACAGCAGGTATCTGAACGGTAGAGAAGAGTTACCTAACAGTTGCTATATGTTAAAGCAGTCTGCTGAAATTATACTAAACTATGTAACAAGAATTTCTACATTATTTGAAGCAGATTTAGTTTGTTTGGGTAGATTTGATAATGTCTGATTGACTGAGAGAAATTGGAAATTTTATTTATGTCCTTAAATGTTTCAAGTTTGGAGACAGTGATTATGAATTGACATTAGTTGTGAACGGGTCTTCTGTAACCAATAACCATCCTTTCTTTCTTTCATGTACTTCTGGAGGCAGGCTGCAGAGCTACTTGGGCACCCACATCTTCAACCTTATGTTCTTAAGATCCATCTCAAAATCAATAGCCCCAGGCAAAATACGTTGCCCGGTCATTGGCCAGAATCCAACTACATGAAGAAAACTAGATTTTTGAGCCCAGAAGATGATCCTGTTTCCATGTATAGGGATAAGTGGGATTCTTTCAGCAATGATCGGAATTTAAATCCTAGCATATCTGGAGCAGAGCAAGATTCTCATTGCTCTACCCTAGAAATAGATTGTATGCCTGATCATTTGAATCAAAGATTAGCAGAACTGTGCGTTGGAGATAGCCATGAAGTGAAGTCAATCCACAAGCCAGTTGTTTCCAGAACTTCTAGCGTTGCCAAGACTTCCAGACTCACTTCATCAAAAGCTTCTGCTAACCACAAGAAATCAGTGGAACCGACAAAGAATCATAAGGCGGTAAGGCAAGCAGGAGTCATGTTTTATTGTTTGCTTCATGGTATATTCATGAAACAAATTTAAAGCATGTCACCTTTGATCATTGGGTGGCTTTACAACGGACTACTCTTGCATATGTAATAGTATATTTCACTAAAGAATTTTTGGTATCTGACTTTCTAGAGTTCATGGTTGCAGCTTCCTGTTTCGCATACCACCAAACCTTTCCATGCCCACAGTCGCAGAGCATCATTGCCAATGCCAAGAAGTGGTGCCATTCAGCAGCTGCCTCAGAGGCCCAGTATTGGTTTACTTGGCCACGTAACTTCGCCTAATGTTTCAGTTAACTCTCCCAATATTGACAAGATAGCAGAATTCCCCTTGGCATCATATGAAGATCGATTGTCTCCCATGACTAGACCTTCATCCACGTCGGCGCAGGGTTCCTCAGGCTCCCCTCCTCGTGGCAATGATTCAACTATGATAGACAAATGCACAGTCGAGGTATGTGATACAGCCTACATCAAGCCGAGATCTACTGATGCTTGGCAGGGAATCAAGCACAGCATGTTCAAGAATGGTGAGGTTAAAAGTGGCTCATCTGATCAAAATGCAACTGCTGGAGCATCAAGTAACAACTCTTCAGACTTGCGGCATCGCCAGTTTGACACTTCATCATTCCAACAAAGGGCTGAAGCCTTAGAAGGGTTGCTTGAATTTAGTGCAAGATTACTACAGCAAGAAAGGTATGAAGAACTCGGGGTTTTGTTAAAACCGTTTGGGCCGGGTAAGGTTTCCCCAAGGGAAACTGCTATTTGGTTGAGCAAGAGTTTCAAAGAGAACACTTTCAACCGGGAACAATCGGTGTAAACTGCCACAATATGTAGCGTATTCACGTAGTCGTGTTTGTGGAGTTGTTCCCCCTTCTCACACCCTGACAACTAGACAGCTGATTTTTGTAGATTACTTCGTTTTTTCGTTTACCCACTTGTTTTTATACTTTGCTGAAGAGTGATAACTCAAGCTTTCAGTCTGATGAATGAGAAAGACAATTATAGATATTTTCATGCTATTACCTGTCTGACCGCAGCAATCAATTAAAATCATAAATTTGGTTACAGTTTCACAATTTTTTTCCTCACTTCGTGGCAGTCTACTGCTTCTGTGTTAATGTTTTCCTCAAAAGGGGTACAAGCATTATAAATTATGATAACGGGTATAGTGTTCAAAATTGAATTATATTTGCTTGTTCTACAACATAAACAAGAGAATTCAATAGTAGGAACTAGGAATCATTAGTCACCGTGCTGCTGCCGCAGGAATTGCGCCCGCTGTCCTTCGAAGTTGACCCATAAAGGTTGATAACCCAATGGTCTAGACTTCCATGATCAAAGCGTGACGAGTTTGAGTACAGATTTTGCCTTGGACCATTCAGTGAGGTAATCAGTTCTTTGTTAGATTCTGCAGACTTGCTTTTCTGCTTCTTTCCCCGTTTGGGTCGTTGTTTTGGTTCACTCTGAGACCTTGCTTTAGCCTTTGAAGATTCTGTATTGTTCATGTAATTTGGTGACCATGGTTGGCGGTGAGACGTTTGGTGGTACTGAGAAGTTGATAAGACCATTGTTGTTGGGTTAAATTCAGACCAGCCCCAGTAGTATGGGCTGTTTGGTGCTGTGATTAAGTTATTCACATTGTACTCATGTCGTTCTGAAACTGACTTGCGCTTTGAACAGAATGTCATGGAATCATGCTCTATGCTTTTAACATGCGAACGATCTAGAGAGCCACTTCTTCTTTTCAAAACCTCCAGCATTTCTTTTGCACTCATATCCTTTGAATCCTATGCACGGAAGCCATATGTATTGTAGATATTAGCTAGATTGCAGCATAACAGAACAGGTAACTGAAGTTTAGCCAAAAGCTTTATTAGGATATATTTTCAATAAAATTTACATCTAAGTTGAATATGTAGTTTATTACTTGAATAACCATGTTTTTGCCATTGGGAAAATTTCAGAGGCTTACTTTATCTTCTCTTGTGAGACCTTTGCTATGCGGAATTTCTGTGTGTTGCATAGGCTGTTTTCCAAGAAGATGTGGTTCCTCTACCATCTGAATTCTGTGAATTCGGGCCCTAACTTGTATGGCCATCAACGCATGCATGCCACGCAGTGTAGCAGTTGTTTGTTTCCTTACAAGGTGACCCCTCACTAGTGCCTGTAACTTGACTAATCCCCTTAAAGCATGCAATGCTTTCCTAGCCTGAAAATTTGCATGTAACATGTTCATGAAGCCCTGTTCAAATGCTTTCCTAGTAAGATGTGGCCATAAAAAGATTTGATAAATATAGAGAGAGAGGATTTATACTACCAGATATGAGCGAAAGGCAGCCTGAATCTTTGTAGCAGCTAAGTTTTTAGATTCAATGTCTTCAGAAACCTTTGCCTTTGCTGTTGGAAGACTCCTCCTTGGAGGCTGAGTTTGCAGCAAAGCTTGTATTTCCAGTTTGGCAGAGTCACCTGAGTCAAAAGATATGGAAAATTTATGGCCTGCTACCTTTCCTGTTGTTCTTCCACCTGTTAGTCTTCCAAAGCTCCATCTGCGCTTCACTTTGGGACTATCCTTGTTGGCACTCTTATTCTCGGTGCAGATTGCATCAATCTTCTTGTATTTCTCTTCTTTTTTCCCCAAAAGAAAGTTTCTAATCCATTTACCTGCCTTCCCCATTTCTCTTATTCTGTTCCTCTCACCTTCCAAAACACCCGTTAATGGAACCTAGCAACAAAAGAATTACTGCAATTAATGGAGCAAATCTTCTTGTTCATATGTTAGTTTTGAATCTTGTTACACATGCACTATATATGCAACATTCTTCTACTTGTTCAATATGACTCGTTTTGGGTTCTTGTGCTGGTATTTAACTATTTATTACTGGCTTTGGCCTGCAAGGTTTTCTCTGATAAAGCCATTTGCCACCCTCGTGGAGTTTCCTAAAAAAAATTCGGGAAGCATTCCAATTCAACATTGCCTCAACCTGACCTTCAAGAGCCGTAAATTTTGCCTACTAGAGTTCAGTAATTTTATTAGGGGACTATGCTCCTGAAGTTAAAATTAAGGTGCTTTTTTACCAGGGTCTACCAGCTAGTTAAGGAAAACATTCATTGGCAGTGCCTCTCTATGAAAATAATAAGGTAGAAACGTCACTGTTTTATAATATAATCACTATGTTTTGTTTCTTTTAGCCTTAATCTGGGATCCAAGGGCCATACATGGCTTGCACGCAAGTACTAGTGCCACACAGTCCCTGTCTGTATTATTTGGAATGTCCCTTTGCGGTCCTATAGGATATGGTTCTTCTCAAGGCGCAGCAGTGAAATGACAGAGCTAATGGCTTCCAACTACTTCATTCAATCTCGAACTTTATTCATTAACTTAGTAAAGAGAAAGTAAGGAAATCGTATAAGATGGGAACATTTGTCGTTCTATCAATATTCCTATGTTAGAAGATTAATAAGAGAAAGATGATCAAATGTGTTGTTCAATTAAATACAACTACGGTATCTAGAAGTTAATGTTGGACATAATAATATATTAACGGGAATTCCTAAAATAAGTGTGTGGACTTTAATCTCATTCTTATGCCGTCGTACGCTTTTGGCTCTGATTTGGTCAAGGATTTGAGGCATTAGCTACTTCAAAATTAGAAGATTACTAAAGCTACTCAACATCAGCCGCCTGGCATTTATATTTAGTAAATATAGCTTCGATACAGGAAAGAAAGATAACAGAAAAAAATAGTAAAAAAATCATGTTCTTGCCTCATCAGTATGCTCTTTCTCTATCTCGAGTTATCATTAGTCCAAGTCATTCGTGCAATATTTCAATCTTGACAAGACATAAAGAAAGCAGCCTTTTGATTACTTTTCACTCTTCTAGATGAGAAGAACCTGAAATTGTTTGAATCTTGGGGCAGCATCGTAGCAGGAGAAGAATTTGGTAATGGAAAATTACAGTTTTTCCCCCCAAGGTAAATGGCCTATCCTGTAGGGGCAACTTTTCTTCTTATAAATTACACCAGTTTTTTTTTTTTTTTTTTTTTTTTAATTTAGAATTAGGAAAATTACACTAAATTTTAAGAATTATTAATATTATTATTATTTGGGTAATGAAGTAAAATTATTCTTAATCAAGAAAATATAAATAATAAATGTTTGATCAAAAAAAATATTTTACTGATGAGAGGATATCTATTCTATTTTATATTTTTATGTGAAGGAGATATTAAAAATTGATGGAATATAAACTAAGCTAATATATTATTTATAGAGAAAGTAAAAATTAATATTGATTAACTTAATAAACTATGTAACTCTGCTTATGTTGTATTTTATTGTAAATCTTTACCTAGTCTACCTCAAATCCGGATAAGAGAGAAGAGGTGTGTTGGACAGTCGACAATTAATGTAAAACTTCATCAAATCTTTATCTAGATCGTTGTGGACAATATACTATGATATGTAAACATGATTTTTGATAAGATATTATGTCATCGTTTGGTCTATATAACTAAGATGGGACAAGAGTTAATAGTTGTTGTTGTTGTCATTGTTGCTAATAAAGTGTGCAAATTTAAACAAAATTAAACATTCTCTTAATAGTTGTGTCTGAGTATCTTGCCAAAAAATAAAAATTGCGTCTAAGTAAAAATAAAATTAGATAAACAAATGATAGCCCAAATGACCCGCCACATTTTCATGATCCAAAAGTCCGCTACTGGAGTGCAAGGATTGTTACGCACAATTCCTATCTATATAACCTGGCACCTTGCTTTATATTGGAACAAACCCAAATCTTCCTCTGCTCATTCTTCTGCTTCTTCTTCCCGTCTTTCTTGGTCTTCCAGTCTGTGTCATTGGTCAAATTACATGGCTTCAGGCAGGTCGTTGGGCTTTCTGGCTATGCTTCTCATGCTGCTGCTACCCATGACTGCTAAAGGAGACATTATTGATGGTTTCTTAGGTTCTTCAATCCTCTTTCTCTTCTTCGCTTCATACAAATGACTATCTAATGCATGGATATGAAGTGGTAGCAAACTACAACTAGTGCATAACTTAAACTTTGACATAAAGATTTGGGTGTTGCAGACAACAAGGTTTGTGACGAGGTGGAATGTGGAAAGGGAAGCTGCGTAGTAAATTCAAGTTACCCATTGAACTTCATATGTGAATGCCAATCTGGCTGGAAGCGAACCCGAGATGACGACAATGATACTTTCGCCACTGGCTTTCTTCCATGTGTCATTCCCGAATGTAAAACTTCGCACTGTTAATCCAATTCTTAATTGATTACTTTCTCGCAAAGTTTCAACCCGTGAAACTTGATGGTTAAAGCTTCAAAATTCAGGACCCTAACTTGTTAATATTTTCAGCGAACTATGAAGGCAAAGCCTTAAATTTCAATCAAATTCTCCTCTTCTCTTTGTAGGTAGCCTGAACTACGGTTGCCAACCTGCTCCACCTCCAGTTCCGGACAAGGACTTGCCCCTCAACATATCAGCTTTTGATCGTAAGTAATAATACTAATACCAGCTACCAGCCATACCTCTCGTTGATTACTCGTATGCTTCATGCAACTGATGTGAGCTTCCATTACATTAGGTTTTTGGTTCTGTTTCTAACCATATTGTTATGAAAAAAATAAATAAATTGTAGCTTGTTATTGGGCCTACTGTGGAGGTGGTACATGCAAGAGGAGCATAGCACATACTTACATTTGCGAATGCAACCCCAATTATTATAATCTACTCAACATCTCCGTTTTCCCTTGTTACAGTGCATGTATGCAATCCACAACTCATTTTTATCTTGACAGACAGTGATAAAATGAGAGAGGGGGGGGGGGGGGGAGAATGAGAAATTAAGAATATTGATTAGGTGGTATTTGTTTTGGACATTTAATTGCTTAGGTACTATTGGATCTGATTGTTCGAGGCTTGGAATTGAAGTTGCAAATTCAACCACTGCCGTTCCCGTTCAAGGTGAGATAGATTGGACTTGCCACCTATTCATATTATATTTTTCTTGGTTGTTACTGTCGAATTTGCAAGGCGTGTTCTACCTTAGGGAACTTACGTTAAAAGAATTGGTTAAAAAATTTTAAAAATTTCAAGTCTTAAGTATAATATAATCATTATAATTAATTATTTTTATATCGAAGATATCAAATAGAAATTTCTCACAGCAATAGCAATGGACTCCTTGCTTCTCTGCGTTTGGGAAGCAAAAACTTTCTTCAAACCCTGGACTAAACAGGGACTTGGATGCTGTAAAATGGCAAATCAAATGCTCACAAAATATTAACATTTAAAATGGGAAAAGGAAGTTTCCAGAAATCTAATGGCATGTCTGCTGCTATGGCAGATTCCCCAGCAAGCTCAATCCTTCCTGGAAGGTTCCACTGGATAGTTATGTTGTTGGTGTCCACCGGTGCGGTTATGTGGAGCTAGGGCGCGCACAGAGATGGCTCGTGGCATTGCTTGGCCTAAATAGTGGTTTCGTCAAAGGAACATGATCAAGATTTTTCTTTCTTTCTTTCTTTTTTTGATGATATTGATTTGGTCTGAATTAGAATAATAGGTTTAGTCATTGGCGACGTAGAAATAAATCAGCGTTCAGTCATTGGCGAAGGATGACTATCGTGTATATTTGACAAAATTTTCTTGTCAAATAATATGATTCATGTATTTTGAATGTAGTTTGGTGCATGTATTTTATGCAGTATAGGTAATAGTTGATTCGTCCCATTATTACTGCAGGGTTATTATTCCTCGCACTTCTGTTTTATATCGTCTTCCTCTTATTTTCCCATAGCACTGTGCAATATGCATTGCATTTCAAATTCCTCTTGTTTCCTAATTTTTTTTTTCCTCTGAAATTATTAAGAATATCATAAACACTGAGCTTGCCTTTTATTTACTGCAACAATTCTTAGGAAATGACCAGCTAGTAATGATGAAAAAGATGAATGCCTATACTGAGTTCAGACAGAATTGTACGCAAGATCTCCGTCCCCATTCCACTGTAGGTGCCGAGGGATGAGGGGGTTGCACAGCAGCAGGAGATGCTATGGTCAGTAGCCAAATATGAATTTCACAAGCATTATCAGAACCTTGATATAAGGGACAATACTAATGATTTTCCAGTAATGTTGGTGTAACCATCCTACAGTAGCTAGCTCTCTGGATTAGATACCTTACCAGGTCCACCAAGTCCCAAGAGTATGGTCTATTATTAGCGTCTAGACAATTTAACAAAAGGGAACCTGGGGCTAGTGTTAGCCATTGAGTGATCTCAAGATAAAAAGATAAGCAACGCGATACACATCAACCACAACTTATCCCCTACAAATATATAGTCCTGTATCAGCAGAAACAAAAAAACAGACCCCTGTGCTACGCACATAGAATTAAATCCAGTCCACTAATTAAAAAGACCAAGAAATTCAACTACCAAAAACAGCTGAGGTTTGATTTTTTTTTTTTTTTTTTTTTTTTGTCAGTGAAAACCATTACAATGAAAATGAAAGACCGTTTCTTTAATCTCAGGAGCAAGAAATTGTACATATACAATAAACATCTGAAAATTGTCTCAAATTAATGCATTCTTCCTCTTTCCATCCACGTTCTTAATCTTATTATTATTATTATTACCCCCAGATCCCAAGCAAAACAATACACATATGTTGTTATCCCCTAAACTACAGAGTACATCCAAAAATACCCGAAAATTTCAGGAACCAGATGAAATTCAAATTCAAATGAAATGACAGAGTCACTTCACTCACTTGTTCTTGACTTCAACGCCACTCTTGGCAGCAATGACGACAGAGGTGGCCATGTTCAAGAACAGCCCGTGCTCCACCACCCCTTCCAGCTTCGATATCTCAGCTCCGGCAGCCAATGCATCCCTGATCGGAGTCTTGAAGTACAAATCCACGATGTAATTCGAATTATCGGTCACATAGGGTTTCCCGCTCTCATCCAACCGCAGCTTCGCATCGCAACCTTCCTCCTTGAACAGCTCCTGAAGCCTAACCAGATTGTACTTCCAACAGAACTGAACCACCTCCACCGGCATCGCGAGGCCGCTTCCGCCGAGCCCCGACACCAGCTTGGTGTCGTCGACGACGACGACGAACTTGTCGGAGGCCGCCTCCACCATCTTCTCGCGGAGGAGGGCGCCGCCGCGGCCCTTGACGAGGTTGAAGTCGGGGTCGACCTCGTCGGCGCCGTCGATGGCGAGATCGAGGCGGGGCTTGTCGTCGAGGACGGAGAGGGGGATGCCGAGGGAGCGGGCCTGCTCCTCGGTGCGCTTGGAGGTGGGGACGCCCACGATGTCGGAGAGCTGGCCGGAGGAGAGGAGTTGGCCGAGCTTGGCGACGACGAAGGCGGCGGTGGAGCCGGTGCCGAGGCCGAGGACCATGCCGGATTTCACGTACTCGACAGCCTTGTCGGCGGCGAGTTTCTTGAGGTCGTCTTGGGTGAGGGCCGGGGCGGAGAGGGCACGAACGGTGAGGGAGAGGGGTTTGTTGTGGGTGCGCAGTTTAAGGAAGGATGAGGATGGGGTGCGTAGGATAAGGTGGGTGGAGGCATTGTGGTGTGCGGAGGAGAGGGACGGGGGTGATGAGAGGGATAAGGATGCCATTGACATTCGAGTGAGTGGCACAGGGACAACTGAACGAGGAACACCAAACAATGTTGTTGTTATGTGTGTGTGTGTCTTGGGGTTGGGGGATGGGGGTTGGTTGAGTGTGAGAAAGTGGGCCTGCTCTTTTGTGTGTTTGGCTCCTGTCACCCGCTGCTATCTGAATTTTTTGGTTGGTTGGCTATAGGTTGGAAGTAAATCAAGTCAATTTATGAATTATTTTTGAATTGATTTATTAATAGTTTGGTAAGCTAAATTTATAAGGTGAGCTTAAATTAAAAATTTAAATTTATTTATTAAATAAGTTAAGCTTAAACTTAGTTATGTATGATTTAAAAGTTTATGAATTGACTTGATATATATATATATAAATATATATATATATATATATATATATATATATATATATATATCTAAATGAATCAACTCTTAAGTTGATTCAAATTCGATGAATTTTTAACAATCTAAACTTGAGTTTTAAAAATATATTCATTTATGGTGAATGCTATGATACCATAGTAAAAGTGTGCATTTTATGTATTTTTATGATAAACGGTGAGGATCGTCTTACGTATGTATGGTGAGATTGTAAGGTCATCAATCTGTACGTCACTTATGATGTACTATAATAATATCTAATTTTAAGAAAATTTAAAAATATAATTAAATATATTTTAAAAATTAATTATCATACACTGACAGTATAAAATTATATTGACAGTATAAAATAATTTTATACTGTCAGTATAATCAAAAAATTTTATCAATGTAATTTTAATTATCATTCATTGACAGTGTAAAATTATACTGGCAGTATAAAATAATTTTATACTATCAATGTAATCAAAAAATTTTATCAGTATAATTTTAATTATCATACAATCGACAAAGTAAAATTATATTAAAGATCAGTAAAATTACACTGATAAAATTTTTGATTACACTAACAGTATAAAATTATTTTATACTGCCAGTATAATTTTACACTGTCAATGTATGATAATTAAAATTACACTGATAAAATTTTTTGATTATATACTGATAAAATTTTTTGATTATACTGACAGTATAAAATTATTTTATACTGCCAGTATAATTTTACACTGTCAATATATGATAATTAAAATTATACTGATAAAATTTTTTGATTATACTGATAGTATAAAATTATTTTATACTGTCAATATAATTTTATATTATCAATATATAATAATTAATTTTTAAAATATATTTAATTATATTTTTAAATTTTCTTAAAATTAGATATTATTATAGTGCATCATAGGTGATTAATGCATTGATACACCTCACAATCTCACTATAAAATATGGCACGATCCTCACCGTTCATCACAAATATGCATAAAATACACATTTTTTCTATGGTACCATAGCATTCACCTTCACTTATTATTGAATCAAACTATAAGTCGACCTCAATACTATCAAGCCGAACTTAAACCACGTCAAGTTTAAGCTCCGCGCTCTGCTCAGCTCACTCCAGCTTTTAGTTGGCCGTGTGAGTGAGGAGAGCCACACCACACACTAGTTTTACTTGGCTTGCCTTGGCCTTTTTATTATTTTATCTCCTCTATCTAGTCCTCATTGGTTTTTGCTCTCAACAAACTTGGATGCCCCTTTTTCAAACAAACAAGCTCCTACCCCTTTATTGACCTACTTATTTTCTCTCTCTTTATTTATTTAGTTATTTGTTTTTAATTGAGAAACTCTATATGGGTTAATGGGAAATGGATTACACAAAAGACGTATGGAATCTTCAAACCAAACCACAACAACTAATTAGTCATTATAATAAAAAGAAAGGATCACTTGAGATGTCTTGTAACTCATTAGTGGTTATTATTCTTTAAACATGAAATTCAATTCATGAATGAATAAATAAAACTCATCTTTTATTTAAAATTTCTCTCAATTTTTATTTTTAATAACTTTAATAAGATATTTTTCTTTTTTCTTGTATCAAAAATAGGATGCAAATAATCTTGCACTTGATATCGTTAAAAAAAAAAGGGTTCTAATTTGTCATTATGTATTTGGGGATGGCATTTTTCACAATGCTTCCTAATTCTAGGAGATTTATGGGATGACATTGCTAGATTTATTAAAAAAACAAATTTAGCAGGACAAGCAGCTAGATGAGAAGAAAAGGGCATCTATATACAATGTTCACAATTTTTTTTTTTTAAAGTTTTGTTCATTTAATTGGTGAGGAGTTATGTATTAACCTATCAAGATTTCGATTTACTTATCAGGAATTGAAAATCAGTACATTCCAACGTTTGTGTTTTTCCTTTTTTTTTTTTCAGTAAATACTCCCTTTATTTTAATATAATTGTCAAATTTTTGATATTTTAAGGTTTTAGAATATATATCTATTTTTATTATTAAAATAACATTAATTTTTTCTAATAATATTCTTAATCTAATTGTGATATATATATATATATATATATACATAGGGATAATTTCGTTCACTTATATAATTTTCTGCCATTAGCAAGATCAATTATTGTTTTTCTCTAGAGATTAATACTTGATTATCTAGTAACTCAATGAGAAACATAAAAAAAGGTGAAATATGCTAACTTTCAATTTATCAATAAATAAATCAAATTTTTCAAAAATTAGCACATAGCCCTCCAATAATTACATGGACCAAAATTTTTTTGTAAATATTATTTTTTAAAACTTTTTGTGAGCATAAAAAATGAAGCCTCAAGTCCACTGCAATATTTGTACAACTTTTTAGGAGCAAGATATTTTCCCAACGCTCATCTTTGTGATAATAGGTTGGTTTGCAAGTAGCAACCCATCACGAGTTTAGAGGAATTTGTTACAATGGCAAAAGTTTATTCATAAGTGGAAGGGGATGACAAGAAAGAGAGATCAGGGTGATTTGATCAAATTCACTATAAACATCATCATAATATTATTGCACGAATAAAGACATTTTTACCCATAATTTTTCTTTCTTATTTTCATGTATTAAAAATTTCCCAAATAAATATGTTTATAATCGATGAGAATTTAATTAGCAAGCAATCATCCTTATCCACTCCTTATAAACTAAGAGCTTTTTTCAATTCTTAATAAAAATAGCAGTAATGATATATTTGCTATTTGTTACGACAATAAATGGTACGAAAGATGTACAAATTTGAATAACAAAAGCAAGAGAGTCGTAAAAGACGAAAGTCATGAAGAGAAAAAGGTAGAAAAAATATTTATAAAAAGGTTACCCCCAATTAGAGTCACTTGCGCAAGGTAGTACGAATTCTCTCTTCTTGCCATTCGTCATTCATGTCTCTTATCTCTCAAACATCAATAATATTTTCACAAAGTTAATTTTAAATATTAAATATTATATAATATAAACATATAATTTTATACTTTTTATAGCAATGTACTGTACATAAACAAAATTTTTTTATATAGTTCAAACAAAACATACTATTTTAAAATGATTTTTCAGTTAATATATTCAAATATGAAATAAATTTTATCAGAATCAATTATTGAAAGAAATTTGATTTTATAGCTAATTCAAAGACACGCTTATATATTGTCTAAATTAGACAAAAAAATATATATATTTAATATCTTTCGATTAATTAAGATAGTTTAGTAAATAGCAGTAAATACCTCTAAGAGATCATAAACATCGTCTGATTAATTAAGAGATGATCACACAATCCTTAGAGAAAGGCAAGACAAAATAAATAGATTTAGATTATTTATTACACATGAAAGAGTTGGATCCGAATGAAAACAGAAAACCGTAGGGGGCCCTGGACCTGTGCTCATTAACTAATATTAATACCTGACGCCTTGTATTCTCTGTGGCTGTACCTACCACTCTTTCTGCTCCCATTCAACCAGCAACAGCAACCTGCTTCTTTTGCCGTCAGTGACATGGAGCGCACACAGCACCGTCCCCCCCTTCAACTTCAAGAATTCTTCAAAGTTTTCATGCCCCAGACATGTTCTACTCAGTTGGTATGTATATATATATACTCTTTCTCTCCTGTTTTCAAATCTTATGTGTGTTTCCCTCCACTCTCTCTCTGTTATTCATTCTTTTGTTTGCTTGTTTTCTTGTTTGCATTGTGTTGCCTTCAACGCAGCTCTTTTTCAAGCATATTCTTTCTTTTGAGTGCTGCTTGAAAACCAAGCATATTTCTTTTCCATCTCCACCCAACACAAGGATTTCATTCTCACTGTTCTCTTAAAAATATGATATTTTTCTAGCGATATCTAAAAGTCTTGATTTTTCATGTAGTTCCTTCTTTAAAAACATGATCTTTGTCTATGAATACGTTCAAAATCCTGTTTTTCAGTGTAACGAGAGCAAGACTTAAAGGCTAAATGAAAAGACCACTAAGCCCTTATCATGAGAAACCATATTGATTTTTATTTCGAAGCAAGATGATAACATACATAACTGATGGTGACGCTTTCTTGTTTCAGCGCATACCAAAGGCTTTCACCAAGTTCTTCAATGGAATCAGACCAAACAAGGCCACTCTAGTAGACCATGATGGAAACTCTTGGGATATTGAGTTGGAGAAAATGAAGGATTTCTTGGTCCTCAAGAATGGGTGGGGGAAGTTTGTGAGGGATAAATGTTTGGAAGAAGCGGACTTCTTGGTTTTTGAGTACAATGGCAAGTCCACGTTTCATGTGAAGATATTTTCCAAAAGTGGATGCAGAAAAGAAGCTGCAAATGGTGAAAAACTTGTTCCCATTGTGATCTTGGATGAAGATTCTGATCAGGGTTGTAGAAACATGCAGCGGGGTCTTAAACGGAAACATTCTCCAACCACGCTCAAAATAAATGAGACATCTCATTCAGAGGGTTAGTTGTATTGTATGTGAGTTGTGATAATCCTGTCTTTGAAACTTGTCATTGTTTTCTTTTACATTGTTATGCTAAGGTATGATTTAGACCCCAAGCAGCGGACAAAGCTTCGTTTTTGTTGTTGTTGTTGTTGTTGTTGTTGTTATTGTTGTGGTAAGGTAGATGCAATTATGTGTGCTTAGTGCTTACTTTTGTAGGCCCATCTGAACGAACTCGGGCCAAATCGAAAAGAGCTTATGAGGCAAATGGTAACGACTATGAGAAGAAGGCACCTGGCCTTGCAAAGAAGTGTGCTCCACTGAAGAACCCTCATTTTGTGATACCTTTTTCTGGCTGGAGAATGACGAGAATGGTTAGTGATTTTATTCTTATAGATCATACTAAAGATTAAGTAGTTACTTTGTCCTTATTTAATTTAACAATGTTATTTACCGTTAAAGTTTTAAACTCATACACCTATATCACTTTAGGGAAAAAAATAAAATAAAATAAAATAAAATAAAATCAACTTCACTCCTCTCGTTTTTCTCTCTTTATGTATTACTCGAAAGAAGGTTGTTATTCGTATACTTTCTTATGTAGATATCAAGAGATATTCTCACTTACATGGTATAAAAAATATTTAAAAATCTTTCTATTTAACTTTTTATTAATCTATTTTTCAAACCCACTTACATGATGTCCTTAAGGGTGTCCAATATGAAAATTACAAATAATATTTTTCCAATTAAAAAAGATACGTATGATCACGAGCCTATAATTAAAGTTTTATGTGTAGAAAATATATTTTCTTCTTGTGTAATTGGCACCAAATTGAATTTTGAAAAAATAAAAAAAACATTTTAAAAGAATTAGTTTTGAAGAAATTCCTTCTCTTAAATATTGTATGGTTTATATTACAATAATGAATTAATTTAAATAATATGAAACGAAATTAACATCTTTTTTATTTTTGAGGATACAATTATATATCAAAAAAAAGAATGCATCTACATCTAGTACGGAAATGGCCTCTCTCAGTTTTTAATTGCATGCATATCATACTTTGGGATTAGATTGGATGATACAATTAAATGGGTGTTGGTGGGTTTAATTTGCAGGAAGTTCCTAGATCAGTAATGAGGCAATTGAATATCAGGCTGAGGTCAAAGATTAGTCTGAGAGATGAGAATGACAAAGTATGGCCGGTGAAGATCTCTGCCACCGAGAAGGGCCGTCTCTTTCTCGGTGATGGGTGGTCTGATTTCCGGAAGGCTAAAAGTATTCAACAAGGTCAGCTATGTGAATTTAAGTTTGTTATTGGCAAAGCAAATGAAGCTGAAGAACTGCTCGTGCGTGTACGTGCTCCTTCAAATATGGCCGGAGCCACGTAAAGTTTACTCCTTAGAATTTCAAAAAAGAACTATAAAAATTTAGTGCTTTTTCTCATTAAGAGTATCTTTATTTCTTTTAAAATTCTGTCTCCATCCATTGGGTCCATTTGCTATGCATGGCTTCTGAGTATTTTTTTTTATTAAGGCAAAGTTGAATTCAGTCCCTTTATTTTCAGTCAGTATCATCAAAGTGTTAGTGTTTGTAAACAGAAGTTATTCTTCAGAAGGTTGTAGTTTCACGTTGATCGATAGAATTCATATATCAAACTATCAAAATGTTCTATGAATGTTGCAAATAGCTTGAGGGAAATTGAATCCGTGTGCACGAACCATAGACCAAAGGTTTTTGCCTAGTGCATAGCAGTTGATTTGCTATATATCTTGTGTGTTGTACATAGTCGGGTTCTTAAAGCAGTGCCAAGCACGCCTCATTCTTTAAACTTTTCCATCTTCTACGTCAAGACGAAGCAGCTCTCCTACGTTTGAAATTGGAAAATAGGGTGGTATTTTTGCTTTGGCGGACTGAATTCTTCTCACCCAAAAGAAGTTAAAAAGAAAAAAGAAACTCTGAACACACACAACGTTGGAAGTAGCATTAATCACATATATTATTGTATTCTTCTTTTGAATTATGTTTTCTTTTTCTAGGATATTTTCGTAAGTGTTGATAATTTTAAATAGAGAATGATATATAATTAAGAAGTAAACTCACATCAGTTCTTAAAATTTTAATCGTTGATAAAATAATCTATGACATTTGAAAACTACTATCTTAGTTCCTAATATTGTAATCCGTCAATTGAATTAGTCCTTACATTAATATATTATTGACTAATTTGACTAATTTAAATACATGTTAAGGACTAATTTGACTTATGAGAATATAATGTCAATAATTAATTTAAATAAAATAAAATATCAAAACCAAAATAATAACTTTTAAAAATCAGAAACTATTTTGATAGACACTTATAATTTCATGAATTAATTTGAGACCTTACTCTATAATTAAGTCTTCACATATAATATCTCTAACTCCTCCCTACAATTCATGTCCTCGTTATTTCTATGAAATTGGGGGTTAGCATATAAAGGCACCTCCACTCGTCTAAAATCTGGCAAGTATCAATGGAAAGTTCTTACATAGATGTAGTTTACGTAGGTATTATTGCTTTGAACATGTTATCAGTCGAAAAATAAGAATAATGTGTCATTTAATAATTAACTTAGACTCTTTTTTTTTTTGGGTCAAAATAATTAGCTTATTTTAAACACTAAATCTATGGATATATTTGTCATCATCTGCGCTGTAAAGTTTAATGACCCAATTTGACGTACTAACTAAAACTATTCCGTTGTAGAGTAAATACGTACTGCCAATATCATTGCATAATAGATAATTACCAACAATGCTGAAAGACTAGAGAAGTTTTAGAAATACCAATTAAATGTCTGCGCATAACTTGTAAGAAGGGGGAAATAATTTCCATATGCATCACAAGCCACTTCAGAATACTCGAACTTACCATCTAACGACGTTGTACAACAGGCTAACTGAAAATGAGTAAAACCTCGGCGCTTAAAGGCAAGCCAGTACAATAATTAAAAGTCTATGAGGTACCACAAATGCTGTTTTCATTCTATTGGAAAAACATTAACCAGTGTAAATGACAATACGATGAATGGCGTTTAACTACACACCAAGGCCAGGAGTTCTAGTTTGCCACTTCATTTAGATTTATATTCATCCAAGGTGATGAGCTCTTTTTACAGTAAAGACAAACTGAATCTTCATTTCACATATTGTGAAAAAATAAAGACATGACAACAAATTTGCTCAATTCAGTTGACAATTTACCTATTTTTTTAACATTGTTTTCGCATAGAGGTCAATGCTACCAACTTGCAGCCTGGAAGTAGACTGAACATCTCTGCCTGCCAAAAACCTAAACCTGCAAAGCCGCAACTTTAGTGAGTTGGGGAGATCAAGAACATAGAACAGATTCAGAAAATTCCAAGGTTAATTACCTGAAAACATTAGCTGGAAAACTTGCCGAGTGGATAAAGAATGTTCTGCGCTGGAAACGGTCTTCAAAGAACTGAGAGGTTTGCTTATCCAAAACGTGCCAACTAATTCCCTCATCATTGCTCCCTTCAAGAATCCTGAGTACATGACATATGCCGAGAAAAATCCATGAATGCTCAACACACCACTTATTATTTGAAGCTTATGCACGACAACTAATGCCCAGCAAAGAAAGGTTCAACAAAACTTTCTTAGGAAGGAGCCAAGGAGCCAGTCAATGAACATGACAATTACCCAAGAAAAAGAAAAGAAAAATGCTTTAACAGCATACGCATGCGGTTGCTAGACACACAGAACAGGCAGATCAACAGCAGGAAATATTCCAGAGTCCATACCAGTCCATTGGATCCCTTTCTGGTGCATCATTGGCTGACATCAACTCATATGCAACAAGTTCGAACATCTTGTTATTAAATGTTTTGTACACAATCCAACAACCTACAAATTCAGATATTTTTATATCAGAATAAAGAGAGCAATAAAATGGAGATGGACAGTAGTAATAAAATGGAATTAGACTTTTGACACTAGCATTAAAACTGGTTATGCTCAGGTTTCTTGCTTGATTGTTTTTCATTTAATAATTATGAGTTCTTTTTCTTTAATCTTTCAATTTATGTCTTGAAGCCTGAGATTGCAAACAAAGCAGAACTCCTAAGGGCAAGTAATTCAACATAAAATTATCAAGGAAGAGAAACTTGTTAGGCATAGTCAATTCACTGAAAAACTGAAGACTATCAGTAGATTAAAAGTATAAATTGTAAGTGGGTGGTTTACAATCTGTTCATAAAATTTGATATTTGTTAAAGAATATCAATATGAAGATTGAAGGACTAGCGAAAAATAATTGCAAAGAAAAATACCAAGTCAAGTAGTCAAATATACTGAGATGGTTTGATGTAGTAGGCAGAAGTATCGTCTATTACAAAGTTACAATAAATAGAAAATTACATCTAGAAGGAAATTTCATCAATATATAGAATTTAATTAAGAATATCAAGGGCAATTATTATTTAATAGAAACAGCAACTTGTGCTCTACCAATGGAATAGTAGAAATCATGCAACAACTTCTTATTTAAGAAGTTCCCAAAACCATTTTTAACCTTGGAGCAGAATTAGATGTTAATCAAACTCTACAATCCCAAATAAGTTACTTAATTGGGTAACTATACCTCTTGCACCGTTTGGCTCTTCCCATTTTGATATTCGATTTCCATCAAATGCTGATGTTGCCTGAAATTTTATAAAACAACAAACTTATGGATGCCATAAGTTACAAGTATTGGCAAAACATATAAAATAAGCCAGATGTAACAAACTCACAATCCCAAAAGGCAACTCCTCTGCACTTGCAATGACTGAACCGGAGTGTATTCTATTTAACCTTAGAAGGGGCAATGCAAGCGAATCTTTCCCATAATTATCACACTTTTTAAGATTGTAAATCATGCCATCCAAAGCATCTAGTACAACGGGTAATGCTAAAGAAGTTACTACAGGGTTACCAGCCAAACAGATTTCAACCCTCCCATCTGTATTCACCTTTTTCTCTAGTGAAAGAGCATCAAGTAAGTCATCAAAAGATGGCAACAGTTTCTGACATTTTGGGTTATTTAGAACTGAATCAATGGAGGTCCTTCTTGTTTTAAAGGGGGAATTGCAAAGATCCAAGAGAATTCCTTTAATAATCCCAAGTACTTCAACAGCTTCAGACTTTGTTAGTTCTTCCCCAACAAATTGATGAAGGACAGGATGAAATGCATTATAAATTCTTGTCACATGCTCATCTATGCACAAACGAACCGGGCAAGCAGAAGAACTTAATATGCCATTCTTGTCAGAACCAATTTCTAATCTGGATCTGCGCCATTCTTCATTCCCACTTCTCCTTCCTGGTAATGAGAGAGACTCATCATCTTCAGAATGTAAACACCTCTGAAGTTGTTGGTTTTCTTCCATATCACGGTCTTCAATCATTGAAAGTTGTTGAGATGCAAAGCCTCTTCGACACTCTTGTGTTATATTTTTGAGTATAGATGACAAAGAAGCCTCTGTAACCATAGTACGTCGTGACAGGACCTTTGAAAAAGATAAAAAAATACTCCTTATCAATTATCAACAAATCAGTATCCCTGTGCATGCCCATAGATGTATATAAAATACAAGGATAGAAAGAAAATTAATTGTAACACCCACCTCATGCCACTTCCTTGTGTATCGTTTGGTGACATCATAAGTTCCATCTTTCGCTATGGCAATAACATAATTTAATTTCTTATTCCACCTATGCCAAAAAATTTTAAAAAAAAAAAAATGTGAGAAAGCAAGCAAGCAAACAAGATAGAAACTTCTAAGGACGAGGGAAACTACTTTTCCACAGTCAATTGAATGGATGAAAGCAGTAAATACTGAAAAGTGAAAAGTACAGTAAATATGAATTATACCCTTTTTCATATAACAATGGCTTGTCATAGATTCCTTCACATGGGTCAAGATGCATCCATCTGCAAGATCATAGGTCCTCATAAACAAATATTGCCCCACCAGTAATAGTTTTAATGGCTGAATGTGAAAAACCAGCAACTTTTGGGTCAACTTTACCTTCCCAAGAATTGAGAGAAGCACTCTGTCCAAATATGATCTGTAAAGTCCAAGATCTGCAGATCAACTAAAATCAGTGACAGAAAACTTATTCCCCAGAAGTTTAAAAAAAAAAAAAAAAAACGCATGTATACGCTAGGTAGAATATATATATACAAAGAATACAAGGATAGGATCATTGAAGTTAAAAAGACTTGGAAGTTCAACACAAATAAATTTCACTTGCAAAACTGTAAGGACATCATTATTCAATACCATTTTCACTAGTTAGTGAAAAAAGGCCCACCAAAGAAATCATGGAACACCAGCACCCAATTAACATAAAGGGAAAAGGTGTTCCCTATAAGAATGAAAGCTAAATTCAATTATTGAACTTCGATCTACATCTCTTGCCCGTGCCTATCTTTTCCTTACAGATTACAATTTAATGTACACTATCCAGCACGACTTCTATTTTCGATCTACATTCTCTTTCAATTTAGATGTTTGATACATGACATCAAGCACTGCATTTGTATTATGTAATATCAGAATCAGAACTATCATGTGCTATGCCACAAAATAAGTACTTCAAAGATTCAATATGTACCATACATCCTAGCAATTAACTATAGAGAACACCAATACATTATCAATTCAATTGCAGCATAATAAACTAAGAAAGATCAGCATATTTAAAAGGTGGAATTTGATCTATTTACAAACCAGGCGTGACTCATAGCCAAAAGCTCGACAATAGAGTGTAAAGCAATTTGCCCATTCCCCACAGCGGCCCTTTCTTGTTTCCACAAGCTGCAAATTGAAAGAAAATAAAGGGAGTTTCCAACATAAATCTGCTAGGTTTACCAGTTGGTTTGGCAGTTCGCCATGTGTAATTATAACATTAACAATTTGACACAAGTTAAATACCTTTATTGGATCATTGTACCGAGGAAAGCGAGTCAGTTTGGAGCAAAAGGTGCAGCTTTGTTGTGGAAAGAAAAATGAGAATAAATGAAAAGTTTAAAAAAAAGTCAGGTGAACAATAGAAGCTAGAAATTAGTGGACAGGAGCAGAAACCTACTAAAATGCTTTATAATCAAAGGGCTGGAATTCAAGTAACAATAATCAAATTAACCGGTTATCAACAGATCTCCTAAATGCAAACAAAGATGTAATGGAGGAATATTTCAGCTCATATAAAGAAGGATTTGACAGCCAAGACCAGTTCTAAATAATTTCAAGCAGGAAACTGCTTGTTGATTTATTCTTGAAGATTTGGATACAATGAAATCTAAAGACAAGTTGATTCTAATTTTTTTTATTTTTTTTAATTTTGAAATCAGTTTATTAACCATAGCATATATGAGGCATACAATTAGTTCAAATGCATGATGTCACAAGTCACAAAAAAATTAAGACTTATATCAACTATGATAATTAGCAAAGCTACATGCCTGATGTTAGTACAAGGAAAACAAGTAATCACACATTAAAGAAAGGCACATATTCCACGGCCATACCGGTAAAGTTCAACCCTGGAAGCTCTATAATGAGTTTCGGAAGGAAGTGGAGCAGTCATTCCCTGGGCCACAGTTTCATTACCACAATCATGACATGATGGTGAATTCACCCAGCTATTAGATGAGACAAAAAATGACCCCAAAAAAAAAAAAAAAAGGTGATCAGATGCATTTAGCAAAAGTGAACAGGTATGAATGTTAATTATTCTCTTTCATTTGGAATAAAGCAAGATGCAACTCAGCCGGCAATTTTGCATAAATCATATTTGAGTTCAGCAATTTTATGAAGCTTAGACCTGTGATATATTCTGTTCTGTGTTTATGGAGTTATTGGCCTTTGATGCATTTGATTCATTTTGCATGTAGTAAAGCAGAATAGGCAATATAACGAATAATTTACACCTGAAGGATTGCTTGAACCAGAAAAGCAACTGCAGCAGGAAAGCATGATCTTGTTCTACTTTTGATGGCTTGAAGTTACCCTCCTGCAAAATGTTATCTATCAGGCTTACCAATTACAAAACAATCTTAGCAGAATACGACAAGCTATGCTTATGAAATGGCAACAGCATCACAAGCTCAAAATTAACATATAACCAAGAGCAGGAAAAGAGATATCCAAACGCAAGTGCTTGTAAAAACGAAGACAAAGACAATTCCAAGGTGAATGAATTTCCCCAATAGTGAGACAGTAAATTATATTAAAGCAGTTTATTTAGATTTAACAAGATACGGTCATCCCCAAAAATAAATTATATATTTGATGACTGAGAATTAATATGTTCTCTTGAAAGAGAAAAATACAGATTCTTACCTTGGCCAAAGAAACCAAGGCCTTCTCCTCAAGCTCTTCCACAGGAACGGCCTTCCGAGCAGCTTCCTGGCGCCTTGCATCCTCATACTGCAAGATACCAGAACAATCAACACATGGAATCAATTGTGAAATAATATTCACATGGACAAAATGCAAGCATGCTTCTTCTACTTAAGTATCTCATGAAACCAATAAGAGTTGGTCGACTTTACTGTAAACCAAACTTTGTTTTCACATGCAATGCAGCTTCATGAACCTATACGTCTTGTACTCCTCAATACTTATTCAAAACAATTTGATCTTTTTTTTTTTAATTTATAAAAAAAAATGTTTTTATGCGAATAAGTTAGGTGGAAAATACCATGAGGACTTGAGAAACGTAAGGGCGTATTCTACTCTCAAATACTTGACGATCTTCGCTCGCCACATACTGCTGAAACATAAGCGCTTCCTCCTCTGCCTGTACAACAGATATATATAGTGTATCCACAAACAGAAAGGGAAGGGGAAAAAAAACACATACCGAACGCACTCCTTTCCGAAAACTTGCAACCACAGATGAAATTAAATTAACGCAGAAAATGAAGATGAGTGAAACGCAGCGAACCTGCAAGCGCCTGGCCAATTCCTCATCGGATGTCAACAAATCAGCAGCGTCCGATTCAGGTTGTTCTTGTTGTTCGTCGATGGAGACGAGTCGCAGTTTGTCAGAAATGTTGAGGAGATCAGAGTCAGTGACAAGTGGATTATCATGTTCAGCTCCATAAATCTATGCAACTAACAAAAGTAAGTATCGGACATTACGACAATATATGCAAAAAAATCATTAATTAAATAAAAAGGGGGGGTGGTGCAAACGAATAGGGACCTTTTGGCGATCGGGAGGAACGGAAGTGAGAGAGAAGAGCTGGAATTGAAAAACCTGCAGTCAAGAATTGGGGAATTAAGAGAGACATAGAAAGAAAAGATTGGGGGGTTTTGGTGTTAGGAAATAGAAAATAGAAATGAGAAGCTCGCATACTTCGAAGCCGTCATCGGTTTCGTATTCGAGATCGAAGTTGGAGTCATTGTGGAGCACCTGGAAATTGCGGGCCACCATTCTTCACCAAATTCAAATTCGGATTCGGATGCTACCAATCTCTTCACTCCGCACCTTACCTCACCTCAACTCAATTCAATTTCCAGTCCCACCCAATTTTATTTTATTATGCTAGTGCTAATTAATAGACAGTAGTACTAATACTATGGCCAGAGCCCAGAGCTTACCGTCATTTGTTGCCGACCCCTTGCGCCTGAGCGTCTCCTCAATTTTTTCCGTGTCCCATCTCATCAGAGGGCGCCAGTATTATAGTTGACCCGCTATACACCGTTTTCTTTTTCTTGTTCCTTTTTCTTTTTTTTTTTTAACCGAAAATAGAAGGCTCAAAGAGATCTATATTGTATTTTGGTGAAGGAAATAGAGGTATATGTTAATTTTAGTAGATTTAGTAAAATATGGTGTTTTGAAAAAAAAAAAAAAGAGAACTCGCAATGAAGGACCACAAATCCTAAGAATTTGTGGTTTCTTTGCAATTAATAGAACTCATCAACAAATTCTTAGAATTTGTGGTCTTAGCTGTTCATGAGAGTTTTGTATATTTTATTGCGATTTCAAAAATAAAAAAAATAAAAAATTAACCAACCTTGCCTATAAATATCGTGTAATTTTGCCGGATTCATTGCAAAACGTTTATCAGTATTCTCAGTGTTTGATAGGTTGTTCTCAGTTTTTGATAGGCAGTTTATAATATTTAAGAGTGTAAAATAGTTTAAAAAAAGTGAGTGAAAAAAATATGGATAGTAATATAATTACTACTATTATATATTTTAATGGTTCTATTGTAATATCTGATGAAAGTATAATATTTGGGTGTGATTATCCTATATGGGTATATCTTCCAGATTATATATCATTAGAAGAATTAAAAGTAGAGCTTTGTCAAAGTATAAATATTAATTTTGAGAAAAAAGTGGAAAAAATACGATATAGGTGTCCAATTTCAAATATTAATGGGAATCTAAAATTTGCAGTTCTGATCAGCGATGATAGGGATATGAGAGTAATGTTTAGGATGTATCGTCAATATCAAACTTTTAATGCAGTCATGGAGTTGTATGTTGACTTCGAAAAAATTATTGCTGAAGCTGACCCTAGCTCATATCCGGATAACCAATATTATGATGAATTTGTTCGATTCATACAGGTAAGTGTATTATAATTTGGTGTGCTAATTTTTATTCCAAAATTAATATGTATTTTATTTTATTATAATTATTATAGTTTATTGTTATTATTATATAATATATAAAGTATCTTTCTACACTGCTTCTAATGAGGATCCATGTATCGTAAATATATATTATTAATAATCTTTATTAATTATTATTGTTGTTATTATTATTGTAATTGTTGTTGTTATTATTATTTCTATTGTTATTATTATTATTATTATTATTATTAATATTTCTATGATTATTACTATTATTAATTTTAGTATTAGTATTATTATTTTTATTATATTAGATAATAATAATATTACTATTACTACTACTACTACTATTATTATTATTGTTATATACAAAGTAGCCATATTATTATCATTTCTATTAATTATTATTATTATTATTATTATTATTATAATAGTAGATATTATTATTAGTATTATTATTGATCTTATAATATTATTTTTATTGTTATAATTGTTATTGTTGTTGTTATTAATATTTCTATGATTATTACTATTATTAATATTAGTATTATTATTATTATTTTATATTATATATTAATAATATTAGATACAAAATATGCTTTATTATTATCATTATTTCTTTTATTATTATTATAGTAGATATTATTATTAGTATTATTATCAATCTTATATTATTGATATTATTAATATTATAATTATTATTAATATTATTAGTAGACTACTACTACTACTATTATTATTATTTTTATTATAATAATTATTATTATTATATTAGATACAAAGGGTTATTTTATTATTTCTATTGTTATTATTATTATTATTATTATTATTATTATATGCAAAGTATCTTTCTATCTTTATTTTGTTGAGGATCATATGTATCAAATGTATATGATTAATAATCTTTATTAATTATTATTGTTATTATTATTATTGTAATTGTTGTTGTTATTATTATTGTTGTTGTTATTATTTTTATTGTTATTATTATTATTATTATTGTTATTAATATTTCTATGATTATTACTATTATTAATATTAGTATTAGTATTATTATTTTTATTATATTAGATAATAATAATATTACTATTACTACTACTATTATTATTATTATTATTATTATTATTATTATTATTGATATTATTAATATTATAATTATTATTATTATTACAATTATTATTATTATATTAGATACAAGGGGTTATTTTATTATTATTATTATTATTATTATTATTAGTATGCTCTACACTTGCCTCTTGTTGAGGATCCTGTGTATCAGAAATGTATATGGTTAATGAACTTTATTAATTATTATTGTTGTTATTATTATTGTAATTGTTGTTGTTATTATTATTGTTGTTATTATTTCTATTGTTATTATTATTATTATTATTGTTATTAATATTTCTATGATTATTACTATTATTAATATTAGTATTAGTATTATTATTTTTATTATATTACATAATAATAATATTACTATTACTATTATTATTATTATTATTATTATTATTATTGTTATATACAAAGTAGCCATATTATTATCATTTTTATTAATTATTATTATTATTATTATTATTATAATAGTATTATAATTATTATTATTATTATTATTATTATTATTATATTAGATACAAAGGGTTGTTTTATTATTTCTATTGTTATTATTATTATTATTATTATTATTATTATATGCAAAGTATGCTCTACACTTGCCTCTTGTTGAGGATCCTATGTATCAGAAATGTATATGGTTAATGATCTTTATTAATTATTATTTCTTTTATCATTATTATTATTATTATTATAATATTTTCGTTATTATAATTATCATTATTGTTAATTGTATAATTATATGAGATACAAAGTTTGCTTTATATTTGCCTTTTTTTGAATATCCTGTGTATAAAAAATGTATCAAACTAATGATCTTTTATGTTTATAAATATTAATTATTAGTATCAGCAATATGAAGAAGGTCTGCCAAGCTCGTTTCCAGAAAGAGGTGCAGAATGTGAAATTAGAGACAGTGAAAGTGATAGCGATTACTTGGAAGGGGAACATGAAGCTGGGAATGATGGTGCAGAACATGATGATGAAATACCAAATACACAGGCTATTATTCAGTATTCGGAGGGTCTTCCATCTTTTATGCATACTTTAGATCTTGAAGCCATGCATGCACCTGAGTTTCCTGAGTATGCAAATATGGCTAGTAATTATACTATAGATGGTGAACTATGTGTGGGAATGCAATTCAGCGATAGGGAGGCTGTAATTCGAGCAATTAAGAACTACAGCATTTCTAAATCAGTGGACTACAACGTATGTGAGTCAGAGTCAAGGACATTTTATTGTAAGTGCAAATACTATGGCATAGGATGCAATTGGCTAGTTAGGGTCAGTCTCAGAAAAAAGAGGGGCATTTGGGAGGTTAAAAAGTATAATGGCCCTCATACTTGTACTGCAGCGATGATCTCTCAAGATCACACAAAATTGGATGCTGACATGATTGCACATTATATAGAGTCCATGATAAGAGCTGACGTATCCATTAAAGTAAAAGTTGTGATTGCAGAAATTCAATCTCGATATGGATACACACCGACATACTGGAAAGCATGGACGGCAAAGCAAAAAGCAATTGAAAGAATTTATGGTGGCTGGGAAGAGTCATATGCAGCTTTACCCAAATGGTTGGGAGCAATGTGTGCTTTTATAAGAGGTTCGTATGTTGAGTTCGATACTAGTCCAGCTTACCATGGCACTGATGAGCAACCAAATGATCGAATATTCCGCCGAATATTTTGGACTTTTGGACCTTGCATCAAAGCTTTTAGATATTGCAAACCATTAGTCCAAGTTGATGGGACACATTTATATGGAAAATACAAAGGCACTCTATTAGTGGCGGTTGCACAAGATAGTAATCAGAATATATTGCCAATTGCATTTGCAATAGTCGAGGGTGAGACTGCAGATGCATGGTATTTTTTTCTGCATTATCTACGCAGATATGTGGTGACTCGAGATGGAGTTGGCATTATTTCTGATCGGCACGAGTCAATTAAAGCAGCAATTCAACGTTGCCATGGACAGTGGGAACCTCCAAGAGCATTTCATATGTATTGCATTAGACACATTGCAGCCAATTTCTTGCGGAGATTCAAGAAACCTTACTTACACCGACTTGTCGTGAGTATAGGTAATTCCCAACCTAATTATCTCTATTTACAAATGTGATTTTATTCTTTTCTTTTTTAATATATTAATCATATTATGATTTGTAGGATATTCAAGGACAGAACGTGAATTTAATTATCACTATGAGCGGATGCGCCAACATGATGAGATTTATACAAATTGGCTTGACGAAATTTCAAGAGAAAAGTGGGTTCAAGCCTTTGATGGAGGACATCGGCATGGACATATGACCACGAACCTGGTCGAGTGTATCAATTCTGTGTTAAAGGGAGCTCGCAATTTACCAGTTACAGCCTTAGTTAAAGCAACGTACTTTCGGTTAGCTGAGTTATTTGCTACTAAAGGAAGGGAGGCATATGCACGAAAAGCTACAGGAAGTATTTTTTCTGAAACCATCACGACAAAATTGCGAGAAAATCAGCAAGCAGCAGGAGGCGTACGTGTTACTACTTTTTCAAGGCAGTATCAGAGTTTCCATGTTGAAGATCTATCAAACGGATCACAATTCAAAGTTGATATAAAGGAGAGATACTGTGATTGCGGTGATTTTCAGACTGATCGATATCCATGCCGTCACGTAATTGCTTGCTGCTCTAATCAGTACCTTGACTGGCAAACTTATGTCAATGATGTTTATAAGATGGACAAGATATGTAAAGTGTACAAGCAGGAATTCGGGGTTGTAGGACATGAAAGTACATGGCCGCCGTATAATGGCCCGAGAATTCATCCTAACCCCCAGTTGAAACGCACAGAGAAAGGTCGGCCCAAATCAACTCGTTTCCTCAATGAAATGGATACGAGAGAAATGAGAGGACCAAAACATTGCGGCCTCTGTCGAGGTGAAGGACATAGCCGCAGACAATGTCCCCATAGAAATGGGCCAAGTTCTTAGATATGGGTGAAATATTGTTATCCTGTATTCGCTAATATAATATGGACCTCTAGCTAGTGACTAATGCTTTATTATTTGTTTTGAATCCTGTCACTTTAAAATATATTATTGCTAATTTTTGTATGACTAACATAATATTATTTAGTTATGTTTACCTCTATTATTAATTCTTTTTATTGAATATTGAAACTATAACTAAATAACTGTAATTGATATTTTTTTCTATTAAAACTATATTATATCATATGATTACTTGATTATATCATAAGAGAATTAATACTCAAACACTAAGATAATATTTAAGTAATGAACTTTGCAATTAATTGTAAAAAAAAAATTCTAAAAAATACAAAGATATTACAAAAAACCACAAAGATATTACAACATCATACAACTAGTCCATATTACAAAATAATATTATAAAAAATATTACAAAAAAATATCATTAGCCAATTATTTCTTCTTCCATGCCGGCCATGTTTCAGGGGTAAATTTTACCGGTGCCTTAAGTTTAAATTTATCCCGCAATCTTTGACAAGCACGACTCCAGACGTTGTCGCTCCTTTTTTGTCTTTCATTGGCCTCATTGTTCCCATCATCTTGCTCTTGTTGTTCATCTTCTTCGTCCTCAGTGTCCTCTTCTGCTTCCTCATTAACTTGTCCCCTATGCTGCGGCTCTTGAGCAGATGTTGTCATCAAGCGTGAAGTAGCTTCGATATTACCCGTATCTCTAGGATTATGTAATAATTCCATTATCATGTCATTTACTAACCTTGAAGTTTCAGCAACCATAGGCACGGGCAACTGAAATTCCTGTTCATGCGTAGGTAGGACTGGCCGGTATACGTCCCCATGGGCCTTTAAAGCAACACCTCCACATCTAGATTCATTACCACGAGATCGACTATGCTGACGAGAGCCGGCACCATGATGGTAGTGCACTCCACTATCAACCAACCTTCTTCCACGTGAATTACTTTCGTCACCTTGAGCTGATCTAGATGATGATGCTGAAAAGCTCATCCGATGTGGCTCCACCCTATATCCAAATGGCATGTGCCCATAAGAATATTGCAGGTGTGTCGGAGGCATGTAATTGTGCGGGTGCTGTGGTGATACCGAGGCCATATGGCTATAAGGAGGATATTGCCATGGTGCTGGGGGCATATAGCCATAATGAGGATATTGCGGAGGTGGCGGGTGCATGCTATCATAATAAGGATACTGCGAGGGTGGCGGGTGCATATCGCCGTAAGAAGGATACTGTGGGGGTGGCGAATGCATCTCAGCATGATATTGATGTGAAGGTGGTTGCGAAGGTACTTGGGCATGTTGCTGCCTTGGAGGTAACTCCCGTTGTCGTGGATCTTGCAGTAGTGCCTCAGGTGATAAATATTGACCCATAACAAAGTGAATATACCAATTCCACTAATGCTGAGACGGAGAAGGATCATTAGAAGGACGACCACACGTTATATGTTGCCATCTATGGTTCCAATCTTGCAACCACTCCGCATATTTTTCAACCCAATTAGTGTTCTATTGTCCCCTCAAATCTTTATTATGGGAGTCTAACAGGATTTTTGGATTATTAGGGATATCTTGCTCAAGCCCAAATTGACGCTTTATGCGGTCAGCGGAGTGCCACTCAATAGTTTCAAAGCAGATAAGTGGACTGGTAGTTGACCACAATAGCTGCTCATCTACCAAGATATGCGGAATAATCTCCTGAATGCCTGGATGGTGATATGGTCGCCATTGAAACTGCATTATAAAAAAAAATAACATCGGTATTAGCAAATATATCGATAGCTATAATAATCTCTATAATTTTTTAACCATTACCTCATCATGTGTCATTAGATCTATACGCAGCCTTATACTGCCTAGTGTCTTAAAGGGAAATTCTGCCGGAATTGACGTATTTGTCCACCTGTGGAATATTATATTAATTAGATACATATTTAGCTATAATAAATTGCAATAAATTATTAAATTATGATAATTGTACCTGGATGCTAAAGGAAAACGTGGTACTGGATTTTAAAAAAAAGGAGCCAAGAATGGAAGTCGATGCCATACCCACGACTGTAAAAGTCAGAACAACACCAATGTCAGAAATTTTATACCGCGTTGCACGACATAAATTTCGATAAAGTACGGCGAGGCATGCTGAACCCCAACTATACTCCCCTGCCTCTTGCAAATTTTCGATTAATGGAAGAAATTTGCAATGAATTAACGATGTGGTCTTATCCGGCGTAAGTCGCATCCCTAGTAATCGGAGTATATAACCACCAGTAAATTGCTGCAAAATCTCATCAAGCACATCTGGCCCAAAGCTGTCTAGTCTTTCTTCGTTAAAATGTTCATACAACCAACTTAATCGGATTGTGGATTTGATAATGTCACCCTCTTCAGGTCTAATGCCAAGAAGGCTCTCACATGAATTCTCAATCCTTTCTCTAGTAAAGGATGTAGAACCAATAACGGGTCGACCATCGATACGGATCCCAAGTTGTAGTGCCACATCTTCTAATGTGACTGTACACTCGCCAATCGGAAAGTGAAATGTGTGAGTTTCTGGTCTCCAGCGTTCGACCAATGCACTGATAAGTTGGTCATTTGATTCAAACTGGTCCATCATAGAAACATCTAGTAATCCGACATTTCGTAAATAGTTATGTATTTTGGATGGCGGTTTCTCCAACTGCAAGACTCGAGGTTGTAGTACTCTCATTTTCTATTATGATTTGCAAAAACATAAAAATAAAAGAATTAGGATATATCAAAAATAATAAAGCAATATATAAATAAAAAAAATACAGATATTATCAGAAATAATAATATTATTATAACAACGATAATATTAACTACTGATAAATTGATAATTTAGGGTTTCATGTTATATTTATTTATGTGTCTAAATTTCTTAAAAAATATATAATAGATATATTTATGATACACAGGATCCTCATAAGAGGCAAATATAGAGCATACTTTATATTTTATATAACCAAGGTTTACCAACAACAACGATAAACTAAAGTCTTAATCTCGCCATTAAAATTATTAATTAAAATTTCTTAAATGATATAATATAATAAAAAGATTAATAATAATAATAATATTAATAATAATAATCATAAAACTAAATAAAACTAAATAATAATAGTAATAATAATAATAATAATAATTACGTTAATAATAATTACATAAAAAAATCAAGATTATATTACGATTATAAGATAATTAGAATATTAAATAATAATAATAATAATACAAAATAATAATCATAATAATAAGTATAAAAGAATAATAATATTTCATTACTACTCCAACCAATATAACTACTTTTAATATATAGTAGATATATTTCTGATACACAGGATCCTCATAAGAGGCAAGTGTAGAGCATACTTTATATCTTATATAACCAAGGTTCACCAACAACAATAATAAACTAAAGTCTTAATCTTTTGTTAAAATTATTAATTAAAATTTCTTAAATGATATAATATAATAACATGATTAATAATAATAATAATAATAGTAATAATAATAATCATAAAACTAAATAATAATAATAATAATAATAATAATAATAATAATAATTACGTTAATAATAATTACATAACAAAATCAAGATTATATTACGATTATAAGATAATAACAATAGTAATAATAATAATAATAACAATAAGTATAAAAGAATAATAATATTTCATTATTACTCCACTCAATATAACTATTTTTAATATATAACAGATATATTTTTGATACACAGGATCCTCATAAAAGGCAAGTGTAGAGCATACTTTATATCTGATATAATCAAAATTTACCAACAATAATAAACTAATAATAATCATCATATTCAGCCACTATAACTACTTTAAATATATACTAGCAACAACAATAATAATAAATAATATTAAATTTAGAATAATAATAATAACAATAATAATAAGAGGCAAGTACAAAGTATATATTATATCTTATATAATAATAATAATAATAATAACAATAATAACAACTAAATATTACTCCTTCATTACGAATCTTCTCTAAAATATGATCTTGTGCTCTCATTGTCTTATCTGCTGCCATTTTTTCTAAAAAAATATTTTTTTATCGAATCAATTCAACTCACTTTCACAACTCTTTATTACTAACTCTCAATTCTCTTTCCCTCACACTGAATTCTCAACTTATCGATATACATTTCATTCGTTACAAATGAAGCTATTTATAGAAGGGTCTTCCACTGTATATTAGGACTGTTGAACGCGTGAAATGGTTCATTATTGTCCTATACTACAGTATTTTGGCCAATTATCATCGTTGCATTCAATTATTGTTGCACCAATTATATAAACGTGTGGCAACTGTGCAATGCAGAACTCGCAACACATCACACCATTTTTGGTGAAATTGGGATGATGTGTTGCTAGTTCATTGCTATTCCGCTGCCATGTAGTTCTATAATTCCTTCTATCAGATATTTAATTCAGTAATACAAATACCATATTTCGCTAATATTTTTTTAAATACAATAAATCTTTAAATATTCATTTTAATTACCATAAATAATTTATAAAGCCAAAATATAACTGATATTCGTTACTGTGCAGGAAGAATTCTGTTATGTAAATAAAACATTTTTTTTTTAATATCGTGCTGACACACACCTCCCCCATCGGAGAGAATGTGTAACTTAATTTATATATATATATATATATATATATCTCGAGCAAAAATACTATAAGGTCACAGGACAATAGCAAAAAGAATATGCACAGTTCCCAGTAATTGACACAAAGACAATTCAAAGTGAAGAGAAATTCTTAAGGGAAAGAAGAGATTGTATGCCAAAATGCTAATTATATTCCACACTAAAAGTGAGGGCAGTGGTAACTTCCTAAGGGACTGATACCTTCCCTTCGAAGACTTTTTTATTGTAGCCTATCCAAATCCTCTACAAACCAAAAGCTAACAGGTTCAGCTTATCTTCTCCCTGGAGATCAACTTCCAAGTCTCCACCAATGCTAGAATTTTGTTGATGGCAGCGCCTTCAAACTTGCTGGAATTCCCATGCAATTCCAAACCTAATTCAAGAAGTGACAAGTAGCCATATAATGGATCATTGATTCTTCTTCACCTGTGCACCATAGGCAGCTAGCATCTACAGCTAGAATTCGAGAGTGTAGATTTTGTCGGACTGGGATTCCATCATGCAGAAGCTTCCACACCAAAGCTGTGATTTTGGTTGGAGTTTTGAGCCCCCCAAACTAGGGGTGCAAGTGGATCGAATTGATCCAATAAACCTAAAGATCTAAACCATACTAACAGATTTGATTCGAGTTGATTCAGATAATCGATTTATTTTAAAGTGAAACCAAACCAAACTAATTATTATTGGTTCGATTTTGAATTTTTTATTTTTCAATTTGATTACTCGATTACCCAACTCAGTCACTTGATCAACTAATTTTCCTTTTTTAATTTCTAATCTTTTAATATTTTGCACTTAAGTTTATAGCAATAGAATCACCTTTTTTATCTTTTTTATTAATGTTTGTTTAAGAAAATTTTCTATTCACACTATCGAAAAGTATATCATAATCAAGTTTTATATTATTATTAGTTATTATAAGAATAAATTTTTTTAAAAAAATATAATTCTTTATTTTTTATTAATTTAACCCAATGATCCAAACCAAACCAGATCGATTTGGTTTAGATTTGTTGAAAAAAAATTTAAAACCGAACAAAACTAACCCGTTTACACCTACCCCAAATTGCGTTCTAGATTTTCTTATTAGCATAATAAACAGGCATGCTCTCAAGAGGGGGGTAGAATAAGCTGAAAGCAGTTGAATAGCCAAATGCAACGTGTAGATGCCCGTCCTGTTTAGAGTTCAAGTTAATTCGTCATTTCCCCTTGATGGTTGATCTTTCAAAATTTCTGTTACAATTCCTAGGACAAAATGGGACCTGATCATATGCTCATTTCAATTCCCATCATCAAGGATTAGTCATTTGACTAGCATGAGATTGTTATAATGACATCCGTTTGGTGGTGGGTAGTGTGGATATTTATCAAATAACCATGGGGCTGCATGAATGGCTATGTTCTCTCTATTCCCCATTTTCCATGTTAAACACTTTTCTAGCACTTACCTCCCCTCCAATAAGCTCCTCCACACCCATGAAAGGTTGCTGCCCAAAGATGCCTTTATGAAAGAGACATATTTAAAGTATCTACTTTTGAATGCTTTATGAAAGAGAGAATGCCCTTTGGTAACCAGTCTCTCGCATAGTTTTCCTAGCAAAGCCATTAATAAGGGTTTAAGATCCTTGAATCCCATTCCTCCCTCCTTCTTGCTTCTATAGAATGTATTCATTCACTGCCTTTTTGCCCCCACTAGACATCATCATCTTTATGAATGTCATCAAGAAGTGAGTCAAGCAACTTGACGCAACTTAGAGAGTAAATGGGGATCGCAATGCCTATGGCCTTAATTAACACTTCTCTACCACTTCATGTTAGCAAAGCTCTTTTACAATGGGTTAGTTTCTTACTTACTTTGTCTACAATGAAGTTGAAGGTGGATCTTTTTGATCTGTGCACCATGGAAGGAAGTTCTAGGTAATTGTCTTGACCTCCAATGTGAAGGACTCCAACCAGATTTGTAATATGACTTTTTATGTTTTGCGGGGTGTTATGGCTGAAAAATATAGAGGACTCACTAAAATTCACTTGCTGGGCACTTATTCCATTGTAATTGCCGATGGCATCCATTAAGTGTTGCAGTGTTGGGGGTAGCTCTGCAAAAGAGGAGTGAGTCATCTACAAACAAAAGATAGTTAATTGTTGGGCATCTACTATAAAGCTTCAAGCCTTGAATTGAATTGTTGTGTTCATCTACTATATATATATATAGTTTAATTGGAGTACACTGACAGTGTAAAATTTTTTTACACTGTCATTCAATCAAAATATTCAATTTGCATGACCATTCAAGTAGTGAATGGTTATATCAAAAATTTTTGTTGATGTGGCAATATATGATTGGATGTCTGTATAAAAGTTTTTTACACTGACAGTATATTCAAATTAAATCCGTAAGAGTTTAATTGATATATACTGACAGTGTAAAACTGTTTTATACTGTCAACCAATAGAAATAAGGAAAAATGAGAAATTATGGTGGGTCCCTCATTATAATAGGTAGTTATTTGTATGAGTTGACATTTTCCACTATTTCTATGAGCTAACAGTGTAAAACTGTTTTACACTGTCAATGTTATTTAAATTAAATTCTTAAAGTAAATTTAAGAAATGATGAAATGAAAATAAAGACAACATTATTATTATAATATATACCTTTTTTCAGTAATTACACGTCCAAAAGTAATTTTCATCAATATCATTCAAATAACACTCATTCAATCACAATCACTTTTGAGATAAAAATTTTCAAATATAAATTACGTTTATTTTTAATCAAAATCAATTTTTTAAAATCAAGTTAATGCAAACTCCAATTCAAATACACATTTATACGGTGCATTTGCTTACAAAACTCTTCATCAGTTTTATTATTATCCATATTTCTTATTTGAGAAACATTGAGGGAATTTACTTTTTGTGGGACATCATATCGATTCATTACTCATCACTATTGAATGGGGTATGGACCCCACTTAGATTGAGTCCACACCCCATCGAATGATGGATAAATGATGAGTCGGCACGGTGTGCCAAGAAGTAAACCCCCCTATCATTTCTCTTTTTATTTTTAGAGTAAATATTAAAATAAAAATTTATTTATATATTTGAAAAAAAAACCAAATTTAAAAGAGAATAAAAATATTAGTGATTTGTAGTACTTAATAGGTAATTTTTTTTTGATAATTTTATCTATTTTTTAATTTATATTTAATTAATTGTGCATAAATATTA
This sequence comes from Pterocarpus macrocarpus, assembly GCA_031439585.1. Lineage (NCBI taxonomy): Eukaryota > Viridiplantae > Streptophyta > Magnoliopsida > Fabales > Fabaceae > Pterocarpus > Pterocarpus macrocarpus. The sequence goes on along the minus strand of CM062515.1, from coordinate 3,264,445 downwards.
ATTAAATATATTTATAAAATTTAAAATTTATTTCCTTCAAATTTATAAAGACCAAAAGATAATTACTAAAGGAAATCTCCTTTATTATATATATAGACATATACATATTATTATTATTATTATTATTATTATTCTCTTTTTTGGTTGTCATCATCAGTTTTATTAATGTGGTGATATTACCCTCTACGTCAAAGGGCTCATACATATTACATGGCATGAGGTCCGTTTTGACAATTCTAGGTATTATCTTCGAATTTTGTTAATTTGTTGCCTCTTTTGTACCTTTAATTGCATACAAAAATCATCATGAAACTTATAGAAGGGATTGAGATTAAGTATACGTAATTTGATAATTAATAACAAATAAGTTAAACTTTTTATTCTTTATTTTTTTTTTATTTTCTCTCCTCCTAAACAAAGCTTACGAATAAAGAGGCTTTTGGCATATTGTCTAATAGAACTACTGATAATCTAGACTATCACTCAAAAAATTGCCACCTTTTAAATTACTAGTAATATTACAATACAGTATTTAGTATGCAAATATAATTTAATTAGTAATTCATATTACTATATTTGGTATGTCAAAAAAATTAGGTAATATCTTTTTTTAACTAAAATGCCCTAAAAAAAATATTATGATTATTATTATTATTATTAATTTTATTTTAATTAAATTTATATTATAGTAATAATTATCATATTTTTTAGATATTTATATAATTAAATATATTTATTTATAATATTAAATGGTTAAAGTATTTTTTAAAAGAGTTTATAAATACGACAATCGTTTGTTGTTTGGTCACCTTGCTTATTAGTTGTTTGGACCATAAATTAGTTACAGATGCCAATTTTATCAAATAAAAATATATTACTTTAAAAATATAGATTACTAGTAATACAGTGCAACTAAATAAGATAATTTTATAGATCTAAATAATTTAATATAATATTATCAGATCGTTTTGACCTTTGCTCTTTGAAAAAGAGTAATAGTACACGTCCATTTATGTCAAAGAATCTGAGAAGGAAATTGATTTATGGAGATTGTCAAGAAGAGAGGTCAATCATAAGCCCATTTCGAGTAGTCTGGATTCAGAATCGGAGAAGATGACCGGAAGGAATATTCCGGTGAATAGTGTGGGCGGCGAGGTTAATCCAATAGTTAGCCCAAGCATTAATGAGGAGAATAATATGGTCGTGGTTTACGAAACAATTACTGGAACGTCTGGAACTTTGGAGAAGGGAAACAATCATATGAGCGAATAATGGAGGAAAACATTGAAAATGCGAACGAGGATAAAGGGGACCAGGTGCAACCGTCCAACTCTTGTAATGGGAACACTGTTGGGCTTGAGGAATATAGGAGGACTGAAGAAGTGTTAACGGACTTGGGCCTGTCTCAAAATGGGCCCAACATAAACAATTTGATCTACAACGCCTATATGGGTTGGTAGGCTCTGTAGACTTGTCCCGAATTCCCCAAATGTAGATGAGAATGCCCCAGGCGCAGAAGAAGCTTCGCATAGTGACATTGACAAAGCTAATCAAACATGGAGGAGTGTTGGTAATCAACTGAGTTTGTTCACGACAAATGATGAGGATGCTAGTCAAGCCTTCATTGAGGAGAAAAGGGAATGGAAGGATGTAAAAAAGAGAAGGCGATTGAAGAAGCAGGCAATGGCTTTGGCAGGTGAGTATGACTTGTTTTAAATGAAGTTGATCTGTTGGAACTTGAGGGGTACGAGGGGTGGAGGTAAAATTGGAGAAATCGCAGAATGGGTGAGATAATTTAGAGTACTCTTCCTGGGTTTGATAGAAACGAAGAAGAGAGGTGTGAGTGAGCAATTAGTGAGCGGTTCTGATGAGTTTGATTGGGCATCCATTGAGGCTCAAAGAATGAGTGGAGAAAGCAAATTTTGACTCATGGTCGGATGTTAGAATAGCAGTAAGAGGGAATTGTGGAAATCTTGCTTTGTGTGATTGTGTGCTCAATCTGGGACTCAAGAAACGAGGCTATACTTCAGAATAAGCAGGTTTGCTGGAAAAATTTCATGCTTGCACTCATGCACAGGTGGAGATATTCGAATTCACAATGGTGTGTGTCGGATTGGGCTGCTGAAGAATGCTGTTGAGGCTTTGTTGGATTTTTTCACGTGACATTATCTCTAGGTTTTTATGCTCGTGGAACCTGTTACCATGTAGGGGTGGTTGAGAATTTTCAGCAACACTGCCATCAGGTGGTTACATGGGCCAATATGCCCTGGTTTAGGTGGATTATGATAGGCAATAGCTGGTTATTTATGCCTTGTTTTACCATGTGTTTTGTTTGCTCCTCATTCTTTATGAGTTGAGCTTTTCTTATCAACTTATCGGGAAATAAAAAGATAGTACATGCACATTTAATTGATTTTCAAATCAGTGAAATCTTACTTTTGAATTGGTATCTTTAATTAATCATAATTTAATTTTGCATTAATTAGGGCCACTGATGTGAATAAAAGTAGCTGTGCAACTAATATTTTGCCGGCTAACATTATGTTGTTTCGAGCCAAAATTGGTTTGATCCAGCTTGGATTTGATATGCGTTGGGTCAGTTTTTAATGAGCTAGATTCTCTTGAATTGACAACCTTAATATATATGGGACAAGTATTGTGTGTGGATATAGCAGTAAAGTAATGGAAAAATTGCAGAAAAAAATATTTATATCATTTTAAAATATTATTTTAGTTAAGTTATAGTTAATGGTGAATGGTTTAGATAATTTAGTTTAAATTTTATTGTTATTATTATAAAAAATATCTTTTTATTAATTATCCTACCACTTAATATAGAATTTTTTATTTTTTTAAAAAATTAATAACTTTCCTACTATTCATTTAATAAAAAATAATAAGTAAAAATAAATGGAATCATTATCTTAAAAATTTGAAGAATATTTGATATATTTTTTTTATTTAGTAATAGGATTAGTCCAAAAATTGATTTTAAGAGCCAATTGCCAGAGAGAGAAAAGTAACGTGAAGCTTGTGAACATGTATAATTATACTATTTTGGGAAGCGCAAGGCCAAGCATCTTGTCCGGTGAAGTATAAATAGAACTGCCAACCTCCACCGAACTCTTTAATTCTCAACTGTCCACCTAAAACTGAATAATATTCTTTTTGGCGACACTCTTTTCCTTTTTGCTTTCTGTTTCCTGGTAGTTTATAGGGACCTACGCTATTTAGTTTCTTCAAAACAAATATAGACATTGCATGTTTTTTTCTGTTGTGTGTGTGTGTCTCGCTACTTCACTCGCATATTCTGGTCAGGGTGGTGCTAAAGGCAAAGCCAAATCCAGCAACTACTCACAAATATGTCCACCACCTCACCCAGGGTAACCTTGCACTCCAAACTAACTGCTGTATCCAGCAAACCAATCGAGTCGGCTAAGACCCATGCCCTGTCTGCTTTGGACCATGCCATGGGTCGACACACTCTCCACATCATATTCTACTACAAGGACGAGGAAAACAAGTTGTTTGGTTCCTTTGATTTGGACCCGTTGAGGGAATCATTGTGTGAGGCTCTTACCATGTACCCGACCATGACGGGTCGGTTGGCCCGAGGGCAGGATGGGAACTGGGAAGTTAGGTGCAATGATGCCGGTGTTCGGATCGTAAAGGCCACCGTGGATACCACCCTCCATCAATGGCTCACATCTGCCTCTGGATCCCAAGAGGCACATCTTGTAGCATGGGACGATATGCTTGATGATCCTAGCACATGGTCGCCCTTTCGAATTCAGGTCTGTTGTACTATATAACAACTTGATTTTTTTGGTGCTCAAAACCTTGTATGTATGTATCAATAGCACAGGTTAGTTTAAGAAGCTAATTAAACTTGCATTCATTTATGTTATGTTGCCATTTGCATATATTCTTTTCCCACAGTAAAGGAGCTAGCTCATCATCAATTGTCTGATTCAATGTAATGATGTTGCATTCATGTTGTTTACTTCCAATAGTTGAGCTTTAAGATTGAAACTTTTAGAAAATAGTTAATTTTTTTAAGAGATTACACAATTACATGGGAAATATACTAGCAATGAAATAAAGTTTTCTGTAACAAAAGTGGGTTCGGCTATGCTTTTAGGATTAAAAAGAAAAAATCTGTTTCTTTTTATGAAAAGAGTTACTTTTAAAGTTTATTTTTCTGTGTCACAGCGCAAAATCTAGCTGCGCTATAATAAAAGACCCAAAAAATAGAAATTTATATAAAGATTACTATATATGTTCAGATTAATCAATTGCATGAATAAGTTGAGAAATATTTTTGTGGTTCTGTGATTTACCAACTGATTCTTGGGGTGTTTGGCATGCTATATTAGGCATGATAGGATAAGATAATACAATACGTTATGATCTTATCCGTTGTTTGGTGCAGTCAACATATTGCATAAGTTTATCCATTAAACTTCCCTTATACGTTATAATGATGGATAATTTAATACTATAAAGTAGACAGCCTGATTAACTTTTAATGTATAAGGGTTTTTTTTATTTTTTATTTTTTAATATATTTTATTAAAAGAAAATTAATTATTGAATAAATAATAAAAAATAAAAATATATAAATAAAAAATAATATTATTTAATAATAAATAAATATTTTTTAAAATAATTATAAAATAACTATTCAAATTAAAATAAAAATATAGGAATAAAAATTTATTATTAAAATATATAAATAATAATATTTAATATAAATTTAATTATATATAATAAAAAATATAATCAAATATAATAATGTGATACTAAGCCTATTTAGATTTTGATGTATAAAAACTCCATATCTATTTCACTCACACGCTTTCTCTCTCTCTCTCTCTTATATTTTTTATATTTATAAAAAAATTAAAAATAAATAAATAAATAATTTTTAATATAAAATTATTTTTATATATAATAAAAAATAGCTTAAATAATTATAATAATTATTTAAAAAATATATTTATTATAATCTCTTCTTTTGGTTATATTTTATATAATATAATATCTTATACAGTGACATACCAAACACTGCATAGTGTTAAATTTTTATCAGGCTTTATACTATCAACTCTTATCCTATCAAACCTTATACTAACAGGCATACCAAACGGGCCCTTGAGTTTCCATGCATCCAGATACGTTAACGTAATTTATATCCAACACAATTAATTATATGTAGTTATGCTGGAAAGGTAGTTAGAAATAATTCATAATATAGTGTAAGCAGACAGCACATGCTGTGTTTATAGGTAGATGGACAATCTTTCAGAAATGCGGTTCCTTTTATAATTACGGCTATGAATGGTTGTTACTGTAGTGTACAATTAATTAATTACTTAATTGATTGGCATGGATGATTTGGCACAGAAAGACTGAAAGGAAAATGCCCTTCTAAATCAGAGAGTATAAATATCTATATTAATGCACTTATTTGTGAGTATCGAGAGATCGAGATATACACATTAAAGTAAGTGAGATCGACCTATTTAGGTGAGATTGGTGATGTATTTGGTGTGGCATGCGACGTGTGAATTAACTAACACTACTATAAGGTAAAATAGATTCAATTCATGAGGCTGCAGATAAACAGTTTCCAAGAAGGAGGTGTTGCAATAGGGCTAAGCTGCAGTCACATGCTCGCTGATCTAACTTCCGCAGCATCGTTCTTCAAATCATGGACACAAGTTCACCGACACTTGCCCATTACCAACCGTCCTTCCTTCACTCCACTGCGTGCTTCACCATCACCACCACCAGTTCCAAACGGGGATGCAAAGTCACCGCCCGCTCGCCATGCAACCGTGTCCATGTCATTCACAGAAGCACAAACGACCTCTTCAAAAAACATGGCCAAAGCCACTTTCAAGTTTTCTAGTTCAACCATGGAACAGTGCCTCTCCAAAGTCCATGACGTATGCCCCAGTGCCACCCCATTTGAATTCCTTTCGGCACTGTTTTGGACTCGTATTGCTCACTCGAAGCCCCCAAAGAATCATGATCAAACTCACTCACTATCCATTTGCACCGACTTCAGGAGGTTCCAGAAAGCACCACTCCCTTTTGGTTACTTTGGAAACGCTTTGCATTTCTCAACGCTTTCACTTGAAGTGAAAGACATGGACAGTGACCAATTAGGAGGCATAGTTAATGAAGTGCATAGGCACTTGACAGGGCTTGAAAAGGAGGAGATATGGTCTTCCGTAGAATGGTTTGAGTCTCAAAAGGAATCAGAGGAAGGGAGGTTCAGATCGCCGAGTTGCATGTATGGGCCTGAGTTAACTTGTGTTTGCATGGAGCACATGATAGAACATGATGGCAAGGTGGAGGATGCAGATGTGTCGTTGCTATATGCAGCAATGTTTAGCAATAATGAGAAGCCAGTTCATGTTTCATGTCATGTGGGAAATGTGGGTGGTGAAGGTTTGATCATGGTGATGCCTTCATCTCAAGGAGGGCTTGCAAGAACGGTGATGGTCATGCTGCCAGAGGAAGAGCTAGCTGAATTAAGCAAAGATGAAGCTATATTGCAGTTGGAGCCAACAACTTTTCTTGCTGATAGTGTGGCAGACCGTTGATTTTTCATTTGGCCTAAGTCCATGAAGTTTATCTATTGGCTTCTGTCACACAAAAACATAACTTAAATCATGGACTTATTTGTTGGCTCCAGCGTGTGTGTGCGTGTCTGTGTGTATGGCAATGGGAAAATCAATGCTCTACCACACTACCGGTAAGAAGCTTTGTTGGCTCCAGCGTGTGTGTAGTGTCTGTGTGTATGGCAATGGGAAAATCAATGCTCTACCACACTACCAGTAAGAAGCTTTGTTGGCTCCAGCATGCGCATATATATTGTTGTACCTAAACTTTTGCGAGGAGACAAGAAGGAAGGTATCACGAGTATTTGCTGAGAATGTCTTTCTAAGATTGGTTTATGTATAAATTACTAGAGTAGATTGTTCAAGTGATTCGTGTTCCCATTAAAGTTGATCATATATTAATTTTTGAGCGCAGAGATCGATTTATGTAAACTGAATAAGTGACTATTGACAGATGTTGGCCATTCTTTTAGATTTCATGGTTTTTCAAACATTTATAATATGCTGTTCTGAATTTTACGTGTCTTCTATGAAAATTCTCAAATTCAAATCTCAGCCAATACTATTTACAAATATTTAAATTCTTTGTAGATATTAGTTAACAATTCAATTCAAGATCAAAGTTGGACTTAGGTGGTTTTAACCGGTGCAAATTGCAAAACTGCCATCAATCTTGGAAGGAGATGATCGTTGATGCATTAAAAAAAAAAAAATGTTGTAATGTTCTCTGGTTGAAATTCCGTTATAACAAGATAAATTTTTATCTGAACCAAAGCCGACTACGACAAGCGTGCTACTAATTATAGTATCCTTTCTTCACTGACCGAGAAAGCCTGAAACGCGTTTGAACTTTGAACTTTGAAGTGGGCATTACTCCAATACCCACAATAAACAAAGTAGAGAAGAATTCATAAGTTCATCTCTCTCGAGACATGAGAAATAGTATGTGAAAACAATAATTGAACCATGCTTCAGTAAAATGACATGTACCCATGATGATGGGATATCCGAGATTCAGGTCACTATGTCTCTGTCTCGTTATTTAACATCATAACAAATACACAGTTAAGTATGCAACAAGAGTTTTACAAGGTATCCATAAAGGACCAATAACAAATAGTCTTATTGGGATGTGATCAAATTTTGGATGCATGCAAACAGACCACAAAATAGAGAAGCATAGATCTGAGGTTGTACATAACTGATATCTAGCTCCGCTTTGGATGTCATGCATGAATATATAACAAATCAACAAAAGGAACAGCTACCAAACTATCACAAATCAAAGAAGAGAAGTACAAAGTTTAGGGGCACTTAATGTGTCCTCAATGGGCACCGTGGTGTCAACACGGTGCTGATAATAGAGATCAATGTAATCCACACCAAGGTGCTGAAGGCTACCCTCACAGAAGGATCTAACATATTGAGGGGTACCATTTACTCTGACAGTATTAGATTCCATTTTGCCAATTCCGTATTTTGTACCAATCTGAATTTTATCTCGAGTTATTACCAAACCAAGTCATTTTCATTGTTCCATCATAGAAACACCAGAATCAATTGAAGTTGAAAAGCAAATAAAAGAAATAAACCGTGCAGTGATATATATATATATAGAAGCAAACCTTTCCGACCAAAACTTCATTGGCATGGGCTCCATAAAAATCAGCAGTATCAAAGAAGGTGATTCCTTTGGTGAAAGCGTACTTGATTATAGAGATGCCAATCTCTTCGGGAGCAGGATCATTATACATTCCAGTCAGCCCCATGCACCCAAATCCCAACTTAGAGAGCTATGATCATGATCAACTTAAAGTCATCATGTGATGATTATGAGCCGAATCAGAGTACTACTCCTGAAATGAGATGAATCCAACACACAAACATACCTCAAGGTCTTGGGTTCCAAGCTTAACTCTCGGAACATCTGCCATCTTTGTGTTTCACTCTTCCACTTCCCTCAATTCCTTCCCTCTTCAAAATGTCAACCTACCTACTACAATGTCTCTTGTTATGAAATTGATCTAAAGTTAAAGTTACTTTAAATGTTAAGCCTAAACAATAACAAAATTTATTTAATTAAACTAAAAGTGCCTCTCATATTTGTAGAATTCGGACATAGTTGGTATATCCTTGTGGCTGCGCTCTGCTACGTGGCTTGCGGTTAGTGAGCTTAACTATTTTAGCAATGAGCATGACCGCGCCCGTCAATTCAATGAACTACTTCAACCAAATTTAGTAATCATTATATGAGGTTCACCAGGATAAAATCTTCGACATCCAATCTTCCTCTTACTTTTAAGGAAAACGATATCTGATAATCGGGATTTTAGTGGTTTTTTATTTTATATATGATAAATGAGTGTATCATATATACCAATATGGGTTATTATATACACCAATATGGGTTTATGGGCCAAATTATGCTAATATGGGACTATAAAAACTCGCTAATTGCGAGTTATTGAAAACAAAAAAAAAAAAAGCTGCCTTAGTTCTGAAAACTCACAGGTTTCGAGTTTCGCTTTTTCAGAGAACAAAAGAAGCTGCAGCATGCATGGAGACAGGGTGCAGTGGGAATCTCTGCTCCCTGAAAACTCACCAGCTGCGGTTTTTGCTTTTGATCAAATTGCGTGAGAGACTCTTAGGCGTGGGAATCTGTTGCTGCTTCCGTGAAAAATTGCCATTTGCAACAACATCACGTCTTATTCCCTGCTGAGTGTGTATACGGTGTATAAATCTGAGATGAAGAAGAGGGGAAGAGAGTTTGAGACGAGGAAGAGAGAAAGCGAGAACGAAGAGGCGGAGAGTGTGTTTAAAAAAGAAGAAGAGTATTTTCTTTTTTTTTTTATTATTTTAAAAGGAAGAAGAAGGCAAGAAAAAAATAGTTAATGATTCAACAATGAATTGTGAAATTTTATTATTAGTATTACTGATAGATAAATTAATTTTATTACTGATTATTGAAGTTTTTTTTGTGTGTGATCTGATTTATATAAAATGATTATATATATATATATGGATGGCAGTGCTCTATTTTTAAAAAATTATGGTATGAATATTTTATGCTCCTTCTTGTCATGTGATCTATCATTTTAAAATTTATTATATATGGATTTTTTATATTCTTTTTCAAAGTCAGAGGCTTATACATTACGAGAATTACATGAACGATCTATCTTTTTATTGTAGATGCTGTCGTCTTGTTTTTGTTACATGTACAATAAAAAGGATTAAAGTGTGAGATTTTTTTTTTCTTATCTGCATTAAGCAGTGACTATATTATCCAATTTTCTTTAGTTAGTATTTGTTTTCTAGTAGTTGTAGATCACTTTCTAGTCACTGATAGATAATTTACTTTTTACATAGCTTGTGGTTTTAAAAATTGAACTTAATAACTGTAATTGAGGCGAATGGTAACATATACATGTAGCTCATATGGTGCATAGTAACATAATTATAGTGATTTATCTTAGTGCAATTAAGAATTTTTTCTATACCATAATTTAAATTTTGTTAAATTAGTTTTGATTAAGTATGGAAGTAAATATTTACTTCAATTATTTATAAGTTTACTTTTTCAGACACATTCAGATAATAAAAAGCATAAAAATATTTGTGAACATTGTATAAAAACAAGTAGTTATTAGCCCACTAAAAAAAATAGTTATTAGCATGAATTATGGGTTGAGAAAAAAGCAAATTTAGATTTAGATGTGTTTTACGTTAATTATGGATTGAAATAGGTGCATTTGTCAGTTAAATTTTCTAATTATGTTATGAAGGAAAAATAAATTGAAAAATAAATTTTTGTTAATATAATAAATTTTGAAACAAATAAAATAATTCTTACTACTAACTCTAAAGCAACAAGCAATCACGTAACAACATGGATATCATCTGTCTGGAAGTCACGACATTCACAATATCGCTATCTCAGATCAATTCTATAATCTTGGTTACTAGATAACTCCTGAACATAGAAAGCCTCATTTCATCTATCGAATTGACTGATATGGAGGTTTTTGGATGCCTGCATGTTTGCTTGGAGTCGGGTCATTATGGCTTCAGAGAAAATGTGTTCAGCATTTTTTCACGCATGTGCCTTGCTACTTTTTTGTGCAAATAACTCAGCCAATCGAAAGTAAGTTATTCTAACTAGTGCCGTGATGGGAAGATTGTGAGCTCCCTTTAACACAGAGTTTACACACTCGACTAGATTTGTGGTCATGTGATCCCACTGATGTCCATCATCATATGCTTGAACCCATTTTTCTCATGGAATTTCATTAAGCTAGTATGCATATACCTCTCCAAGTTCCCGCATCCGTTCGTAATGAATATTAAGTTCACACTCGATCCTTGAATACCCTGCAAATCATAGTATAGTTGATATATTATTTTCTAAAAACCGCATTCACAAATTCGTCAATTCACAACTACAAACAAAATGTAGATTACCTAGGTGGATTACAAGTTTGTTCAAGTAAAATGCCTCGAATCTCTGCAAAAAACTGGCAGTGATGTATTTGATGCAATACATGTGGAATGCTCTTAGAGATTCCCACTAACCATTGCTCTGCCTTATTGTTGCATTAAATGACTCATGGCAATAAGAAATAATGTTAACTCCATCTCAGGTCGCTACATGTCTACGTAAACTATCTAGGAAAAATGCCATGCATTTGCAATCTCCCCCTTGACAATAGCAAAAGCAATTGACAATATGTTCTGATTATCATCTTGTGCAACTGCGACCAAAAGAGCTCCTTTGCATCTCCCATACAAATGTGTCCCATCAACTTGCGCAAGTAGTTTGCAGTGCCTGAATGCTCTAATGCAAGGACCGAAACTCCAAAACATATGGCGTAATATTTGAATATTTGAAATTAGCTCATATTTGCGATAGGCCTTTGCAACATCTAACTGAACAACTGATCCTCGAATAGCATCACACATTGCTACACATCATTGCAGCAAAGCTGCATATGAGGCTTCCCACTGGCCGAATACTTTTTCAATTGCCTTTTGCTTTGCCATCCACGCTTTTGGTATGTCGTTGTGTATCCGTACTGAGATTGAATCTCTATAATCACGGATTTTATCTTGAAAGATAGGTTAGATTCTACCATGGGCTTGATACATTTTGCAATTGTGTCTAAATTCAACTTTGTCTAATCCTGCAAAATCCTTGCCCTAGTGCAAGTGTGCGGGCCATTTTATTTCTTGATTTTCCAATAATATTTATGCTTCCTGAAACTAGCTCTAACAAGCCATTTGCAATCTATTCCATAGCATATGCATTTACAATAAAATGTTGTTGCTTTTGATTCATACACTTTATAATTCACTCCTCTTGATATATTGTAACTCTTAATTGCCCGTATAATAGCTTCTCAATCATTGAATTGCGTTCAAACACACAATTCCCCATCTATAGCAAGATCACCTTTGAAACACCAAGATAAAATAACAAAAAAAGAAAAATTAAAATGGACATATTTAGCATAGGGCAAAAAAATTAAATAAATAAAATCATACATTAAATTACGAGCAAGCAAAACAATAATTATATTGAAGTCAACAATCTTTTTTTTTTACAATCATAATATGTGGCCAAGCAAGAGATTACATAAAGTGCATGAACTATGATAATAAACATATAGTGAAACTCCATCTATACTCTGACATTATAACCCTCAATGTTATAATAATAATTTTTTAATCTCACAATAAAGATAATGATTAGGATGAAGTGTTAGTTACTGCATACCCAAGTTCGCATACTTTGAAAACTCAGATACATGCATAGCTTCAAGATCTAAAGCACGCATGAATGATGACTCCCTAAACGAATGCTTACTAGCCACCACTATATTTGATAAGTGTAAGTGCTAATCATCTGCACCATCATCATCACTTCCATATTCGCCTTCAAAGTCCTGCTTATCACTTTCACTAATATTTTGTTCCTATTCTACCTCTCTTTTCTAGAAATGTGCTTAGCTCAAGTTCTTCCTTTTCATCGTCAACTTGATGGTAAAGGGTAACAACTTATTTGAAATCGACATTCAACTCAATGACAGGAATTTGTGCTTGATGTTGTCGATGTATCAGAAACATTTGTTGAAGGTCGTTGTCATCACTTATTGGAATTGCTTGATATTATTTGAAATTGCCAAAAATTGAGATTGGACACCTATATCTTATTTTCTCCACTATTTTCGAAGTCTCAACTTCTATACATTAATAAAGTCCACTTTTAAGCTCTGCAAACAACATAGTCTACAGAATACAGAAATATGCTTACTTCTTGCATACAAATGTCACACCTTCACTTGTATTTGTAACAACATCACCATTTTCCTCTCCTTTTTTTATTCTTCTCTCTTCCTTTTTTCTTCTTGACACACTGAGAACACTTTTGGATTTGCAAACCTCTCTCGCTATGCTAGAATGAGGAGAAATGGAGTTTATATAATGGAGGTTTGAAAAATCGCAATACGTGAGTTTCAAAAATCACAAACAGTGATTTACAGATGTTCCCAGACTAAATATTGATCTTCAGTCAAAAATCACCATTGGCAATTTTAGATTTTCCAAAATGCAAAATAAAAAAAACATTTATACACTAAAAACATGCCAATGGTGATTTTTAATATTTTCGAAATGCCAATAATTGACTATAAAAATTGCCCATTCTTTCAAAATGCCAATAATTGAATAACATAAAAATCGCCAATGGCAATTTTTCCTAAATTCCAATACCCCAGTCATTTTGTCCACAATTCCCTATTCATGAAAATATTCATTTTTAAAACCATATACAAAAAAAAAGACCCGATTTTAGTTATGTTCTTTTTTAACATGATAAAATAGTTAATAATATATAAAAAATTCTTTTATCATATTTATTATTTACATAATCGAAACTTACAATAATATATATATATATATATATATAGACAAATGTACTTCTTATATAACTAAATTCTCTATTCATATAACCAAAATTTGTCATACAACCATGTTTCAGCAAAATGACTTGTACCCATGATGATGGATATCCTAGATTCAGACCACAATGTCTCTGTCTCGTTAATTAATAACATACATGTACATAATTAAGCATCCAACAAGAGTTTTACGAGGTATCCATAAATCCATAAAGGAACAATAACAATTAGTCTTATTGAGATTCGATCAAATTTTGGATGCATGCAAACAGACCACAAAACACAGGAAAAAGAAAGATCTGAGTTCTGAGATTGTGCAAAACTGGTATCTAGCTCCGCTTGGGTGGAGTATCAGCAAACAACCACGAGCATTTTACAAAAGCAGCAGTAGTCCGATCCCCCGCCACCTCAGACATTGGTATAATATCTGTAATCTCCCTCAAATCATCTTTGCTTAGCTTCACTTCAAGGGAACCGATATTAATGTCAAGATTCTTTGTCTTAGTTGTTCCTACAATACATGAGAAGTTGAATAAAGCTGTTATTTACGGGCAAAAATAAAAATAAAGGAAAAAAAAAAATCATGGATCGTAAATAGTATAAAAGATCAAAAGGTCTCAAAATGTTTTAGAAAACATGGTATCGTCTGGGGCCATGATGAATGGGATTCCTATATATGTTCAGAGAACACATGACTTGTCTGATGTAAAGAACAGAAAAGACCAATCCAAGCGAGACTAAGGTGAAGAGCTTTCTATAAATATTATTCTCAGATAATTTCATATAGTACTTAAAATACTGATGCTAGCAGATAATATTACCTCCCTCCTACTTGTACATTCAAATTATATTTGTGAGTAAGCACACAGAGGCCTAATTTCATGCAGGTGGCAAAATGGAAAATCACCACTCACCAGGGATGGGTACCACGTCATCCCCTTGATGAAGAATCCATGCAAGAGCAAGTTGTGAAGATTTACATCCATGCTTCTCTGCCAATTTTTCCATCTTAGAATATAAGATCTTGTTCTTGTCTAAGTTTTCCCCTCGTATCCTTGGCTGGTATGCCTGATGAAAATTGAAAAGAAATGTTGGTGACCAAGGAACAAGGCCATTTGTCATCAGAACCAAATGATTCTACTTTCCATACCAGAAAACTGTTTGCAGGTATACTTTCTACGACACCCTTGCCACCAAAAAATCCACGGCCAAGGGGACTGTATGGTACTATTCCGATTCCTAATTCCCTGTTTATGTTATCAGTATCACCAATGTCATTCAATGAAGATTCATGAAGGGTATGGAAAAACACTAAAGAAAAGAAAGAAACTACTTTGTTGGATATATAGAAAGCCAAAGGCACCAATGCAAGCAACTAAAAGTAAAACTTTTTGATCAAATTTATCTATGCAAATCAAACAACTTTTTTTGCTTGAAAGATATCATAGAAAAAGAATTGGGTATGTTGCTGCCATCTGTGAAACCACTAAAGATATATAAACCCAATGATTCAAGGAATCATCTTAAGTTGGATCAACAATTACATCATAATGAAACATATACCTTGAACCTATAATCATCGACTTAGTTCGTAATAATCATATCACGGATAAGCTAGAAGTTCCACTTTGAACCTATAAAGCTTTTAAGCAATCCAAACTCAATAGTGTGCGGGAAGTAGGACACTAATCAGTAATCAGCTAACCAGCTAGGATAACAAATTCTCTTAAAAGCAAACAACACTAAACATATTGACATCCTGGATATTTACCTGCAAAGTGGAACAATATCTTGCTCAATCTCACGAGTCCAAAGGGACCACTCCATCTGCACAGCAGTAATGGGATGAACAGCATGTGCCCTCCTAATTGTGTCAGGACTCGCTTCAGATAACCCTATGTACTTTATTTTTCCCTCTTCTACCATCTTTTTAAGCTCTCCCATCTGTCATGCATGAATAGAAAATTAGGAATAGAAACAAAACAGCTACTAAATTATCCCAAATCAAGAAGAGAAGTACAAAGTTTAGTGGCACTTACTGTGTCCTCAATGGGCACCGTGGTGTCAACCCGGTGCTGATAATACAGATCAATGTAATCCACACCAAGGCGCTGAAGGCTACCCTCACAACAGGATCTAACATATTGAGGGGTACCGTTTACTACTACAGTATTAGATTCCAAATCCATTTTGACAATACCAAATTTGGTGGCAATCTGAATTTTATCACGAGGTAACTCCTTGACCGCCTGATATTTAAATAAGTGTTAAGTTACTAAATTCATTTTCATTGTTCCATCATGGAAACACCAGAATCAATTCAAGCTGATATATAAAAGCAAACCTTTCCGACCAAAACTTCATTGGCATGGTGTCCATAAAAATCAGCAGTATCAAAGAACGTGATTCCTTTGGTGAAAGCATACTTGATTATAGAGATGCCAACCTCTTCGGGAACAGGATCATTGTACACTCCAGTTAGCCCCATACACCCAAATCCCAGCTTAGAAACCTATGATCATGATCAAGTCAAACTAAGAATATGAGCGGAATCAGAGTACCACTACTACTATAATGAAATGAATCCAACACACGAGTCACAAACATACCTCAAGGCCTTGGGTTCCAAGCTTCACTCTAGGAACATCTGCCATCTTTGTGTTTCTCTCTTGATTTGGGATAATTCCTCCCCTCTTCAAAATGTCTACCTACCCCCTACAATCTCTCTTGTTATAATATTGATCTAAAGTTTGGCTTTTATGGTGGGGTTCAATTGTTTTGACCTACTGTGAACCCTTACTTTTGACCGGTTAGAAATGGTTATTTTACCTTTTTGTTTTCACCCCAGTAGCAACCAAAATTATGCTTGGCACCCAATATAAATATTGCTCCTTTTTTGGGGTCTGAATTGCTTTGGTTTTATGGGCAATACTCTGGTGAAGATGGATTTTTCCATCTTCACGCGAAGATACATGTGGTTGCAATAAATTGGTGACATATAGTAGAGGTGTATTGATACATCAATCACCTATGATGTATTATAATAATATCTAATTTTAAGAAAATTTAAAAATATAATTAAATATATTTTAAAAATTAATTATTATATCTTGTGATATAAAATTATACTGATAATATAAAATAATTTTACATTGTCAGTGTAATCAAAAAATTTTATCAGTGTAATTTTAATTATTATACACTGACAGTATAAAATTACGCTGATAATATAAAATAATTTTACACTGTCAATGTAATCAAAAATTTTTATCAGTGTAATTTCACGTAAAATTATCTGATATAAACTAATTTTTCTGTATCATGTAATCAAAAATTTTATTAGTATAATTTTAATTATAAATCTGTGACAATGTAAAATTACACTGGCAGTATAAAATAATTTTATACTGTCAGTATAATAAAAAAATTTTATCAATATATTCAGTGTAAAATTATTTTATATTACCAGTGTAATTTTACATTGTCAGTGTATGATAATTAAAATTATACTGATAAAATTTTTGATTCTGAACGATGTAAATTAGTTTATATTGAGTATAATTTTCACGTGAAATTACACTGATAAAATTTTTGATTCTGATGTAAAATTATTTTATCTTTGAGTGTAATTTTACACTCTCAATGTATAATAATTAAAATTATACTGATAAAATTTTTTGATTATATTGATAATATAAAATTATTTTATATTATCAGTATAATTTTATACTATCAATGTATAATAATTAATTTTTAAAATATATTTAATTATATTTTTAAATTTTCTTAAAATTAGATATTACTATAATACATCATAGGTGATTAGTGCATCAATACACCATTGCCATATGTCACCAATTTATTGCAACCATGTCATATCTTCACGTGAAGATGGAAAACTCCATCTTCACCAGAGTATGGCCCCTCCTTAACCCGACCTGTTGTGATATGCTGGGCTTAATCCCACTTCCACTCTAATTATTTTCACCAGTTTACAATTACTATCACCCACGCCGCCCATTAACCCACGCGCTGAGATTTACTACCCCAATTTATTCTAATATAACGTAAACAACATGGTATTTTACATCAAAGACAAATATAATTTATGCATACCACAAAACCGTTTCAACCAATACATCAATGGCGAATTTTGTGGTGCACTTCACAAACACACCTCGCAAGATTGATGGTCGGATGTGAGAGTGTACCAAACACCTTGTGAGATTAATAATTAAATGTAAGGGTGTACTGGAGCACCCTCAAATCTGACCATCAATCTTATGAGATGTGTGATGCAGAATTCACCTACATCAATTCATTATTCTCATTACAACTATAACTTACATCTAATTCTGAATTACCAAAACTACAATCAAATAGCTAAAAATCCCCGCATCTACAGCACAAGCAACGGTACTAAATAAACTGTTACAGCCAACAGATGCCATCATCAGCGGCGGATCTTCTTTTAAGACAATGGGGCCAATAGCCCCCAATTTTTTTTTAAAATTATATATATATATATATATATATATATATATATATATATATATATATATATATATATATATATATATATATATGTGTGTGTGTGTGTGTGTGTATTTGTGTGTGTGTGTGTAAGAGATAGATAATTTTAAATCTTACCATACTATTTCACGTAAATAAACACTCCAACTGAAAAGCCTGTAGTTTATTTTTTGAATTAAAAATAACTAACCTAAAAAGATCAAAATATAATTAGCATCATTTTATAAGAGTTAAGTAACGGTTCAATAATTGAGTAAAAAATTTATTAACTCTAAATTTTATTTTGATTCTTAAGGATGTTTACAAAAGTTTTACATTATTAGATGTGCAGTTGAAAATACAAGAAAATTACTTTTTTTTTAAATAAAAATTATTTTGAAATAATTTCACATATTTAGGTAAAAGTATAAGCGGATTATAAGTAAAAATATTCTAATTTTAAATGTAAAATCTACTCATAAGTAAAAATAAATTTTTGAAGTTTTTAGTTATAAATAAAAATTAATTATTTTTACCAAAATAATTCTAAGTATAAAATATAAATAAATTATTAATACCTTTTTTTTAATAATTTATCATACAAAAATAATTATTTTCGCATAAGCTGAACAAAATATATTTTGAAATTATTTTTAAGTTAATATATCATACACTATAAATATTAATTTTTTAATCCTTGTCTATAAAATTATTTTATCATATTAGTTAATTAATTCAAAGTTTATATATATAATTTACTATTAATTTTGATTTGATTATCATAATTTAATTTACATATCAAATTTTGGCCCCCCTAAAAATTTTCTTGAAACTCCGCCACTGGCCATCATCAAACATTACCGTCACTAAAAAAAGTTTAATTGGTATGCATTGACAGTATAAAATAGTTTTACACTGTTAATCAATATAAATAGTAAGAAGTAAGAAATTATGGTAGGTCCCTCATTATAATGGATAATTATTTGTATGAATTGACACTTTTTACTATTTCTATTAGCTGATAATATAAAACTATTTTATATTATCAGTGTATTTAAATTAAATTCCACAAAAAATGTTGCAATAACAATACATCTTGCTTCCAAAATTTTAAAAAAGCTTAAATATGTTTTTAATCCCTCTAAATATTTGATTTTCCAAATTTGGTTCTGCAAAAATTTTTAGCTTGATTTTAATCCCTTATTTTTCAAACGTTGTCAATATTAGTCCTTATCGTCAATTAAGTCCTGTTAAATGCTGATGTGGCAATGTAAGATTTTGACACATATTAATATTGATTAGATCTCATATTGTCACGTCAATACTTAACAGTACTTAGTTAATGACAGAGACTAATATTAATAATATTTAAAAAATAAGAAACTAAAATCAAATACAAAATTTTTAAGAGATCAAATCTAAAAAATTAAATATTTAAAAAAACTAAAAATATATTTACACCTTTCAAAAATCTACACCACCCGCTTCCTCTACATCGGTGCAACAATAGCTGAATGCCATCAAAATGATAAGTCACAGTAGGCCCTTACAGAAACATTAACTGTAATGAATTTCGAGCTCACTCCACCGCCAATTATGCAACTATGGTTGCTCCGTCTCCTTTTTATTTGAAATACTTAAAGAAATAAAAAATCCTGCTCCTAATTCCACAGCAGAAGGGAAGAGCAGTAATTTGGCATGATTAAGATGAGACCACTGGCATTCAAAATGGAGAACACAGTATATTGGAGACCTTGCACGGGTTGAAGATGGAGTTCTCAAGCAACCAGGAGTCGTATTACATAGTGGTCTTAATAGACTTATAACTATCTTGTCTTTATTTTCCTAATCTATTTTTGTTGCTTTCTTTCTGTGCAGTGAGATTTTACACTTGGTAGCTTCTCACTGTGATCAGTCGAGCTGTTGAATTGATTTATCGAAAAAATAATAAAAAAAAAGTCCTACATAAACATACTCCGTACAATAACTAAGGGGAGGCTACTTTACAATATTTCAAAGATGCATGCTCTGGTATATTGCACAAAATGTATATTTTGTATATTTTATGATGAACAATCAGATTGTGATATATCTTATGGTAAGGGGAGGCTACTTTACAATATTTCAAAGGTGCATGCTCTGGTATATTGCACAAAATATATATTTTGTATATTTTATGATGAACAATCAGATTGTGATATATCTTATGGTAAAATTGTGAGGTATATTAATATATTAATTATCTATGATGTATTATAATAATATCTAATTTTAAGAAAATTTAAAAATATAATTAAATATATTTTAAAAATTAATTATCATAATAATATAAAATTATATTAATAATATAAAATAATTTTATACTATCAGTATAATAAAAAAATTTTATCAATATAATTTTAATTATCATACATTGACAGTATAAAATTATACTGACAGTATAAAATAATTTTATACTATCAATGTAATTAAAAAATTTTATCAGTATAATTTTACAAGATCTTGCCAATATAATTTTATCTTTGTCGATTGTATGATAATTAAAATTATCTTGATAAAATTTTTGATTACACTGTTGATATAAAATTATTTTATACTGCCAATATAATTTTACACTATCAATGTATGATAATTAAAATTATACTGATAAAATTTTTTGATTATACTGACAGTATAAAATTATTTTATACTGTTAATATAATTTTATACTGTCAGTGTATGATAATTAATTTTTAAAATATATTTAATTATATTTTTAAATTTTCTTAAAATTAGATATTTTTATAGTACATTATAAGT
The DNA here is from genome assembly GCA_031439585.1 of Pterocarpus macrocarpus. NCBI lineage: Eukaryota > Viridiplantae > Streptophyta > Magnoliopsida > Fabales > Fabaceae > Pterocarpus > Pterocarpus macrocarpus. The sequence continues at coordinate 3,243,546 of CM062515.1, read as the reverse complement.
GATTAATATATTGATGCACCTCACAATCTATGGCACGATCCTCATTGTTCATCATAAAAAATGCACAAAATACACATTTTTACAAAGGTACCATAAAATTCACTTTTTTCAAAAGACCTATTCAGCCGTTACCCAGTAGACAACTCTGACACAATACCGAAACTCACGCCAATCCAACAGCAAAGAGCAGGGGCTCTGCAGTGGTCCTCTACACGCGAGGCCCAGGTTAAATGTGGCCCTAAAGTTTAAGTAACTTTAAATCTTGATCACAAACGAATCACATACACTCTCTTATAATTATTACGTATGGACTTTGTACAAAGTTCGTGCATCGTTGTAGGTGCGTTCTGGCACGAGTTATGTGGAAGTTGTACCTAACTATTTGAGCACTAGGACATCTCTAGCGCCTTTAGGTTGAAAAATTTTGTATTGTGTCATTTAGACGGAAACGATTACAATCGTCCAGATATCTTTCCTGGACACGGCTGCATTTGTTTTAATTTTTTTAAAAAATAATTATAAAATTTAAATTTTTATATATAATTAAAAAAATTATAAATATTTTTGAAAAAAATTAATTATTTTTTAAAAATTATTCAAATTTCTAATAAATAATTTTTTTCCTAAAAAAGTACAACCAAAATGCACCCTTAATTCGATAGCCAATTTTTTTTCCAAAAAAGTATATAAAGATAATTTTATCTCAATAAACATTTTATTTGACAAATTTATCTTTCTGGACCAAGGACACATGTCATCAATCTCACTCATACTCCTTTCAACTCTTTGAACCGTAGAGGGCTGGAGAGTTATTATTGTAATTATTATTATTATTATTATTATTATTATTTACACACTGAGATTTTTATTTTTATTTTTATTGTTTTAAATTTAAAAAGTTATGTTTTTATAATTTTAATATTTAAACATTATTCAGATTAAAAAAATTATACATTAAATAATATCTTATAAAATTATAAAATCCAAATTTCTTATATATTAAATACATCAACTTTTTTTATTACTAATATTTTTTTTTAAAAAAAAAAAAGAGAAGAAAAACCTCACCTCAACTCGTGGTATCCTATCATGTCTTTAGTTACATGGCAAATGAACAAATGTTATTTTCATATGCTCTTAATTTATTTTTATTCCTATCACTTGAATATTTTATCATACGCTTGCCTTGATTAACAAGCATTTTAATTTTATTCACTTCTCGATTTCAAAATCTGCATTTTGTTATTGTTTACATTTATTTTATATTTTCATTTAATATTTTCAAATTTTCACACAATTTTAAAAAATATTGTTTCTATAACACAGTTATAATTAAAAATTCAAACATTACTTACTTTTCTTCTTAAAGAAATTAACTGAACTGTTGGAACGAAAATTTTAAGATGTAATAAGTGTTGATATCAATTTGCGATTGAATAAAGAGAAAGGATTGTCGATAGGTTTAAATAGATTTGAAAGACGGTTTTAATGGGATGTGTTGATGATAATATTTATCTATACTTTTAATAATTCAGATGTGTTAACAAAAAAAGTTTTACATATGTCATTTTTTCATGTATTTGACTCTCCATTATTTTGAAAATCTTTTCTCTTATGAAACTTTTATTAAAATATATTATTTATTTTTTCATTTGGCTAAAAAATTCTAAGTCAATCCAAAAATAGCTATTCCCAGAAGCACTTGCTTACTGTTATCCAATCTCAAAATTAAAGGGATTAAATCCCCTAAAAAGCAAAACCATCAACTCTATTCAATCTATATCAATATTAAGCTTAGAACTCAGGTGAGTTCATAATCTCTAAACACTCTATATCTCTTTCACTCGTATCAACTTAAGTATCGAAGTCTTTATTGGTACACAATTAACCCGTGGACAACGACGACATGCATGCATGGTGGTCATCGTAGATTGTAGCATTTATAGAGTAAAGCTCCTATCCTTCAATGTTTAGATGGGGTCACCGCTAGAGACTTGTAAATTGTATTATTAATTTCTTTTAAGAGAGCTACACTAACATTATAAATTTATTACATATGTCTATTGTAACACAACTAGTGGCCTTGGCTTGGTGGTAAGTGACGCTCCTAATATTAACATGACCATGTTTGAATCTTTAAGTAAATAGACTTTTAAAAAAGCCTGAGCCTATAAAAAGGCTAGACCAAGCTATAGGTGCCTAATAGGTCGCCTGACTTTTTTGATCTCTATTCTTAGATGTGTGCATAATCAACAAATTGTTTTAGTCCACAAAGTAAAGATTAATTTTCATGCACACATGAAAATATGCCATATAATCCATTTTAAACTAATTCTAATTCAAATTTAAAAAAATTGTACAAAGTAGATGATTTATCAACTTTTCATTGGTTGATAATATAAAAATATTTTATACAATCAGTACATGTAAATTAATTCCCACAAAGTATAGGTACTAGGAGGTTCTAATTCAAACTTGAGCCAAGGAGATGGCACATTTTTTCGGGCATTCGGCGGATAATTGCTGCATTTGTAGTATGAAACAATTTATTATCGATCAATAGAAAATTGGAAAAGTTTCAAGTAATGTATGGTAGTTATATAGAATTGGCTTAAATAGAAATTATATAACACTTTTCCAAATTTTTATTGATATGTTCCATAAAAATTATTTGACACTTTCAATATAATATATGATTGTTTCGTTGTTTTTTTTTTTTTTTTTTGGGTTAGAGCATTTTTTTATTGTCTAACATTACTCTTTTACATAAAAAAAGGAGCAAACCATTTGGGCTTACGAATTTGCCTACTACTTGGGCTTACATAAACGAAAAAGCAAAAATCTATCAAAAAAGAAGACTGACCAAAAAAAAAAGAGATAAATAAATTTTGGTATTATTTGAAATAATTAAAATTAGAAATTGAGTTTATTTGAATTGAATTAAATTGATTTATAAGTTAAATATTATATTTAAGATGATTACATAAAATAGGGTTTGAATTGATTTAGAAATCAATTCTTCTTTTAGAATACATTATATTGGAATATATTTGAAGTAATTAAAAATAAGAATTGATTTCACATAAAAAAAATAAGAATTGATTTGATTTCATTGTATTTAAGTTTTAAATCAAATCAATTTCTATCAATTTGATAGAATTTTAAAATCAAAGCAATCAAATATCACTGTTGTAAACTAACCGTGACATTGTTTTTTTGGCATTCAAGAGTTGTATCTATTGCTTTGAACCCCTAGTTAAAGCGATACATCATCAAAGTCAGCACATTGAAGTTTGAACAAATAATTAAAGGAAACTTCTATTATTATTTATAATTTTTGTTACATCACAAACTTGCATTGCAGTTTAAAAACTTTGACACACTAAATATCTACCCAGCCAACCATAAAGACTTGGGCTATTATTATGAATACTTTAACTCCCATTCAAGACTTGACTTGTGCTATTATTAGTTTATGACAACATTTACCGGTATGTGCCTTTGTCAACCGAGTCGCCTTCAATTCATAAATTTGTGCAATGCCCAGCGCAAAAGTATTTCGAGTGCTTCAAGTCGAGACACTCGAATCTTTTGGAGGTGTGTTAGCAAACTCCCAGGAAACTTGAGCGTGCCCTTCATCGTAGTGCCGGGTACCTCCTATATCATCAATGGGAACTGCCTCAGAAATTTCTCTCAGGTCCTTTTCCGTAAGTTTCACTGACAAGGCGCCAATGTTTTGATCCAGGTTCTTAATTTTAGTTGTTCCTGTAATAGTCCAGACCAATCAATTATGACAGGTGCGTATACGCTTATGAATTATGACAAATAAGCAGCAGATATAGACAACTATATCTATAAAGCATGTGCTTTGTGTTTGAGTTGGTGAAAAGTAGAAAGACGTAAGGCAGATGGGAAATGCTTTTCAACCAACAGGGAAAATGAAATAGAGATTATTTTTCACCATCAATGTTTTTGTTCCATGAAGCAAGTGTAATCGTTTCAAATTTTCAACCAAGCTCACCTTATGTACCAGGTTACTAACTAGCAAATAGCCAAATATACTACCTAACATGAAATGGAATGGGACGGAATGCAAACATGTTCAGTAATAAGTGAAACACTTCAGCTCGGAGTTTTGCACCAAAAATGTAAGTGATGGAAGTTGATGGGGGTCATATAGGTCCCTAGGAGACCCTTAAATTTAGACTATTCAAGCTTCAGAGATGCAATACTTCACTACAAAGAAAAATTCCTACTAGGTTCAATCCAAATAAATTTAAGGATATGTTATTGATACGAACATATATAATAAATATTCACAACACAGTTTTAACTCAACTAAATTTGCAAAAATAATTGGATAAATAAAAAGGATGGAACAAACAATATGTTTTGGCAATTACATTCAGCATTTGAAAAACAGTATTTAAACCATAAAAACATATGAGATATTAAATATTTTTAACATACTTCAAGTGTGCACAAAGAACTTGATGCCGTTATGCATTCTATATATTTTCATTACTATTGAAGAATTGAGGCCTTTTAGAATACAATAAAGGTTTGTTCAAGTTTTTTTAGAAAAGAAGTACCATAATTCTAATACACTTAGGACCCTAATTTGGAGTTGAGGGTATTTTAAGATATTTTGTCACATTCTATATTAGAAAAAGTAAAATATATGTTTATTACTTACCAGGGATAGGCACGACATCATTGCCTTGTTGGAGAACCCATGCTAATGCCAACTGAGGAGGAGTGCATTGGTGCTTCTTAGCAAGGCTTTCTATTCGGTTATATATGCTCTTGTTCTTATCCAAGTTCTCTGCTTTGAAGCGGGGATGAGTACTCTGATAAGTGAAATAACCAGCTATTAAACGACCAAATTCATTTTTGCCTTTTTCTTTTTACTTTTTTTGGCAAAATCAAGCCTAATTTTTACTCTTGATTAACTTTAATGTGGAAATAGAACATGGATGGTACTCCCCTCTGTTATTACTCTTGTTTAAACACACAAGTATTTGCAATTTAATGAATTCTTGTACAAATTACAACAGAAGGAAACACACTAGTTCAATGTTTATTCCAGAATCAAGAATTGATCATTGCTACTTGCTAATTTGCAACATCCTAATAATTCCATGGCATGTAACGAAAAGACACATATAAGGAATAAATTATGGTACCAGGGAGCTAATAGCAGGCACAGTTTCCACAACTCCCTTGCCACCAAAAAAGCCACGACCAAGAGGGCTATATGGTACAATTCCAATACCAAGCTCCCTGCATCAATAAAAGCATTAGAAAAGTTAAAGTCACATTAAGACTAACGAAGTCCTTATTTTACAACCAGCTTATATTAAAAAATTTGTTTGAATTATTCTTTTAGTAGAATCAGTCACGAGGCCTGTGCTCCTATGAACTTAGAGAAGTACTAAAACTAACCTGCAGAGAGGAACTACTTCCTCCTCAATGTCACGAGTCCATAGGGACCACTCTATTTGTACAGCTGTGATAGGATGAACTGCATGTGCTCTCCTTATTGTGTCTGGGCTGGCTTCAGATAACCCAATATACTTCACTTTTCCCTCCTCCACCAGTTTCTTAAGTTCACCTACCTGTAATAGAACAAACTTATTTATGATGTATCTAGTGAAATAAGCCAGATAATGCCAAAAGAGTCGCCAGTAGTATATAAATACCATGCATCAAGTCATTTTATAGGTCTACTAGAGGAAGAAATCACTTACTGTTTCCTCTATAGGCACTGATGTGTCCACTCTATGCTGATAGTAGAGATCAATATATTCAGCATCAAGTCGTTTCAAGCTAGCTTCACAACATGATCGCACATAATCAGGTGTACCCTTGACATGAACGTTAGAAGAGTCTATCTTTGTGATGCCAAATTTTGTTGCTAACTGGATCTTTTCCCTAGGCAGCTGCTTCAGAGCCTGGTCACATAGAACCAAAGAAGGAAAGACAGTGTAAGTGATTCCACTCCACTATGCCGTTACAGAAGGTAAAGAAATTCCTTTTTATAACAGATAATGGCAGCAGCTTACCATTCCGTTTCGAAATTTTATTTTTAAAGCTTGTTTAACAACATGTCTCAGAATTCAGGGGATAAATTTCAGAGGCAAAGAAATAGTGTGTACCTTTCCGACCAAAATTTCGTTGGCATGGCCTCCATAAAAATCAGCGGTATCGAAAAAGGTGATTCCTTTGGTGAAAGCGTACTTGATTATGGAGATGCCAACCTCTACGGGAACAGGATCATTGTACACTCCAGTAAGCCCCATACACCCAAATCCCAACTTAGAAACCTATAAAAGGAGAGAAACTGGTTATGATTATGAAGAGAAGATAGTGATGCCATTTCAAAAGTTAGGAGAAATTGAAGTGGGGATGTTAATAAGACCTCAAGGCCTTGGGTTCCAAGTTTGACTCTAGGAATCTGCACTTCCGCCATTTTGAGATGTCCCTATACGCAGATGCTGGACTTGCATTCCCGTTCGGAGCTATATATATAGGGCATTTTCTTCCTTCTGACATCAGCGAGTGCGTTATGGAGAGTGTTGTTTTCATCACTGATTATGTCGCGAACCACAGCATTCGTGGAGAACTACAATACGCCACTCGCCAGCCACTGCAGTGAGTCGGTGACTCTAATCATTTTTTCTTATTCTTTTTCTGGTCGTGTGTCTAAAATCTTGGTTTCTGCATTGCATCACTCGTTACGCAAAATCATATTTCCTTTCTTATGAGTCCACAGAATAAAATAAGTACCTGGTAGCTCGGATGTTTTATTTTGGTTCAACCTTGGGTCAATGTCATGTCACGGCCCTCTTTTTTGGGCATTCCGGGTAGTTTACCCGTTTCTGCCTACGTCATGATTTCTCTGTTTCATTGGGCTTTTCTACCCGTCGCCATTCAGTTAGCAAAAATATGTAAACAATCTTGAGAATTTTCTTGTGTGCCTTATTTTCTTTATTAAAAACCACCTATACGCCTGTTTAATCGTTAACTTAGTCCACCATAAACTTACCACATCAGGTTTCAACTCAAATATCATTGCTTAATTACTTAAGGTATTCCTCTTCTAAAGCATTATTTATTAAGAAAATTAGAAAGATCCTTCTTGTAAAAGAAATAGTAGGCAGTAGCCATGCAAAACTATGTAGTTTCTACGTATACATCTCATTTGCGAGAACATCAACTAAGAATTTGTGCACTTTATTCTTCACCTGTATATAACGCTTCGTTTCTTTGGAAAATAATACTGATGTTGTACTATCAAAATATAGCCCGCTGATATGACTGTCTATGTTACAATAGGATCAAATTAACACATATTTATTTTATTCTATTTGAGATAAAATTTAAAATAGATTAATTAATTAACTTAAAATAGCATTAATATATTTAAATGGAATTAGTTAACAAATCCAATAAAATTAATTATTTATTTTCTTGATTATATCTATTTTTATTTTCATATTTTTCTCATTCCATCTACAAACACATATTTCTTTCATAAAAAAATTTGGAAAAATAATAAAAATAATATAATATTTTAAAATTATTAATAAAAAAAAATCAACTTAAAAAAAAAAAGAAAAAAAAAAACACTGCATATGCTAATATAGAAATCTGAAAGTACAACATCCAAAACGCAATTACTCCATTAAGGACAATGGTTCCCAAAGCATGAAGAGCCAAATCCCCTACGTATATCATCATTCATAGTTTTTATTTTAGGCAACGTCATTCAAGGACATTGTTACATCGCAAAGTTGTATTGCAATTTAAGCTAAAACCATAAACCAACAAAATGTCTGCCCACCCAACCATCAAGACTTATTATTCATACTTCAGTTCATATTCTAAGTTTATCCAAATTCGCATCTATATATCCCGAGCATGTAAGGACTTCGAGTGCTTCAACTTGAGACCTTCGAATCTTTTGGAGGCGTATTAGCAAACTTCCAGGAAATGTGATCCATTCCATTGTAGTATCTACCGCCTGCTACATCATCAATGGGAACCGCCTCAGAAATTTCTTTTAGGTCCTTTCCTGATAGTTTCACTGCTAAGGCACCAATGTTTTGATCCAGGTTCTTAATCTTGGTTGTTCCTATAAAGGCCAGAGAAATTGTGGCAAATAATTATACACTTACACAACGAACACAAGTAAATATTAGACATATATGTGCTTCTTGATTGCTTCTTTACTAGGTGAAAAGTGGAAAGGTGCAAAAGAGATTCGGAAAGGTAACTTTAGTGCATGAAATGACTCTTTTTAACATATGAAATGCACGACTATAATGTCATGCAAGGTAGCGAGTATCAAAGACATTTGGTAATGGTAACTCACCAGGGATAGGCACAACATCCTCGCCTTGTTGTAGTACCCAAGCTAATGCCAACTGAGGAGGAGTGCCCTGGTGCTTCTTAGCAAGGGCTTCGATTCGATCATATATATTCTTATTCTTCTCCAAGTTCTCTGCTTGGAAGCGGGGGTGTGCAGTCTGATAAGTCAAAACTCAAAAGTGAAATAACCAGAAGGGATCAGGTGACAAACTAACAACAGATCCTTCTTTTACAAAGGGAAAAAGAAAAATCTAATTTTTATACTCCTTTGACTATCTTGATGAGGGAAAAACAGATATAAATGGCATCCCTATGCAGCAGAAACACACATTTGAGTGCTAAAATGTTGTAGTAGGGAGCTAACTGCAGGCACATTTTCCACAACCCCCTTTGCCACCAAAAAACCCACGACCAAGAGGGCTATATGGCACAATTCCAATACCAAGCTCCCTGTATCAATAGAATAATTGAAAAAGTTTAGTCAAATTAAGCAAAACATGCAGCCAATAACAATAATTTCTCATAAGTCCTGGTAGTTTTTTTTTTTTAACCATCTTTTCAAGTAGTTCACAAATAGAAGACATTGTTCGAATTATTTTCTAATGAAGAAACAGCCAAGAGAGCTAAATCGTATGAGCTCGGAGAGTAACCCAAACTAACCTGCAAAGAGGAACTATCTCCTCCTCAATGTCACGAGTCCAGAGAGACCACTCTATTTGTACAGCGGTGATAGGATGAACTGCATGTGCTCTCCTTATTGTATCAGCTCTGGCTTCAGATAACCCAATATACTTGATTTTGCCCTCTTCCACCAATTTTTTAAGTTCACCAACCTATAGTAGAACAAAATTATTAATAAGGTATCAACGAGAATGTGAGAGAAGCCAGATGATGTTAAGAGTATCAGTAAAGATTAACAAGTATACAATCCGTTTTGCTCAAAATCATTTATAAAGTTATCAGAGGAGGAGTCCTTAACTGTTTCCTCTATAGGTACTGATGTGTCCACTCTATGCTGATAATAAAGATCAATGTATTCAACATCAAGACGTTTCAAGCTGTCTTCACAGCACGAGCGCACATAATCAGGTGAGCCCTTAATAAGCATATCAGTAGGACCTCTTCTTGCAATGCCAAATTTTGTTGCTAGCTGAATTTTTTCTCTACGCAGTTGCTTTAAAGCCTGGTCAATAAAATCAAAGAATGTCACACCCAAGTGATTCCACCTGGGCATTGAGTCGTTAGAAAAGGTGAAGAAATGCCATTGTTTCTTTCTTTGATAAAATGAAGGAAAAAAAAAGGCATTAATTTACCATCTTATTTAAAAATTTCTTTTCGTTAATTCAATAGGTGTCAAAATTAAGGGTATAAATTCGAACTTTCGGAACAAGGACGGGGTGTGATGTTGTGTAGTAAGTCAAATAAACATAGCCGAACCTTACAGGATATATTTATACCTTTCCGACCAGAATTTCATTAGCACCAGCTCCATAAGCATTAGCAGTGTCAAAAAATGCGATCCCTTTGATGAATGCATATTTAATAATAGAAATGCAATGCTCCTCAGGAACAGGATCATTATAAGCTCCACTGAGGCCCATACACCCGAATCCCAATTTTGAAACCTATAGAATAAAAAGGAATGGAAGGGGTTATGTTATGCCATATGATATCAAAATATTATAAGAGAAATTGAAGTGACTAGCACAGTGAGTGAGCAAAGGACAAGATGTGGGTGGTTAATACCTCGAGGCCTTGGGCTCCAAGCTTCACTCGAGGAATCATCTCGCCCTGTACTGTGGCCATTTCGGTTCCTCACCAAACCCAGTCTCAACCCCCGTTTCCCTCGTTGTGGCGGATTATATCACATGCGTGTATTCCCCATCGCTGCTCTGTATATATAATTATTATTTATAATTATAATGCGGTCCATGACCCAAAACAAAAAGGACAAAAAAAAGATATACATAGTGCGCTCATCTGCGTCGCACGCAATGGCACTGTTTACATCACTGATTATGTCACTGCATTTGCATTTGAATCCACACACACCAGTTTTAATTTCATTTCTGCTTTCCTTTTTAATTTGTTTCCAGCATAAAATTTCATATTTATAAGGATGATATTTTCTTTAAAAACTTTTCCAATTCTCGTTATGCCTACGTAGAAATATATATATAAATTTGATAGAGTAAATTTTACTCAATTTTATTTATTCAAATTAATAGTTTTACCTTTATTATTATGTGCTTAATTTTATTTATTATAAGTTAAAAATAAATATAAAATAGTATTTCACCTTTACTGCATTTTATATAGAATTTAATGGCAATTAATTTCTAAATAAATTAAATTAAATTAAATCAAATAAAAGGGAAAAGTGCGCATCCGGGGAATCGAACCCCGGTCAGTACCGTGGGAGGGTACTATGATACCACTACACCAGATGCGCTTGTTGCCATTGGAGGACAATTAAAATTTCTTTAGCTATGAAAATGTTAAAAAGCAATCTTTAAACATGTAAAATTATTTTAACTTCTTTTCATAATTGCATCAATATGGAATCCTGGTAAAAAGTAATGAATCATTGATAATAGTTTAGAAATAATTATTTGAAAGCGAGGTATTAAATTTTTATTACAAATAGAAAACTTTGTTTCTATTAAAAAGACATTTTAATAATTATCATATTGATACTATGTTTAGTTTACTTTTGAAAAACCAATAAGTTATACTATATCAATTTATATTTTTAACGATAATAATAATATTTAAAGTGAAATATTTTAGCAATGTTTGATAAGTGTGTTTGGAATGTTAAAAAAATGGAAATGATTTGATTTAGAAATCAAATCTTATGTTTTGGAATTTTAAAAATAAGAAATGAAGTGATTTCTAACAGCGTCCGACGCGTGTCCGAATTGTGCTCGATGCGGTCCAACACGTGTCCGAGCCATGTCCAATTGTGTCCAACGCGTGTCCGAATCAAAAAATAATATTTTTTAAATTGAACACGTAAGACCGCGTGTTGGACACGTGTCATGCTGATATCCAACGCGCGTCAGTATCCCACTTAATAGCAGCCAGTAGGTTGCTTTGCTTTTGTTGTTTCTCCTTTTCCCCTTTTTTTTTTAATAATAAATGTGTCATACATGATACGTCCAGTCCCCCCAGCCCACACAGCTATCAACGTGAGCAACTCTTTTGATTGGGATTCCGGTCGTGGTTCACCAAGTTTTGGTGAACTAGCCCCCTCATATCATTAGATCAAACTTTCGTGTAGTTTTTAGTTACTTTGATATTATGGTTTGAATTTTCAAACTAATGGATAATTTAGCAATGTGTTTTCCAATTAAACTTTAATATGAATTTTCAAAGTTGATAGCTTGATTTTTCTACAAATGATCAAGTTGAAAAAAAAGTGGTCAAGTTGAAAAACAAATGGTGAATATAATAAATAGTTTTAGCATGATTTGATGCTATGCCCATATAAAGACTTGCCCATGGAGCTTCTGATCAATCCGCCTTTCAACAACCATTTAGTAGTTAGTTTGTTTTCTTTAAAATTTTCTCTGAGTGTTTGAATGTATACACTGATAAGAAAAAAAAATTGTGACCTCTTTGGATATATTTGAAATTTGACTTTGAATGAAATGTAACCAATTTTGTATTTCTATAATTTTTTTTAGTAAAATATTTAGTTGTTATTTTTGTATATGAATGTAGGCTATTAGCCAAATGACGTTACTTCTTTGTGTCTTTTATTCTTATGCTTCTACATCTTTATTGAGTTACTTTATTTGCGTCTTTTGGGGCAACCACATATTACAATAGTTACTAACTTATTGCAAAGGTGAGATAAAGAAATTGGAGTAATTAAGAAAAAAGATTTATTCTGTTTTATTTATCATATAATATCTTTACTATGTTATTAAAAATTTAATATCTTAATTATTTTATTAAAATATAATAAAAATAAAAAATAGTAATAATATGCAAAACTAATATGTTAAATAATAAATAAATTTTTTTCTCTATTAAATGAGAGTTTTAAAAGAAAAACATAGAGCTAGCCTAATTCTTTCATGCATGTATGCAAGGAGAATTTTGAAGAGAAAAGAAACATAGGATAAATTTTTTATTTTAAAAATTTTAAAATAAATGATAAATTATTATATAATTTTTTATTATTTTTGTTAAAATTTAAAAATAATATGTATTTTAAATTTAACAACAAAATATTTTTTTTTCTTCCAAATCTTTCCATTTAAATACACTGTTAACTCACTAAACTTACTTTCTTATCAATTATACACATTTTAAATTTAATAATGTCGTAAAGTATAACAAAATAATGACAAAAAAACTTTGCCAAACTTACAATAGTTCAAAATTAGACATGTTTAACAAATTCGACATGTTAATTTTTATTAAAAACCAAATGTATAAGTTAAACATCTTATGTGTGAATTTTTTTGAACAGCTATTTTATCGGTTTATAACTAGTAAAAGTTCATTTTTTCTTTTTTGTTCTAATGAGCTCTTGGTGAAGTTAAGGAAGACAGGGGAAATGATAGGTGTACGAAAATTAAATCCCTAGCCTAATGCCACAATCCCTTGATATAAGGATCAAGAGAGATGCCATTTAATCTAGAGCTCATTTCATCTTCCTCCAACTACATGCTCCAGTGGCGCGCATGACCCAACATGCTCCTTCTTGGATTTGCACTTATTTGTTGTCCACTGACAAATATTTTGGGTCAAGTTTTTAAGCCAACTTAGATGTTGACAAAATCACGAACCTACCGTCTTCTTTTTAATTTTTGGGTCGAAACATCCTACCCTGTTCTAAAGGAACGTAAATTCCGACCGAAAAAAAGGGAACGAAGCTCAAGATCCACAAAAACATTGGAACAAAGCTGAGTAGGCCATTAGATCAGGGAGAATGGGCCACTAAGCTAGTCTTCTCCATCTTGGAAGTGGAACCCATTCTTGACCCAAAAAAAGAAAAAGAAGTGAAACCCACTTGTTTGGGTTAGTGGTACTATTGTTTTTTTTTTTTGGTAATGTTAGTGGCTACTATTTGAACAGAAGCACCCAGACCAAAACAACAAAAAAGAGGAGGACATCCCTTCATCGTCATCTCATCATCACAACGCCTTGTGGACGAAATAATGAATTTCAAAATAATAGAATGTGTGGACGAAAAAAAATAGAATGTGAAATACTTTGAAGCATTTTGAGATAATTGAGTTGAGTACTTGAGTGGAAGCTTAGGTAGGAAAGTTTTAGGCTACAGCATTTATGTTCTATCTTGTAAAAGAGAAAGGCACCAATACAATTAATTGCAAGGAAGTCAGTAGTCACAATTACTTACGGACACGTCGCTTGCAGGGCATCAACCTCGAAGAATTGTATTGCAGTTCAAAGTTTAGACTAAAAACCTTGACACACCAAATATCTACCCAGTCAACCATCAAGACTTGGGCTATTGTTATGCATGTTTTAACTCACATTCATTCAAGTTTTACCAATAACCGTGTATAGGTCTTCTTAGAACATGCGATTTATTACATCTGGAGCATGAATTGGTATTTGCCTTTGTCAACAGAGTCGCCGTTGATTCATAAATTTGTGCAATGTCCAAGGGGAAAGTATTTCGGGTTGCTTCTAGTTCAGACACTCGAATCTTTTGGAGGAGTGTTAGCAAACTTCCACGAAAATGAAGCGTGCCTTTCATTGTAGTGCCGAATACCTGCTACATCATCAATGGGAATTGCCGCAGAAATTTCTCTTAGGTCCTCTTCCGAAAGTTTCACTGACAAAGCACCGATGTTTTGATCCAGGTTCTTAATTTTAGTTGTTCCTGTAGAAGTCCAGACCAATTATGGCAGGTAAGGTAATTATACACTCATCAATTATGACAATTAAGCAGCAGATATAGATAACTATTAAGCACGTGCTTTTGAGTTTGATTTGGTGAAAAGTAGAAACATGTAAGGTACATGGAAAATGCTTTTCAACCAACAGAGAAAATGAAATAGTGATTAATTTTCACCGTCAATGTTTATAGGTTCTATGAAGCAAGTGTAAGCCTTACAAATTTTCAACATTCTTGCTTTCCAACTATTCAATCAAGCATGTTCAGTAACAAGTGAAACGCTTAAGGAAAATCAGCTTGGAGTTTTGCACCAAAAAAGATAACCTCTCACTCAAAAAAATAAGCGATGCACAGACGGTAGTGGCCTTCAAGATAATGGTAGTTAGTGGGGGGCCTAGGTTCTTACGAGACCCATAAATTCAGACTATTCAAGCTTCAGATATGCAACACTTCACTACAAAAAAAAATTCCTACAAGTTTCTATCCAAATAAATTTTGGGACATGTTCCTAATACAAAATAAAATATTCACAACTCAATTCTGAATCTACTAATTTTGTATAAACAAAACATGGAACCGACAATATGCTTTGGCAACGACATTCACTATTTGAAAAACATCATTTAAACCGTAAAAGAATGAGATAAATAATTTTCACATACTTCAAGGGTGTGCACAGAGAACTTTATGCCATTATGCATTCTATATATTTTCCTTACTATTGAAGAACTGAGGCCTTTTAGAATACAATAAAAGAGTATTAATTTGTTTCTTGAAAAAAAAAAAAAATACCATAATCCTAATACACTAAGGATACTCATTTGGAGTTGGCAGTATTTTAAGATATTTTTACACATTCTAATTTAGAAAAAGGAAAAGATATGCTATTACTTACCAGGGATAGGCACAACATCATTGCCTTGTTGGAGTACCCATGCTAATGCCAACTGAGGAGGAGTGCATTGGTGCTTCTTAGCAAGGCTTTCTATTCGGTCATATATGTTCTTGTTCTTCTCCAAGTTCTCTGCATGGAAGCGGGGATGACCGCTCTGATAAGTGAACAAACCAGCTATTAGATAACCATATTTCTTCTTTGCTACAAAATCAAGTCTCATATTTTACTCTTTAGACTACCTTTAATGTGGAAAATTAACAGGGATCATACTCCTCCCTATCATTACTCTTGTTTAAACACACAAGTATTTGCAATTTAATGAATTATTGTATTAACTATAGCAGAAGGAAACAAATGAGTTCAATGTTTATTCCAGCATTAAGAGTTGATCATTGCTATTTGCTAATCTGCCACATCCTAACAGTTCCATGGTATGTAACTAAGGCACACACATAAAGTGCTAAAATATGGTACCAGGGAGCTAATAGCAGGCACAGTTTCCACAACTCCTTTGCCACCAAAAAAGCCACGACCAAGAGGGCTATATGGTACAATTCCAATACCAAGCTCCCTGTATCAATAAAAGCATTAGAAAACTGTAGTCACATTAAGACAAACATATAGGCAGCCACAACTGAGTTTTACTCTCTTTTCAAGTAGCTCCTATTTAAAGAGATTATTTGAATAAATTTTTTATTAGAATCAGTCATGACAGCTGCACCTCGATGAACTTGGAGAAGAACTCAAACTAACCTGCAGAGAGGAACTATTTCCTCTTCAATGTCACGAGTCCAGAGGGACCACTCTATTTGTATAGCTGTAATGGGATGAACTGCATGTGCTCTCCTAATCGTATCTGGGCTAGCTTCAGATAACCCAATATACTTGACTTTGCCCTCTTCTACTAGTTTCTTAAGTTCACCTACCTATAATAGAACAAACTTATCAATAATGTATGTAGTGAGATAAAGCCAGATAATGCCAAAAAAATCACCAGTATATAATGTGTACTATGCACCAAGTCATTTTATAGGTCTATTAGAGGAAGAAATCACTTACTGTGTCCTCTATAGGTACTGATGTGTCCACCCTATGCTGATAATAGAGGTCAATGTATTCAACACCAAGACGCTTCAAGCTGGCATCACAGCATGAACGCACATAATCCGGTGTACCCGTGATACGCAAATTAGTATAGTCTAACTTGGCAATGCCAAATTTTGTTGCTAACTGGATCTTTTCCCTAGGCAACCGCTTCAGAGCCTGGTCAATAGAATCAAAGAAGGAAACACCGCATAAGTCATTCCACAGTGCCATTACAAAAGGTAAAGAAATGCCTTCTTACTTGTCATTCTGCTTTGAAATTTTATTTTGTATAGCCAGTTTAACAAGTTTCAGAATGCAGGGGATAAATTTCATTGGCAAGAACAAGGAAATCACATGACACCTCACAGGCTCTTCGCTTTTCTTTTTCAACTTCGTAGCCCGTTGAATATGAGAACCAAACTAGTTTTATGATCCGATGCTTTATTTTTCCAGTTTCTTGAAATTACAGGATACACCAATCAAAAACGGGTCACGCAATGAAAATATCAAATAACAACTTACTTCAGAAACCGCAATCTCTCTCTCTCTCTCTCTCTCTCTCTCTCTCTCTATATATATATATGTGTGTGTGTGTGTGTGTGTGTGTGTGTGTGAGTGTGTGTGCGCGCGCGCGCGTGTCTCTAATAACCTATACTCTGAATTGTGGCGAGTAGAAGGAATTTTGAATTGAAAGGTGCAAAATAATCATTAGTACCTTGCCGACCAACACTTCGTTAGCATTGGCACCATAAACATCAGCAGTATCAAAAAAAGTGATTCCTTTACTGAATGCATACTTAATAATAGATATGCCTTCCTCGTCGGAAAGAGGATCATTATAAACTCCAGTAAGTCCCAAACAGCCGAATCCCAACTTCGAAACCTATATATAAAAAAAGGGAGAAAAATGTTTATGAAGAGAAGGGAGTGATGCTATTCAAAATAATGAATTGGAACAAGAAAAATGAGAGAAATTGAAGTAGGCATTGGATAGGAAAGAGTAAGTAAATACTTGAAGGCCTTGGGTTCCAAGTTTGACTCTAGGGATGTGCGCACTCTCATTTTGAGATTCCGCCATTTTGGTTCGTATCGTCCCTTTCTATCTCCTGATGGGATTACATACATTCAAGTAATCCGGTTTGCAAGTGCAACTAATATACCAGTAATGATCTATGGACAGATATTTTACCCACGAATGGCTCAACATTTTTTTTTTAATTTAATATACTTTAGACACATCAAGAAGAGATATATTGCTTTGTGAGTTGAAATATGGGCCAAAAGATCTGCACCTGTTATCGTCACCGATAATGTCACGAATCATTCTGGCAGAACTAGAAACAGAACACATCACCTTTTTTTTCTCTTTGATAATGAACGTGGCATACAGCACTCCACAAGGAACGCTAGTCTTGGTTAATGGCATTTTTCTTTTCTTGACATAATTTTGTGAAATATGAATAGGGGTTAATTAGGGTGCACTTTTAATGTAAAATTATTTTATATTGATATTTAATTATATATTATTATATAAATAAAAATGGTAAATTATATTTATTTATGTAATAATATATAATTAAATATTAATATAAAAAAATTTATATTAATAATAAAAATTAATTAAACTCATATTAATATTATAGATAATGTTTAAAATAATTAAATTTTGAGATTAATTTGATTTAAATTAAATTGATTTGATTTATAAATTAAATATTATATTTGAAATAATTATATAAAAATAAGATTTGAATTAATTTAAAAATTAATTTTTATATTTATAATATATTATATTATATTTGAAATAACTAAAAATATAATTAATTTAATTTGAATTATATTTAAATTTTAAAATTAAATGAATTTTCATCAAATCCTTTTAATTTTGATAGAATTTCAAATACAAAAGAATCAAATCTTATGAGAATTCGAAATCAATTCATTTTTTATTTTTAAAATGTTCAAATACAAGATTTGATTCTAAATCAAATTATTTCTATTTTTTTTATATTTTAAACACACTCGTAATTTTTTTTTTCATAATCATCATAAATATATAAATACATTATTAAAAATATTTAATTTCATTGTAACTAAATAAAAAATTATATTAAAAATAAATTTTAGCTAATTAATAATATAAAACAATTTTTATTTATAATATATTAAAATTAATCTCATATAAAATTAACCACAAACAAACTCTTTTAATAATGTTGTAAAACATAATAAAAAAATCTATTTTGGTTCTCAAATAAGTGTATATTTTAAATATACATATAAATTAAAAAATATTAAATAGACCTCAATGTTATTAAGTGTATTTTACAAAATTTTCTCCATCTCTTAATTTTATATATTTTCTCCCTTATTTAATACTTTGTTTAGTAATTTATTTAAAAAAGATAGCATAAGAAAAAAAAATAAAGATAAATAATGTGGAAATACAAATGCTATATTCTTCTAAAACATTCTCCTAATAACTTTCCTAATTGCTAAATATAAAAAGTTGTTTCGATTAAAATATTAGGTTTTTGTTTTTATTAAAAACAAAATGTGCAAGTTATTTTATTATGCCTGATCAAGGTTCCAATTTTTTTCTTTTTTGGTCTTGATCAAAGTTCTATTTCATCTTCCTCCAGCTATATGCTACAGCCTACCGTAGCGTATAATCCGATACGCTGCTCCTTTGGTTGGGACTAATTTTCTGGTCAAATTGGATTTTGACCTTTTTTTAGTCAACTATCCACATTTTTACATAAAGAAGGAAAGAGTTTATATATCATAAATTAGATTTTATCTTATATCAAACTTGGATAATAAAGGAGAGATAAATTCACCATTAAATTAATGCCTAAAGTACAATTTGTTTTTGACTTTAGATTGACAAAATTTAAAACCTACGCTGTGAACGAAACTGATTAGGCCATTAGAACAGAGAGACTGGCCCAATAAGCTCTTCCATATCAACTTGGAAGTGGAACCCACTTGTTTGGGTTAGTGGTTACTCGTTAGTACAGCTAAATTTGGCCTGCGCCATATTGTCCGTGTTTTTTTCCCACTAAATTATCAATATTTGAAGTTGATTTGATTTCAATTAATTTAACTCAGGTTACATGGATCTATTATAAAGGTAGAGGTTTTTGAGTACTAATTTTTTTTATTCATAAAATTCAACTAAAACTTTATTTAAAAAGAATAAATATTAATCACTACAACATATCAATCAAACGTGACTTTCCTTCATGGCTTGCTGTATTTGAACAAGAGTACCGTCAAAAAAAAAAAAAAAAAAATGGAACATATACCTTCATCTTGTCGTTTCAATTCTAACATGATTTTTCCCCTTCTGGCCTAACCCATTGGGAAGAAAATTAATGACATAGAAATGTGAAATACTTCGAAGAATTTTGAGATAATTGAGTTGAGTGGAAGTTTAGGTAGGAAAGTTTTACGCTAAAGCAATGATGTTCTATCTTATGTACATGTCGCAATCACTTATGTAAATGTCCTGCGAAACATCAACTTGAAGAATTATATTGCTGCACTATTTCTTCTTAGGGAACTAAAGGCTAACAACTACCAACAATGAGTCTAATGATGAATAGCGCGCGCTGTATCCCTTGCAAAGAAAGGTTTTGATATTGTTGATTTTCCTTGTTTTCCCTTTTGTGTGAACCATAAGCCACACGATTTGATCGGACCCGTGCAAAACTGCAAATTGCAAAATGGTCCCCTACCACTCATTGCTCACATAGTCTATATTCATTCTAATTGATGCCTACCTTACATGCGACAGAGACAATATAAGAAAGAGAAAGTTAAAGCATGAAAGGATCATCCAACTAAAGTCTTAAAAGCTCCTTGGGATATATAGAAAAACTCAAACTAGAGCGTCTTTGGTGGCGTGAGCGTGATATTATTAAATTCGCTTCAACTGTTGGACCACATGCATGCATCTTTCTCCTTGTTTTTACTTTTCAGCTTCTAATGCTTTATATATTATTTTCCAACTCATTGTGAAGTTACCAAAATGGCCAATGGAGAATAAGCACAGCCCGTGATTAATGGTCACTTTCCTCCAAATATCCCCGATAAAACTTATTAATCCTATCTATTTCACGCAATTTTTTTCAACAGCACTCCAAAGGAAAAACAGAGAGAATAAGAGCTGCAAGATTTTATGTCTTGGAAAAGATCAACGCTATGATATTATGTATATACCTATATATTAATTTGCTAATTGTCGTTTCTTATTCTTAATCTTAATCTTTTTGACATAGATAAATTAACGACTGCCTCGTATTTGTGTTTAAAAATTAATTTGAAAAAAGATATTCGTATATATACGGGTTTTAGGTGGATATATATCTATAGAAGTAGATGTTACAGCCAAAAAACAAAAACAAAAAAATACAAAAGAAAAGAGAGAGAGAGAGAGAGAGACAGTGATCTATCTTCATCATATGAGACAAAAGAGATGACACTGGAAACAGCAAAACTGGCTGCTTTTGAATCAGAGATGGTCCAAATCTAGTCTACTAGTAATTTAAAAAAAAAAAAGGAACGAAAAGAGGGGCAAAAACCGAAATAGGAACCATATATTCTATTATGAATTTCAAATTATATGTTTGTAATCCTCTCAACACTCTTATCCCTCTGCAGTCTCAGGTTTGAAAAGGAGAGAGACCGAGAATATATGTATATATATATAGATAACCGCAGAATTGAGGTATAGACGAGGATTATAGGCTACCATGGATGGAAGGCGAATATATAACATCTCTCGTCGTGCTCCTGCAGCAGTTAAAGCTGCCAGCATGATCTGAACTTACCTTCTTATATATATGTGGCAAGATCAGATCATGTGGGAGCTTCACCTGTTGAATGGAAGCATATAAACCCTAATTCCCTCCCTGATCTCCCACAAGTGCGGATTTCATTCGGCATGGCAGAACCCTAGAAAAGGTTTCTTTGATTCTTTCTTTGTTAGTTTTGTTTTTATATATATGATGATTATCTATATACGGGTATGATTTCATTATGGCTTTTTCCTGTCCTTTTTCTTGACATGGCTATAAACATATGTATGTTTTCTGAACGGCACAGATGTTGAATTTCTGTGTGTTCTTCTGTTCTCTAAATCTGGTGATACTATTTAATTAATCGGCATCCATCTTACTTGATAATGGAAAAAGGAAGATGAGGGTAGTCGGGTATAGGGGGATGAGAAACAAATGGAAGCAGAAGTTCAGGAATCAAGTGTTTGTATAGGTGCTTGTTTTTTTAATTGTTTTCCTTCAGTCACATACAGTTAGTTTTAATTTTTATATTTCTTCCATATCTTTTGATCTATGTATTTGCATTCCTCCATTCCTTTTGCTTCACTTACCTGATGAATTATCAGGATGGTGTATCAACTTCCAGATCTACAGAAACTGCAAATGGATATGAACAACTGGAAATTCGAGGCACATCCCTTCAATATTTTGTATGGTTATACCCTCACCCACTTTCAGTCCATCAATCCATCAATTAATTAGTATAGATCTTAGATCCAAGAGATGCTTGGAGTGACAAGTTGTTTTTAACAATTGTATTGGAGGCATTAAATCTATTGCGGTTCTCTCAATCTCTCTGTGGAATTGATTATATTATGCAATTCGTTACAATAGAAAAGTGCATTCGCATATGATCATCAGATCATAGACCATCATTTAATTTAGTCTTAAATAATGTATAAGTTTCTGCAATTTGCGCCATCTAGACTTAAGAGGGTTAGTCTCTAGGATTTTATAACATCAACTTTAGGAAATTGCAGACCTTATTTAGCTAATTGATTTTGATGAAAATTTCTCAAACTTTCTGAAATAACTCATCCCTCTGTCTTCTCAATGTTGTTTTCCGAACAAAAGATATGACACACATATTGGGAAAAAAAATTTGAAAAATCACGAGGAGGCATGAATCTAATTTACTTAGGTAAGTGTATAGCGGACAACTTTAAAAAACCCTATTAGGAAGAACAGTACTGTAATAGCCCTTGGCTAACTAGCGGCTTACTTTTATGGTTTCTCACTATATAGACCCTAACATCACATGCATTGTCTGTATCTTTATGATATGAAATTCTCTATTTTTAAACAGCAATATCTTATTGCCCAACTTATATATATGTCTTCTCTAGAAGTATGGAAACAATTCCTCTTTTAATTTCTCAACCTCTCTCACCCCGTTCCTAGCTAGTTAGTCTTGCTAATTGTCTTATGCCAATTGGTATACAAATATGCAAAAGTGGTTTTCTCTATCTCCTACATATATATCTGCCAAACTCCATTTGACCGGGCAACAAGGAGCGTTGTTAATTAATTATATAGACTCTGAATATTAAGTCACTGCCCAAATTTCTTTCGCGTGGTTCAAGAAACTTGACTCTTTATCTATCTTTGGCAACCCGCGTGGTTCACTGAATATGTTACTAAGCATATGACGTGAGGAGGATTTTTCTAGAAGATTGATTTCGAAGATGTCAACCTTCTTTTTGTTTGGCGAAACTTCATCGTGGCTTCATATATACAATTAATCCTGAGTACCCCGCATAACCAGAATCAGCGAGTTTTTCACATCTTTACTGCATTTTTCCAAATCGAGCAACGGAAGAAAATGTTTGTTGCGGTTTCTTGCTGTGTATTGTTACACGCCATTAAAGGGAACTTCCCCCCTCATGGGGAAGCAACCCTATAAGCTATATCTTTTTAAGTTTTGCGCTTTGGAATGTCGGGTCTATGTTTGCTTTGGGAATTTGAAGGTACAAGCAACACATAATTAAAGAGACAATTATACGGAAATATAGATATCATTACTTGAATCGACTTTTCGGAAACTTACTACTCCCTTGGTTGAATTCGTGGATGAGAAATCAATAAAATTTAATTTGCATTCTTAGCCTAAACGTTTAATTAGGATGTCATTTTTAGAGAACTCAACACTCGAGATCTGCATCGTGGCATTTTATTATCCACCTTTAATTAGTATCAATTAAAAATTTTAATGTAGAAATAAGATTACTCTAAAAGGTATTAGCTAACTAGCTGGCTGCTCTACATTTAACTATGACCACACTGCACACACAAAAGCAGGAGAGACCTAGAGGGTTAGAAGAAGGAGTGCACCGACGTCGAACTTCTGCTTCGAATTATAAATTTAGAGAAAATGTATTTGTACATTTGGAAGAGGATGGACATCTCGACACATCGGAAGATAAGAGAGGGAGAGTTATGGAGAGAGGTAGACAAAAAAATTGATAGTAAACCTCATCCTTTTATTTTTGGGGTCGAGATGTATATCTCCCTCCCCAATATCAAAATAACACAACTCATAAATTTATATTAGGTTAAACTAATATTTTAGTTCATATATACTTTTTCTTGATCTTCTCTGTAGTTTTTGTTTTAAAGCAATCGTCACCCTTTCATTCGTTTTCAAATCAGTCTCTATGGTTATTATATGCGATAACACTAAGTATGATGTGGCACGTATAGCAAAGTGTTAGACATATCATCAGGTGTTAGCCATATTAATTATACTCTTAATTAACGGTATTATCACAAATAATAACAGTAGAGGCTGATTTAAAAACGTATAAAAATGTGAGGATTGATTTTAAAAAAATAAGGACTAAATTAAAAATTGATAGAACCAAAAAAATAATTTAACTTTTATAATAATAATATGCAAAGTTGGTTGCTTAGACCAACTACGTACAGTCTACAGGTTTTGTACTTGTACTAGTGAATCAGGCAAGGAGTACATGAGGGTTTAATTTCATAACAATAACTGTAGAGATATCTTTCGGATAAAAATGGTGTATGAAAGTAATTGTGAACTTAGGTTTAAGGAATTTTTTTTGAGGGGGTTAGAAAATTGACACTACAATTTAACAAAGTATATAGAAATACAAAGAATTTTGTTATTTATACAAAACTTTTGTAATATATACGAATAAATGCGAATTTAGGTAGTGCTTATAAAGATAAGAAAATGACGGAAATAGTATAAAAAATTAGAGAAAATACAAGAAAAAAGGAAAATTATATAATTTTGTACAATGTTCTAGAATTTTGTTTTTTTAACAAGCATCATTTCTTAAGTAAAAATCAGAGGGAAGTTAAAGTAGTCAAAATTCCATTTCAATAGGGTTGATGATAGAAAACTAGAGATAATAGCCTTTTGGAAATTCTTGGATTTATTGATAAAATTAAAGATATTTTGCATTTTTCACAGAATCTGTAATTTATTTAATTTTTTTAGGGTACAGCAGAAAGTAAAAAGAAAGAAAGCTAAGATCTAGTATAGGACACGCCAGCCAAATCCGCTAGCAACATCAAATTCAGCTCTGGAGAACGCCGAACTCAAGGAGTAAAGGTCTCTGTATTCTGCACTCCAAACTTAGCTAGGAAATCCGCACACATGTTCCTCTCCCTTAGGATATGTTTGATTAATTTCAACTTCCCATTGATTATCCAACATGGATCTGATATTAGTGTTGAGAAATATGGTAGAGCCAAGAAAAGGAAGAGTCACTATTAGAAATTGTCGGTATAGCGACCGATTTTACCATCGATTTGGGTGATACAGAAAAAACATGTGAACTATAAAATTAGTCACAAATTCAGTCGCAAATCCTAAATTTTGCAACAGAATTTGCAATTGATATGAAAAAAGAAAGAAAAAATAATGAGAGTGCGTTTCACTTGCAAAATTGGTTGCAAAAATCAAGATTTGCAATTTTGCAATCGATTTGTAAAAGTCAACATAAACAATGTGTTGAGAAAATTTCAGTTGCAAAATGAAAACCTTTTATATTAAGAAAACTTGAAATTTGTGACTAAAAAATAGGTCGCAAATCTTGATTTTTGCAACCAAAAAATCAGTCGCAAATATAAAACCTTTACGTGAAAATAATCTTGAATTTTACGACTGAAAAATCGGTCGCAAATTGAAAACATTTTATGTTAAAAACACTTGAAATTTGCGACCGAAAAATCGATAGCAAATCTTGATTTTTGCTACCGAAAAATCAGTGGCAAATTTAAAACCTTTATGTAAAAATAATCTTGTGTTTAGTCACAAACTAAATACCTTTTACATTAACAAAACTTGAAATTTGCGATCGAAAAATTGGCCGTAAATCTTGATTTTTGTGACCGAAAAATCAGTCGCAAATTTAAAACTTTTACATGAAAATAATCTTGAATTTTGCGACTAAAAAATCGATCGTAAATTGAAAACCTTTTATGTTAAAAACACTTGACCGAAAAATCAGTCGCAGATCTTGATTTTTGCGATCGAAAAATTAGTCGCAATTTTAAAATCATTACGTGAAAATAATCTTGAACTTTGCGACCCAAAAATCGATCGCAAATCTTGAATTTTGCAATTGAAAAATCGTTTGCAAAAATAAAACTTTTACGTTAACAAAACTTGAAATTTGCAACCGAAAAATCGGTCGCAAATCTTGATTTTTGCACCGAAAAATCAGTTGCAAATTTAAAACCTTTTAACTTAACAACACTTGAAATTTGCAACCGATTTTTCGGTCACAAATCTTGATTTTTGCGACCGAAAAATTGATCACAAATATAAAACCTTTTACGTTAACAAAACTTGATATTTACAACCGAAAAATCGATCGCAAATCTTGATTTTTGTGATCAAAAAATCGATCGCAAATTGAAAACCTTTGCGTGAAAAAAATTGAAATTTGTGACCGATTTTGAGACAAAAAAAATCGGTCACAAATTCAAATACATAAACGAAGAAATTTCTAGATCTAATACAGGCTCTGTCACTTTATTCTTCTTCTTCTTTTTTAACTTTCTCTTAACCTCTCAGCCACCCTTAACCCTCCCCCACCCCTACTAGCAAGCCGCCATCACTAGCCACACCCACCCGTCATTGCCGAAGCAATGCCCACCGCCGCCCAAGGCCGCAACTTCTCCACCATTTTGGTTTTTCCCTTTCCTTTGCTTCTTTTTATTTTTTTTTTTCTAGATTTACTTTTTTTTTTAAAAAATAGGGATGATGGGGTTGTTGGTTGGTTGGTTGGTTGGTTTGTTGATTTTGGTTAGCTCTTTAAACTAGATTGTTTGGGTGCTTATGCTCTTAAATTGGTTAAGGTTTTTGGGTTAAATTTTTTATATTATTAGTTAATTAAGTGAGTTGTTAATTAGTTGGTGGTTGTTTCAATTAAAATTTGGTTTTATTATATTGTTAGTTTAGTTTAGAAAGTGAGAGAATAATTAAGTGAAAACTGAAGGGAGAAAAGAGAGAATTAAAAACTGAAGGGAATGAAAAACAAAAGAAAAAAAAGATTGCCTATTAGTAGCTTTGCCATTCAATATTGCCTTAGTTAATTGATTTATATAGAAATGTTTTAAAATGTGCATATATAGAGCAAGAAAAAATGAAATGGACTTAAGTTAATTGATTTCCTGATATGCATAACTAATTAGTTGCCTATTACACTAATGAAATGGCATTTTTTAAAACTCATGTTAGCCAATGAATTGTTTCTAAATGATTATAAAGATGCAATATGTATATCATGTTATAAACACATGAAGTTTGTGCAACAACAATAATACATGTATGTCTACTTATCCAATTTTTTTTTTTTTTTGGTGGCTTTTCAAATCTATATGTGTTTTTTCATTCTTAAAAATTTACTAGACATGGTATTGTGGGAAGTTATCTTATTATGATAATTCCAAAGAAGAAGGGGAAAAAGAAACTTCTGTACTTAAAATCTTACATACTAATATTATCGGAAGTTATATACTAATTAATGTTATTATTCTTGCATAGTATAGTATAGTTGAAAACAAAAATTTAGAGTTATTAAGCTAGATTTATTATTGCACTATTGAGTTTATGTAATGTTGATCTATGCTAAATGAATTTAAAGTTGATGACTATTGAATATCTTCTTAATTTGTTGAAGGCTAAATGGATAGACTTGAAGATAACATAGAGGTCATGGAAGACTCAATTGAGCAAGTTGAAGACTCAATAAAGTTAATGGAAAACTCAATAGTTGAAAACTCAATAGAAGTTGTTGAAGACTCAATAGAGAAGGTTGAAGATATAATAAAAGTTGATGAAGAATCAATGAAAGTTGAAGACTCAATGAAAAAAATTAAAAAACCATAGAAACGAGAATTAGTTAGAAGTATTCTAAAAATTTATCTTCCAAAATTTTATTAAGAAGAGCTTTGTAGTTTGGTCAATAATGTATGTTGTTGCAGTTTTAATTTGTGGTAGTTTATGTATATTGTGTTTAGGATATATGTAGTGGTGCTGACTATATTGTGTATGTTGGATAACTTGTTCTTTAGGATACTTAATTATATGTAATATTGAATAGCTTATGCTTTGGGATGTTATAATATTAGGTACTAATATTTAATTATATTTAATATTAACTTTTTAGCTTATGGATTATTCGATGTACTTTTTTGGACTGTTGTTGAATCCAGGTGTATGAAATATGGATTTCATAAGATTCTGATTTTTCTTTTTTTTTCTCTATTTAAAATTTAAGACCGATTTTGCAACTGATTATATTTACAATCGATTTTGTGACTGAATATATTGGGTCGGAGAAAACGGATTTAGCATTTGTGACCAATTTTTCAGTCGCAAAGGTCGAATTTTGCAATCGATTTTTCAGTCGCAAATGTGGAAAATTGTAACCGAAAAATTGGTCGCAAAAAAGTTAACAAATGACCAACCCAAGAACTACATAAGGTTCCTTAAAATCGATCGCAAAATTTTGCGACCGATTAAATCCGTCGCAAATTTATTTGCAACTTGCCTAAATGAGACAAACAAAATCAGTTGCAAATAGTTTTTGCGATCGATTTTGCCCATTTTGCTACCGAAAAATCGGTTGCAACTAAATAATTTTTTAGTAGTGAGCAAAGATAGATAGAGATTGGAAAATTTTGATTAGATTGAAGAAAAATGAGAAAGGTGGTTTATAATAGAACTACAATATGACATATATAGTGAGAGAAAAGTAACTAATTACCATAACTCCCTAACTAGTTCTAATTAATAACTTGTAACAAACTAACAAATTTTATATACTCTAACGTCCTACATTAGCATTTCCAGCTTGAGATGAATCTGCATCACAACAAAGAAATGAGAAAAAAAAATACAATGAAGTAAATCATGGCAACAAATTAAGAAAGTATAGAATTCTGAAAATTGATAATGGCCGAGGTCCATAGCTCCAATTTTGGCATCTCCACAACATGCATCCCAATCAATGAAGAATCTGAATCTGAAGAATCAACTCGCCTATATGTACATCGATCAAAAGTCGATCTTCGACAGGCTTCATAGCCTCCAAATACCAAGAAATCCCAACATGGGAACAACAATCATCAATTGCCAAAGGCAATAGCTTAACCACTCAAGCAGAAGCCAACCAATCTCGAGCTGAACCACTTGGCAGAAGTAAACAACAAAAAAGTAAATTAATGACAAGGCTTAATCACCAAAGGTAGAAGTTAACACATACTTAACCACCCATGGCAGAAGCTAAAACCAAAGCTTAACCATCAAGACAAAAACAAAGACAAAGCCACATCAGGCTAACAAAATCATAACCAATTCTGGACAAAATGTCACACACAATAATCTGAACCAGAGATGGAAAATATCAACAAGAACTGGAATAATCCAAATCTGAGAAATAATCCTCAATAAATCAAAACTTTAAATAGCCAACATAGAACTCGAATCACAATTGCACAAGCTTAAGGACTCAAAATCTAAATCACAACCATTGCAGAGATCTGATGAAGCATCGAAGAACACTATATTTGAATTCAAATGAAACAAATACACAAACACCTTGAAGGTAATGGAATCTGCAGCTCCAAAGGAGAATAGCAACAAATCTTGATCAACCAAAGCACGATCAAGGACAGTAAAAACCAGAAAATTGAGAACTACGACCAAAACAAATCACAAGCAGCAAACTAGATCGAACAACAAAATCATGATCGAACAAAGACGCGATTAGTCAAATTGCAACTAATGCAGCAGACCGCGAACCGCGCCAGAAAAATGCGAACCACCGCGCCAGGTGCTGAGATGAACCAAATCTGACCAGCAACGAACTAGATTGAACGAAGACGAAAATGAACCAAATTGGCAAAGAGACGAACACGAACCATGCTGGAATAGACACACTTGAAGAACATGAGCCGAATCTGACGAACTAGGTCATAAATCCAACGACGAGGAACCAACAAAGAACAGTGCAAATCACTTGGAAGAGCCACTGCAACAAGATCGCCTTGCAAGAAAGCTCCGGAACAAACAAAAAAACAGGTCTGATGATGAGAGATTAGGATGGCGCCAGTGTTGGTCATCGGTGATGAAGGAGATGGTGATGACAGAAAGTGAACCGCGGTGAGAAGTTGTCCAAGAAACAGTGAAGGCAGAAGCTATTTCTTGAGATCGAACAAGAGTTTGGAGTGTTTGAAAAGAGAGAAAATGGTGAGAAAATGAAGGAAAATGAGTTCTATGAACTCAGAGAATAGCAAAAGAAAGGGGTCAAGGTGGATGCCATGGCTCTGATACCAAGTTGAGAAACATGGTAGAGTAGAGGAAAGAAAGAGAAAAGATAGATAGGGATTGGACATTTTTAATTAGATTGAAGAAAAATGAGAAAGGTAGTTTATAATAGAACTATAATATGACTTATATATATAATGAGAGAAAAGTAACTAATTATCATAACTCCTAACTAATTCTAATTAGCAACTTGTAACAAACTAACAAATTCTATATACTCTAACAGTAATCAAAGTTCCATATCTATGAAAGGCTGAAACATCATTATTAATTAATTGAACAGCGTCTAAGGAGTCTAAACAACAAATCAACTTGTGCACACCATTGGCCTTGGCCATGCGAAGTCCCTTATAAAGAGCAAAAATTTCAGCGTGAAGAATTGAGGAGGTATCAAATCGACCTGAGATCCAAGTGCCATCATGGGTCCGCAATAAGCCACCAATCCCAGCTGTCTCAATATGGCCCATAATGCTGCCATTAGTATTTAACATGACCAAACCCTCAGAAGGAGGGAGCCAGCTAAAAGCGGTCACACGATTATTAACAAGAGGCAGCGCATGATAGTTTGAAAAATCGTCAACCATGAGACAAACACTACGCACAAACAAACTGAACATTCCAAGCCTCCCCAGACAACAGATGCGCATTGAGGTTTCTCCATATCCACCCACAAGATGCAAAGGAAAGCCGTATCCTTGGAGAAAAATCTGAGCCAATCAACGTTCACTCGGGTTGAGAAATCTGAGTTAATTGTGTAGCCAAACTGCATGCTCCCAAACCTGCACGGCATAGTAACAATCACGAAGGCAATGCATTTGGCTCTCTATGAGTTCCCCACATCTATCACACTTCTGATCCGAAGCAAATATATCGAGAATTGAGAAAAATTAAAAGAATGCACAAATATATCAAAAGAGTGATGCTGTTCACAATCACACACTTATCTTCTTAAATCTAGTGATTAGGATTGATTTTAATAAAAATTTTGTACACCTACATTATGATATTCTATCCTCTATCCTGATGTGAAGAATGTCAACATCAATGTCAGTAGGTAGTATAGAAACATAGGGCCGTTGTTACGCTGAAATTTCTTAGATTACAATCGTTAGACTTATGGTCTTTTTTTCTTTTTGTTTTTTTTTTGGGGAGGGGGGGTGGGTTTGCTTCGCTCGAAAACAAGTATTCTAGAAGGAGTTAATGTTTTCCTTTTTTTATCACAAAAAAATTTATAGAGTTAACTTATTCAGATCATTAATTAAGTTGTTTTCCATTCAGCTATAAAAGTATTGAAGGTACCCGATCTTATACGAGAATTGTTTAAAAAGCTAAGACTGGCGTGCATCTCAATTAACCTATAGCGCAACATTAACGTCATTCAGACATTTGCCAATATTTGAGATATATTTTCACTGGGAGAGTAGCTATTAGGATTTAGGAAGTCGGTCATTATCAGTACAGACTTCAAAAATGACTATAAAATGTGGCCTGCAAACTGTCGTTGATATTGGTTTGCATGAAGTGGTCCTATCTAACGATACTATCTAAGTTACACTAAATTCAACGAAGAAACAAAATGCGTTGTACTTGCTTTCAATATCTATTTCATTCTTAAAGCTTAATTAACAGCGCTACGTACATCACAATAGCCAATAGGTGATCGAAAATGCTAATGTATCGGAAATGAAGTCACAGTAACAGCATGTTAATTTAAGTTTTTTCTAAAAGAAAAAATATCTTTTAATTAAAAGATATGTATGAGTACGAAACATTTAAAGTGATTTAACGAATTAATATTTTACAATTTAAACAACTTCTGATGAATTTTTTTACAAAAAATTATATAAAAGCATTTTAATTTAAATAAATGCATTTATAACAAAAAATTATTTATCTGAATTATAAAGAAATTAAATTAAAAGTTAGTTAAAATCATTCAACCATTAACAAAATAAATGTCTGTATCTGCTGATAAGCTGAGAAAAATCACTACAAATTTTGTGTGGTTGACAATAGCGAACCTAATTCTATGATGTTATTTTACAGGGAGTAGACGAAGCAAAAACAAATGGAACGTTTAATTGAATACTTCATGTAAGCAAAGCACTTCTATATATCTGTATCACCAAAAAAAAAAAAAAAATCTCAAATGTGCTTTACAATATAACTGATTTGCCATGTAATGCAACATTCTCAAGTAGACGGTTCTTAATTAATTCTCGATCGTAGTTATACCATATAAGTACTATGAAGATCAAAGAAGAAAGTTCAGACTCTTTGAAAAATTGATTGACAAATAATAAAAATAATAGATAGATGAAAATAAAAGTTGTAGCTAAAAAATAAATAATGTAATAAAAATAAATTGTTTATCAAAATTATATGACTGAGATATGGAAGGCACTTACTCTAAAATTATTTCGTCACCACAAGTGCAGTGCAAGAGAAAATAGAAGTTGCACTACGAACACGCCGAAATAATTAGTCAATGACAGTTTTGCATAAAAAGCTCAGTGCATAACTAAAGGTTAAAAAAATTAGGAACAACTCCATCGTCTAAATAATAGAAAAACTTGGTCAAAAAATAAATATTGAGCAATGCCCAATTTACAAGAGTTGTATTAGTTAATGCCCATCTTAGAAGAGCTATATTTTGGCGAGACCTTTGAAGAGTTGTGTAAAAGAGAGAAGGTAAATGACAGTTAAGAAAAAAGTAAAAGTGTTGACTTTAACTAAAATGGTAAAAGTATTACTACATAATTTAAATAATATATTAGTAAAATACAACACGGACCTTCTTATGTGCCAACGTGGTCCCATAAATACAGCAAAACAGAAACCAAAAATAGCATAAAACTAAGTAATATGCCAAAAGCATACCCCAAAACCATTGATTATATAAGCCATGTCTCCGAAGCTTCACCAGTATTCAATTCTCAAACCTGAGTGTCTTAGAAAGCCCTTGACCCTGAGCTTAAACTTAAACGACAGCACCACAAGTCTGAAGCCAAATCCATTCCGAAGCAAAAGATATACTCATCATACACATCCAACTAGTAAACAAACATTAATCAAACGAATATACAAACAATGGAAATTCCTGCGAACCTGATGCCGGACGAGGCGAGCCCAGAGTGGATGAACAAAGGGGACAACGCGTGGCAGCTGATGGCAGCCACGGTGGTGGGCCTCCAAACCATTCCTGGGCTGGTCATCCTGTACGGAAGCATGGTCAAGAAGACATGGGCCATTAACTCTGCCTTCATGGCCTTCTACGCCTTCGCTGCTGTCTTCCTTTGCTGGGCTGCATGGGCTTACCGCATGTCATTTGGCGACGACTGGGTTTTCTTCTTGGGCAAGCCCGCGGTGGCGTTGGACGAGAAGTTCCTGCTAGGGAAAGCGTTTCTAGGGTCGTTCCCTACGGCTACCATGGTGTTCTTTCAGGGTGTGTTTGCAGCCATTACTTTGGTGTTGATCGCTGGTGCGTTGCTGGGGAGGATGAACATTCGTGCGTGGATGTTGTTTGTGCCACTCTGGGTTACTTTTTCATACACTGTCACCGCCTTTAGTATTTGGAGCCCCAGTGGGTGGTTGGCAAAGCGTGGGGTTATTGACTTTTCTGGGGGATTCGTTATTCACCTGTCTTCGGGAGTTGCTGGTTTTACCGCTGCTTATTGGGTATGTCAATTATGCATTTCAACGCTCATCATTTCTTATTTTCCAGTTTAATATAAAAGTGAAACATATTTATATATTACCAGAGAAGAAAATGCAGGTCATGCTAATTTACTATATAAATTCATGTTAACGAAGACATCAAATAATATGCAAGATTTTCTTTTGAAAATAATATATATATATATATATATATATATATATATATATATATATATGTATGTATGTATGTATGATTATGTCATATATGATATAGATATAGATTACTATACATACAAATTTTGAAATGAACTAACTTATATTCAGCCCATTGATCTTATTTACAATTTCAAATATAATAATTAATGGGAAAAATGAAAAACTACACGACATATGTGATATCAGTCTAGTGACTCAAATTAAATTCGTGGTCTACCTTGCAGTCATGGTGTTTTATTTTATTTTTATTATATTGTATGATATTGAAAGGGTTTCAAATACTCAATGGTGATATTTTGTTTTAAGTAATGATAGATGCATTTATCTTGTTTGAAATGTCGTATCAACTTACTCCTATTTACTATTGAATAAGGTATAGACTTAATTCAAGTGGAATTCACACACTATCCAATAATAAATGAAATATGAGTCGATGCTATATCATAAAAAATATGAATTTATCTAATATTTCACTTTTATTTTTTTCTCGGAGCTGTGTTATTTTCTGTAACATTAAAAAAATAAAAGTATAGTGATATTTTGTAAGCAATTGTAAATGACGTTTGCATGTGATGGCATTTTGATTAGGTGGGTCCGCGATCAGAGAAGGACAGAGAAACGTTTCCGTCAAACAACATGATTCTGGCGCTTGCAGGCGCAGGCCTGCTTTGGATGGGCTGGACGGGCTTCAATGGTGGAGGCCCGTTCGCGGTGAGCACAGTTGCATCTCTGGCGGTCGTTAACACCCACGTGTGCACTGCCACCAGCGTCCTCACCTGGATCGTACTCGACACCTTCTACTTCGGCAAGCCCACCGTGTTTGGCGCCATCCAGGGCATGATCACTGGCCTCGTTTGCATTACACCTGCCGCAGGTACATATATCCCATGCAATTACATGCCACATGCTTAATTTTGCATTCCAATACAAATAAATACACTTTATGTAACATAATTACAAAAAAATAACTTGTAACAACATTCCATCTATTTTCTTTATCAATTGATCATATTATGGTACCCAAATAGTAATCATTAATCAATCAATTAAGTTTTACGCGCAGGTGGCTAACGAGTTATGTACATTTGTGAACTGAATAGGAGTTGTGCAAGGGTGGGCAGCCATATTGATGGGGGTGATCTCAGGAAGCATTCCGTGGTACACAATGATGGTGCTCCACAAAAAGGTCAAATGCTTAAACCAAATAGACGACCCCATGGCCGTATTCCACACACATGCCATCGCTGGCTCTCTTGGCGGCATTCTCACTGGCCTTTTTGCGGTGCCTAAGTTGTGCCGTCTCTTCTACATGGTGGCTGATTGGGAGAAATACACCGGCCTCTTCTATGGCCTTCACAATGGTTCAACTCATGCTGGTTTAAAACAGCTGGGGATCCAAGTTGCGGCCATTGTTTTCGTGGTTATCTTCAACATCATCATTACGAGCTTGATTTGCTTGCTTGTGCGGGCCATAGTACCGCTAAGGCTTGATGACGGTATATTGCAAATGGGTGGCGACAAGGCCATGCATGGAGAGGAGGCTTTTGCCTTGTATGGTGAGGATGCCAAATTTGAGAACCTGAAGCACAACAAAATTTATGATACTCAAGATTACCCATCCATTGACGAGCCAAGGTCATTAAGCGAAGTTTAGATGCATGGTATGAGGAGCAAACCTCAATGAGCTAAAAACATTGTAAAGTGTTGCTAAATTCTTCAGTACCATAGTCTAAAACAACACTAGAAATGTAACTAATGTAAATAATAACACTTTTCTTATAAGGAAAATGCTCTTTGGACAACCGAAAATTCGGAGACAACCGATACTCCCTATGTTATTTCATCCCCTACATGATTTTGTACTTTTTTTTCCTTTTATAACTTTTTCCTTATCTATCTCTGGATGTTGGGCAAAATGTCGGGGTGCAAGGGTTCATATAACACAGCTCTTTTTATAATTCAAATGTTACCAAACATCATTTATACTTCAATATATACATGGACAAAAGAGCAAACAAACTCATAAACCCAAAATAATCCAGCCATACAAAGTAACAAAAGGTTCTTAAGTGCTCTGAGGAAAAAAATATTTGCTCTGAATCATTTAAAATATAGTTAAAGTGGGAGATAATAATAACTCATAAAAGTAAAATATTGAATATTAGATAGTTCAATGCAAAAAAAAAAAAAAATCTTAAAACATCTAGTCAAAACATAATGACGCTAATTTGTAAAGAAGATTAAATAAGCATTTTGTAGCATCTCCATGTTTGCAAAGAAAATTAAATGTGCACATTAAAACAAGACACTAAATATATAAAAA
This sequence comes from Pterocarpus macrocarpus, assembly GCA_031439585.1. Taxonomy (NCBI): domain Eukaryota; kingdom Viridiplantae; phylum Streptophyta; class Magnoliopsida; order Fabales; family Fabaceae; genus Pterocarpus; species Pterocarpus macrocarpus. The sequence continues at coordinate 3,207,462 of CM062515.1, read as the reverse complement.
TAATACTCCATCCATTTTAGAATATCTATCCAAAATCAAAAAATACACAGACCAAGAAGAAAAAATTAACCTTGGTAATGACATAAAATTATATAAATAGACAAAATTACCCCCGTCTAAAGATAGTGGGTTGGTCTAGCACATTCTTCAACTCTGATTACGATGACAATGGGTGGCAATTAAATTAAAGACATAATTAAAAAAAATAATTAATACTATTATGATATTAAAAATGAATAAATATTCTGAAATTCTAAAATATCAAAATTGAACAGTTATTCTAAAATGGAGAGAGTACCAAATATGCGGTTGGTCGAAATAGATAGGTATTTCAATTCCTTAATTAGGTGTATTGGGTTCAAGTTTTGAGAATGAAAAAAATTCCAGTTGGGAGGCCTAAAATCTCATTCAAAACTTCTATAGATCGAGCTAAATTAATCGGATTTTTGATAATAAAATCCAATGAACTAATGGACTTTATCCAAAAATAAAAAAAGATAAAAATAATAGAAAAATTAGGTCGAAAAGTAATATATATATATATATATATATATTACAAATTATAGTATCTCTATAATGATATCTAACAAATAGATAAAAGGAAAAAAGGAAGTAAACACACCGATCTGACCTTTCCTATGAACGTCCTCAATTTCATGCTTTGATCTTTTAGTATTTGATATAAATGATGTTGTTCTTACCTATTTCATGAGATTGTCCGATGTTATCTGCAAATCCGAGCTCTTCACATGCTCCTCTAGTGGGGGACCTGCACGAAACTCCGACGTTCAAATCAAAACTTCGTTCCACTCAAGTATAAGCAAAAGGGATTAGTTATTTATCTTTGGCTTTTCCCGAGCCCTCTCTTATATCTTAGTTTTGAATTTCTCTCTTCCTCCATTCCTTAGTAACTTCTAGTTTTCTATTCTTATGGAATTTTCCCCATGCTCGGTAACTATCCTTAAAGGGTTAGCTATTTCCATACATTGATTTAGTTTAAACTCGTTCAAAGTGAATTCCTTCTAAAAGAGCCCTTTTCGAGCTCGTCTAGGCCGAGCTCTAAGACCTAATAAATTTGTTCAGTCCATAGCCTCCAAGCTCAATTGCTATTATCAATAACAACTCAAGTTTATACTTCCAATTCATGTTTCCAAGCACTTGGTCCGAGTCTTCCGACTCCTCTTATGAGCTATGTTGCACAAGGACGGATATAGTACCTATACTGGGTACAGATACAGGTACGAGGTATGAAAATCTTGCAAAAATTAGGGCACGAATATGCCAATATACATACATACATACATACATACATACATATATATATATTACAAATTTCATATAATAAAATCAATAAAAAATAAATCTAATTACTCAAATCTAAACACAAATGCAGCCCCCCAAAAAAAATAATAAATTAAGAATATCGTACCTCACTCAATTCCATAAATCCGATAGGCATTAGGCAAAAATAAATAGCTCAAAGGGTGTGTTGTCAAATTGATAAGAATGAGGGGCGGAGAGAAGAATCTGTCGCCGGAGAAAGTCACAGCCGTCGCTTGTGCAATTGCCGTTCATTGTCATTCTTGGGTTGCTGCTGCTGTTGTTGGTTGGTCACTACTGTTGTTGTTGGGTCACACTGCTGTTATTGGGTTAGGTCATGCTGTTGCTGCTGTTTGATTAGAAGTGGGAGAAGAGTGGTGGTGGTTGGTCTAGTCGTGAGGAGGAGAAGAGAAGGGTGGTTGTGACTAAGATCAAAATAGAAAGTGAGGATTATGGTTTCCTCGCCTTTCCTTTGCCTTTGGACCAATTTTTTTTTTTAAAAAAATTCAAAATGATACCATTTTAACTTAGCGGCGTACCCACAGTTGTATCTCGTCGTACTTGATTTTTTTTTTTTTGGAAAAATCCAGTGGGTATGTACCCAGGCGTACCCATACCTCCGCCGTACCCGATACGGGTACTTTGGCAAAATTGCTCTACCCATGCTTCATAGCTTATGTTCCAAGCTCATATCATCGGCAACGTTCTAGAAATATTCCAAGTCTTTTAAGGGCTATGGGGAGACGTGCATGGACTAGTATCATGCTATGGAGCCTCCAATATCACATCATGGCTGCGCATTTATTATTACAATTTCTGGTTTGAATTCCAACCATTAGATTAAGCCCCCCAATTATTGATTTATTGGATGGCCAATATTCGTCCTAATTGGCAGGAAAAATTTTGATCCATTTGATCACTTCCATTACACTGAGAGTGAATTCAAGACCCATTCTTTCAATTCTTTTTCTTATGAATTTATTCTCTCATTTCCTTAATCTTTGAATTCCTCTTCTCTCACTTTTCCTTTAATTCTCTCTATTGCTTCCCATAACTTTTTTTTTGTCTCCAAGACTAGTTTCAATTCTGGCATTTCACTTAGCGCTTCTTCCTCCTCTAGAGACTCTACAGTAAGTGCTTCATTCCTTCTTCTTCTCTTTCATTTTTGTTCTTTACACTTTTCTATAATTTTCTATTGAGAAGGCTAGAATAATAAATGATTGGTCTCCTTTTCTTCTCCTCCTGTTCACTGGTTTTCTTTTGCTCTACATTTCTAGTGGTTGTTTGTGTCTTCATTTCCTTGGCTGTTAAAGATGGGCAAAAGCCCAAGAGACTTTTAGAAACTGCCACCAACATTCTCACCTGGATCGTACTCGACACCTTCTACTTTGGCAAGCCCACTGTGTTTGGCGCCATCCAGGGCATGCTCACTGGCCTCGTTTGTATTACACCTTTGGCAGTTACATATATCCCATGCAATAACATATGCCATATGCTTAATTTTGCATTCCAATTAAATCAATCAACACACTTTAATTTATGTACCATAAAACATAACATGTAACTATATTCCATCCATTTTCTTTATTAATCGATCAAATTAGGATTCCCAAAAGATTGTCATTAATCAATCAAGTTTTACACGCAAGTATGTGACTAATGAGTAATATACATTAGTGAATTGAACAGGAGTTGTGGAAGGGTGGGCAGCCATATTGATGGGGGTGATCTCAGGAAGCATTCCGTGGTACACAATGATGGTGCTCCACAAAAAGGTCAATTGCTTAAACCAAATAGACGACCCCATGGCCATATTCCACACACGTGCCATCGCTGGTTCCCTTCGCGGCATTCTCCCGGGCCTCTTTGCTGTGCCTAAATTGTGTCGTCTCTTCTACATGGTGCCTGATTGGGAGAAATACACTGGCCTCTTCTATGGCCTCCAATATGGCTCAACTCATGCAGTTTTAAAAGCAGCTGGGGATCCAAGTTGCGGCCATTGTTTTCGTGGTTATCTTCAACATCATCTTTACGAGCTTGATTTGCTTGCTTGTGCGGGCCATAGTACCGCCAAGGCTTGATGACGGTGCATTGCAAGTGGGTGACAGGGCCGTGCATAGAGACGAGGCTTTTGCCTTGTATGGCGATGATGCAGGATTTGAGAACCTGAAACGCAACAAAATTTATGATACTCAAGATTTCCCATCCGTTGACGAGTCAAGGTCACTAGGCGAAGTTAAGATGGTATGAGGAACACACCTCGTTGGGTTGCATTCGAATTGCTCTTTCGGTGTTCAATCCTCATTCCTCACTGACCCAAAAAAGAAATGTGGACCGATGTCTTGTTTGATAAATGTTGGACCGGCATGTGATGCGTTGCACATGTAATACATATATAGATAGGCAGAAGTTGAGGTTCTAAGACAATTGTTTATGGCAACAAGCATGTAGCGCGAGAAAAAACTGAAAAAGTACGAAAATTGCATATCCTGCAAATGTGCTCGTAAAGATTTTTCAACTGTTTTTTCTTTTTTTTTTCTTTTTGGATGGAGACAAGTTTGTAATGAGTTGATTTAGAGAGAACTTGACCTCTTGAATTAATATAGCCGTCATGTCAGTACTTAATTAGAGCTAGGTATTTTGTCATCGAGAAAAGATATTTTTCCCTGACACATACGGGTACACATGGGCTTCAAAGGAAGGAAAAGTAGCAGGCAGAAAAGAAGTGATAATATATACGGTGGATCCCACTTTTTTCTAAGTGGTTGTTTCCGTATGCGTCCTAAATGAATGCGTTCATATACCAGTCCTCTTTATCATATTAGCATTCAGTTAATACTTGTAACATCAAATTAATTACTAGTAGCGTGGGAATTTAAAATACTTAAACTAATGAATTATTAATTACTTAAGTATCTTTGAAAATGAAAAACCAATATCTTATGATACTCATCCATCCATCGAGTCAAAGTCACTAAGCGAAGTTCAGATGGTATGAGGAACAACCCTTAACGGGTTAATCGCATTGTAAAGTGTGGTTAAATTTCTTTAGTCTAAAACAACATCAGTAATGTGTCAAAGAACATAATTAAACTTCAATTATGTTTTGAATTACTGTTCGAATTGCACGTTGGGTGTTCCACTTGCCCCCAAAAAAATTGTTGACCAATGTCTTGTTTGCTAAATGTTGGTACAGCATGTGATGCATTGTACATCTGACAGAAGCATAGATAAGCAAAAATTGCGGTTCTAAGTTAATTGTTTATGGTAACAAGCATATGGTGCCAAAAAAACTGAGAAGTACGAAAATTGCATATCTTGCATATGTGATCGTAAAGATTTTTTTTTTGGACGCAGACAAGTTTGTAGCGAGTTGATTTGAAAAGAACTTCACCTCCTGACAAGTAAACGCAATCCTGATGTCAGTACTTAATCAAAACTAGGTATTTTGTCATATGAGCATTCAGTTAATACACGTGACATGAAATTACTGGCTCCGTGGGAATTCAAAATACTTAATACCTAAAACTAATGAATTATTAATTATTTAAGGACCGTTGAAAATGAAAAACCCAATATCTTGACTAGTAAGCAAGCCTGCGAGAAACAAATCACTTTTAAAAACCAATAATAATAATAATCAAGCTGACTTGCCCGGATGCGCACAAATATACCAATCAAATTTTTATGACGATAATAAATTAAGAATATACTACTTTACTTTGTCTTAAGTAATATTAAAATATAAATTTTATTTATATGTATTGATAATATTACTTAATTATATTATTTTATTTATATAATTTTTAAAATAATAAAAATAAGAATTGTACATATTTTTTTATATTATATAATAATATATAATTAAATGTCAGTAATGATAAAAATTAAACCCTTAAAATATTCGTTGAAAGGTAGAAAGGGCCTTATTATTTTGAGTAGAAATTCGGGGTTGTTTCTTTGCGTTTTCAGACAGACTCACGGAGACGCATACCATTTTCCATTGGTTTCCAACTTTGCTAGTCTTCACAGTCCAAAATGTCAGACGGAGCATTCCAGGTACTTGACGGAACGCAACTAAGAGGCGTCGATCTCTCGCCGCCGGCGCCGGAGTCCGATGCCGGACTCACCGGAGCTCAGATACTCGACATTGCGCATTCCAGAGCCTCTGCTTCACTCTTCGGCCTCTCATTGCCCCAAACTCTCACCGCCTCTGCCCTCAATCGCCTCCGCTCCGCCGACGTCGACGCTTTCCGGTCAACGGAGTTTGGCAGGGAAAAGGCATCGGAGATTCTGAGAGACTACATAACCGCGATCGCCGACGAACTCAAAGGTTATTTATCTTCTTCTGCTGATGATGATGCATTATAGGTAAAGTTGTGCGTGCGTTCATACTCATCAAACTCAATACTAACCAAAAAATACAAATAAATAAATAAATGAAATAATTTTGATTTTGAGTATTAAGGGATGCGTTCTCGATCCATAACTTTGTTGATCTCATCTAAAACAAGTTTTATTTTACTTTTTTTTTTATTGAATTCGAGTTGCATGAACTTTTCTTGTGTTGTTCACTGATTCTCATCAATGATTGTGTAGATCCACGCCTTTGGTATTATATTTTTGAGTTTCTGTTTGCTGAAAAATGGTAGCAAGTTGGAAAATAGGAAAACAATAATACTAGAAAGCAGAAAACTAATGAGTTTTCTCTCTGATCAAATTTTACAGAAACATGATCGGGATAATTGAAGTGGTAGAATTGGATTTCACCTTCCTAGGAATAAAGATGCTACTGGAAATTTTGTTCTCTTCTTTTTTATGTGGAATATTGTAATTAAGCAGAACTTGTGGATACGTTTTCATATTTCAATGCAATGTTTCTATCTGTGCATGTTATGCCTTTGCGAGCACATAATTTGTTCATAATATTTTGACAGAAACTGAAAGTACTAATTACATTCAAATTCTATATGTATAGATAATCCTCTTGTTGTATCGATCTTGGATGGAAGTACTCTCCATTTGTTATTAGAGGACGAGGATGATTTTGCCATGTTAGCAGAAAGTCTGTTCACTGATTTAGATGTTGAAGATAAGGGGAAGATCAGCAAGAGTCAAATTCAGAATGCGCTTGTCCAGATGGGAGTTGAGATGGGCGTTCCTCCTTTCTCAGGTTCACTTTATTTTTCAGTTTGAAGATGATGTTTGTTTTTCTATTTACTTGTTCTTGTTTCCAGGTTTCTTATATATTACCTAATAATTACTTGGCATGAGGCTCTCCAATTTTGTCTGTTCATCACATTACTATTGATGATGTGTTTTGATGACCCTCAAAAGTATGACAGTTCATTCGTTCCTATTCCATCTTGATTAATATGCACTTTCAGCCTTGTCCTTTTTTGTGGAGTGAAAACATAATCCTAAGTCTGATGGATTTAATTTAGGCATGTCAAAGATATAACTTGTTTGGTTCTTGGAACTTCTTCCTGTCTTGAGCAATAGGTTTCTGTTCTATCATCTCTTTTTTTCTTTGCTCCTATGAATTATTATTGTCTAGTCTATGTTAGATTGATAGAGACAACTAATCCACTGGTATAATCTGTAACAGACAATTACATTCTCGTTTTAAGGTATCTTTGGTATCAAAATGGTTTTCCCAATGGATTTGAAATTTTAAGAAGAAATTTGCTGACTGCAGATGTTTCCAAAAACATTCCATCTGGGAAAAGATGAAGGATTTTAGCTTGCCCTGATTAATCCCGAGGCATATGTGATTTTTTATTTCTGCTTAGAACTGGTCAAATTTGTTGGTTCCAGAGTTGATTTATGTTCTGGAATGCACATGAGTTTGCATCACATTACCACAATTAGGAGACATAATGTAATGAATCCTAAAAATGAATCAAAATCATGCTAGATCTTATTTGGACTCTTATTTCATTGCTATCACATTTTGGATAAAGCAAGTGACAAAGTGTATAGCTGCTAAACTAAGACACCAATACTAAAATGGGCTGATCCTTTGGATTGCCATGAGGATATTTATAATTGACAAAGTGTATAGCTGCTAAACTAAGACCCCAATACTAAAATGGGCTGATCCTTTGGATTGCCATGAGGATATTTATAACTGGGAAATCTATATACAGTTCTACTTTCCCCCCTCAAAATTAATGAGGCTACGCAGGTTCATAAGCTATATGTTATGCAACGTGGCTGTGACCTTATGTACTTGTGCTGATGGATCATTACATTGTGAACTTATTTATTAGCCGATGGTGCACTTGGTTTTATTAACAGTGCATATATCTTTCTATACAGGTGGCATTTATAGCATACGCTCTTTTGCTTTAGATTAGGGTTCTATCATAGATGCATCTGTTGGAGATGAACAAAATTATATCCATATAAAGGAAATTATGAACTATTTATTACTTTCCATTATCTGAAACTGGCCACGATCAGTGCTGATTGTAATGTGTAGGATTTATTTATTTGTTGGCTCCATACATGGCAATTTCCTTGGTCGGCTAAAACTAATATTTCTAGCATAAATGAGCAGAATTTCCTCAGCTAAATGACTTGTTGAGAAAACATGGAGCGGATGGAGAAGAAGAATTGGGCCAGGCACAATTTGCACAGCTTCTCCAGTTTGTACTGCAAGATCTAGAAGAGGAACTTTCTAAAAAGAATGTTGTTTTCATCCAGAATATTCAAATCATAAATGGCTCTAAGCTAAGACAGGTATTTCCATAGATTGTTTAAAAAATATTATGTGGTTCAACCTTATATCTTCTTCTTCTTCTTCCTTTTTTCTTTTTTATAGATCTATAAGATTACATTTTGCAAAATTGATGACTAGTCTTGTTTCCAGTTTATGACAAAGTAATGTACCATCATAATTGAAAAACATAAAACAACAATGACATTGTGTCCCTGTTCCCACTTCCCAGCAATTATTTGAGAAGAGTTTAGAAGTTAATATAGTAACTTCATTTCTTGGTTGTGATTTCTGTGACATCTTGAGTCCAGCCAACTCTTATTTACCAATTTATGTTGTGTACGATGCTGCAGCTATTGGCCAGTGAAAAGGAGCTAAACAGCATTGTTGAGAAGGCACTGAAGGAAAAAGCCGAGGCAAAGGATGGGTCAGGGAGCATAGAAATAATAAGGAGCTTCCTGGAGAAAAACGCTCAGGAGTTAGGTTTACCAGTGTCTGAAGCTAACGAGGCAGTTGTTTTTCTTTATGATGATGTTTTTTCTGATGTGGCAAAAGAAAAAGACGGTGCGCAATTAGATAAAGACCAGCTGGTAAAACTCGTGAAGGATATCCTAGAGAGATTGGCAGAGCAGCTTGAGTCTAATCCTATTTTCCAGGACTTTGCTTAATGGGCCACATCTAAGTTTTTTTATTTTCATATATAAAAAGTGTTGTATGTTTAAAACTTAGAATCATTTTAGAGCATTCGGATTCGAAAGTCACCCCCCCCTTCTCTCTCTCCTCCTCCTCCTCCTCCTCCTCCTCCCCTTTGGGGTCTCGGGGGAGAATTATGTTGTGTAATGAATTTTACGAACGTCGAGCTAGCTTCATTGGCATGCCCATGATATTATTATTATTACTACTACTTTGAATTGTTACTTCTCGTTCAACAAATGTTAACGTACATAAAACGGGACTAAGTTATCTAGGTCTCGAAGGGTTGTGAGGGAAGGTCCAACAATCATTTTTCGTATAAGATTAAGTTGAATCAAACTAAGAACATTAGTGGATGATGGATACTATCGGGATTCGGATAGAAAAGCTAATGACAAAAATACTGTTGGCAAAGTCGGAAACACAACCAGGCCATTACCATGGGAAAGTATTCAGAATCAATATAGCACTTCCTGTGGGAACCATCAATTTGAATGGCAAGCAGCTGTAATTTCTATCAGATCAATTGCCATTGGCCAAGTCAATTCAAACAAGAGAAGAAGGACGAGAAAAATATGCTGTCAGCGTTTTACGTGGATTTAACCTTTAAGATTAGTGCTTTCACGTTGGTTACAGGACGGGATCCCAGTATGTCTTGTCTACCGAACGTTCGCTCCCACAAATCAGCCGCGTCCGAAAACAACATCAACAAAACAAAGGTGGACCACTTGTGTGCCCATCGCATTGTCAAAAAGAGAGACCAATGACAAAACCAGGCGACAAAATCAAGGCCCGTTGCCCTTTTTCCATGAGCTCTCATCATCAAAAGAATTAGCCTCGATCAAGTGGCACTTTTTCTGGCCCTATTCCTTTGTCCGTCGATGACCCCGTGGTTCATCTTTCTTTGCAATAAATAGACAAATAAATTCAGACCAAAGGAAAAATAAACCAACAAATAAATGAGGAACAACGACATGGACATCACTTGCATTGAAATTCATATAGGTAAAAAACAATTCTATTCAACTATTTATTTAGACTTAAAACATCTATATAATGCAGTAACAGCCCCTTAAGCACCACGTTTTTGCCTTAAAAAGGCTACATAGAACAATAAGAGCCTCCCAGCTTCCATTCCACACATGAACAAACTCCAAAAAGTAACCACCTCAATAGCTAATTAACTATAACCAAATATCTCTACAAAATAGCAATATAAAAGCTAACCCTTCACTTGAAACACTTAGATGATTACAACATCTGCATTATTCATTTTATTCTTTGCCATCTGCTGCCCGAAGTGAGCCTAGTTGAACCGGGGCTTGAGTCTGTACCACTTTGGATGACCCATAGACTGATATATCAATACCTTGAGCCTTCTCCTTCTCAAGCTGCTCTTTAATCCAGAAGTAAGTAATTCTTAGTCCATCCTACAATATCAGAATTTAGATACTGAGTAAAACATACAATCCTTCTGATTGAGACAAGAGTTTTGTTTTGTGTTTTTTATATTTTTTTTTTGGCGGGGGGGGGGGGGGGGGGATGACAGACAGTAAAGAGACAGAAGACACTGCACAGAAGATAAGATCAACTATACAGAATTGGTTATTAAATGGTTAAACTACAAATGGAATACTTTGAGAATGTGAGACAGGACTGAAAAAGATAATGTCGGTAAGCATATCTCATTCCAGTACTCTTTTCTTGAAGAAGACGATAGATCAAAATTGGCAGGAAAAAAAATTGAAGACAGAACAAAAGGAGAATTGTTTTATCACACATTGATCTGGAAACTATGCAATGGATTTATGACTGTTAAGCACACCATAATAAACTGAAGTCAGAACTATAATAAATAAATAAATTGTACAAGGTGGAAATTAGAAGTAAGGTAACTTTCACTCCATTAATAACATCAACACCTTCAACTTCATAGTTGGAGCCCAGCCAAGTTTCTCTTTAATTAGTGTATTGTCTGAGTTACGACCGCGAACACCCTCTGGGCCAGGAATGTGGTGAATGGGAATCTTCTTGTTCTCAAAGCTAAGAACAATCTCAGCCATCTCATTCATGCTGACCATCTCATCACTTCCGATATTTACTGGCTCCCGAAAATCTGATTTAGTCAATCTACAAACAAAAGTGGAACATGCTGAAGAGAACTGACCAAAAAAAGACAGTAAATATGATTACATATACTTGACTTGATAAACACTACACTATGTTTTCCAATGCAAGAACAAGGAAATCATAAGGTACATGCAGAGAAATCCATCTTGATTCCACATAATTCGATGGTTGATTGAAGGCTATTTAATAATGTTCCATTTCAAAAGCCCCACTTTAGATTACGGGATTTGCAAAGAAGCCTTCTTATAAAATTGGAAAACTAAATATTCTTAGATTAACTTAAGATGAACATCTTCAAAAATAGCAATTTAAGACTAAATATAGAGATTCTAAAATTTATTTATATTTGTGATTAACAGTAAATAGAAATCACCAGTGTCAAATTTACAACACCAACTTCATTTTCATCATTCATAAAACCACAAAACTAAAATTTAAATTTCAAAATGAGAAACCCTAGAAAGGAATAATTAACTTAGCTGCAAAAACCACAAAATCAGTAAGGATATACCTAAGAACGCCTTCAACACACTCGTCAATGAAGGTGAACGATCGTGTTTGTAGTCCATCTCCCCACATCTCAAATCTATCGGTGGAAGTAAGTGCCTTCCGACAAAAAGCAGCAGGAGCCTTCTCCCTTCCACCTGCATGATGAACAACAGCAAAGCAACTAACTTATCGAATTCAAAAGGTGACAAGACAAAAAGTGTCTACCAATTTGTTGATTTAGATAATGCAAAACTTGCAATTCAATTAAGAGCATACCTTTCCATGTCCCAAAAGGACCATATATGTTATGGAACCTCCCAATGCGGCACTCAATTCCAAAATCCTTGTTATAGTGCTTGCATAACTCTTCTGTTGCAAGCTTCTCAAGCCCATATGCATCTTGTGGCTAGAAAGAGTCATAAGATTAAACACATTCATCCTTAGTCTAATGTGCAGATGAATAGCCAACATAATTGAATCAAATAATTAAAAAATCACCAACAAACCTCAGCAGGCCAGGCATCGGACTCCTTCAAGCTCACATTAGTTTCTAACTGTTTAAATTCAGGGTAGATACAGGCACTAGAGGCATAAAAAAACCTGAAAAAAAAAATGTTTGTGACACAGATAAAGCTTATAGTATAATTGAAACAAAATATATGTACAAAGATCAGTCCAAAAATTGTTTTGTGCTCCTCTGACTATACAGAAACAATTGACTATATATGAGATTGCTAACCTCTTAACACCATTAATCCTGGCAGCCTCGATCATGTTAAAGCTAATCATTGTGTTGTTGTACATAATGACTGAATGGTTGGACTGGATGAAACCCATCCCACCCATATCAGCAGCAAGATTGAAAACATGGTCCACACCCTTGGTAACAAGCAGGCAGTTATCCATGACCCTAAGATCAACAAGATGGAATTCATGGCAGAACATGTCTTCAGTCATGTGCTCATTCTTCTTCCAATCAGAAGCAATGACGTAATGCCCCTCAGCCTTGACGCGCCGCGCAATGTGAGAGGCAATAAAACCACCAGCCCCAGTGATGGAAATTCTTAGCTTCTCTGATGGCCAGTAAGGTTCCCTCTCAAGGTTGTCATAGGTGTATGCACCATAGTCGGTTGTTCCAGAACTTCCCATTCTGCACACGGCACAATTATCAGTCAGAAAAAAAAAAGCATAAAATTGTTTAGAATTAAGTGCAAAACGTGCGCAGACCCTACAGAAACAAAACTATTGCATCATGAAACCGACAATTCACGCAAACACCAACCCACACAAATTAGAATAACACCGTACAACCCATGCCGACATGCGGGCACATGGAAGACAACATCATTATATAAGAACAATAAAAATTTGGGTAGCATATGAAAATTATTAACTCGCACCACTTCCCAGTTTTTTTTTTTAAATAGCAAAACTAAATTTTTACAAAATTCAAAAAAAATATGAAGAAAAGAAAAAAAAAAAAAAAAAAGAAATCCGACGTATAAATCACTGGGAAGTATTAAAATTGAAGCTGAGCATAAAAAGAGTACATGAAGTATAATGAAGATAAAGGATTTATCATCTGTACATGTCGAAGAGACAGTAAGGCGTTACAAATGAAAACATAAATTGCGTAAAAAAGATAAAGAGGAGAGAAGAGAAGAGGGAATTGTTGGGAGATGGGTACCCGAGATTGGAAGACGAAGAGGTTTGAAGATAACTGATGCGAGTGAGTCCTTTGGGCTTTGGGAATGGGAAGGCATGTGCGTGTATGTGGTGTGTGCCATGCCCATATATATAGAGAGTGCGAACTGTGAAGGGAGGGCCACTCACTTGTCACTTTGCTGGCATTTATTGGTTCCAGGTGATCTTTAAAATGCTCGCCACCATCGTTACGCTAAACTGGATTTGTTTTCCCTTCTCCTACAATCGTTCCTTAAAATTATTCACTTTTCTCTTCTTAATAAAATAAAAATTTAATTTTAATATACCATATAAACGTCAAATTATATATTATTATATTAATAAAATTGGTTAAATTTCATGCTCATTATCTCAAAAATTTCTTAATATATAATAGCATATCATTAAATAATATTATATAATTCTTTTACTCTCAATGTGTATCAAAATTAGTATTATAAAATAACTTATATTGCTTTCCTAATATGGGTTGTATTTTTTTCCTTTTAAAATATTAACCCCTTAAGCAAAGTCTTAGATGTGGGACTTAATCATATTTATTGATATAATAAGATATAATTAAATAATAATATAAAAAATTTTATATTATCAATATATAACATTCTCTTTTTTATAAAATATTTTATGCAGGATAATCTGATTTATTCACTTCATTGAAATATTCTAATTAATTTGTTTGAGATATTTTTATGATAATAATTTAATAATCAAATAATTAAATCAATTTTTGAAGTAAGACTCTAACTAGCCACAACAATAACTTCAAAACATATTATTCTGATACATGGAAGTAGTAATTATAATGTTTACTAAGTTAAATAATAATAATACTATTAATTAGATAATTTTATTAAAAGGAATAATAATAAAGATAATAACACTCTTAATATAATAATATAATTGAAAAGTAAAATTCACATCATTGACGTGAAGACTTCATTAAGTCTTTAGTTGGAAAAAAGAGCATAGCAGATGAAAGAAGAATTGGTAGTAGTAATAATATTATTATGGGGTTACCCAAAAAACAAAAAAAACAAAAGAGATAGATACATAAGTCAAGTCTATGGAGAAAAATGTAGCATTAGCGACCTAATGCATTTGAACGGTGAAGTTTATCAACTCAGTTATAAATTTTACTGATAGTATGTAGAAACAAAAGAATTTGGAGGTACTTATGCACCTAATGCATATGACTTGAATCAGAAAATAATGATAATAGTATTAAAAGTCAAGAAAATCACATAAGGAGTGATGCGATTAGCCTTCAAAAATATGTCTTGGTCTGTCTATAAATATGGCCAAGTAGAAGTAAAATTTCAAAAAGACATATACAGCTGATAGTTTCTTACTGTAAGGTGAGAAGATAGTGAGTTTGCGAAAGAAATAAAAAAAATAAGCGTGTGGTGAGGGAGTGGTGTTACGAGAGAGAGAAGAAACAAACTCAACTTTTTCTCACTATTTACAGAAATTATTAAGGTAGATAATGAAATTATTTATAAAATAAAATTATAATTATATTTATTTATTGCAAGTTATGCTATTTTATACTATTGCTCATTATTATCTACTATCATAGTTTATTTTATATTTCAAGTTATTTACTAAAATTGCTTAATATTATTCTTGTTGCAATTTATTTTATTTATTATTTTAAATTATTTTATTTAATATTCCTTTATATTATTGCTCCTTATCATTTATTATTGCAATATATATATATATTATTATTCCAAGTTATTTGATCTAATGTTAATTTATATTATCGCTTATTATTATTTCAGTTTTATTTTATTTATCCTTTTAGGTTAATTTATTTAATGTTCTTTTATACTATTGCTTATTATTATTATTATTATTATTATTATTATTATTATTATTATACTGATATATTATTTTTTGAGTTGTTAATTTTTATGGTAATTTCTCTAGGAACCAATATTAACAATAAAATAATATATCTAACTATAAGTAAAATTTATTATATATGAACTTGAGTTATTAAATTATTAATACCCTTGCTTCGAATTATATACCTTGACATATAAACTATATAATGAGTTTTGACTTATAGACATTTCTATGACCTTTGAAAGGACAAAACCAATATCGCTAAGTGCGCAATGATGACAAGAACATATTTATGGGCCATGATAAGAAAGATTCAAAGAAATTAAACAAAAATAATTTTAAATTTTGTCCTTGTAGAAATTAACGCTTAAATTTGATAACTCTATACTTTTAACAATTTTATTGAAATATTAGGTTATATTATTTTGACTCTTGTGCATTTCATTTATTTTAATTTTATGAGTTAATTTATATTTTCTGCATTTTATTTAGTTTATTTTATTACTTAATTTCATGTATTATTATTTAATTTATTGTGTGGTGAATTTATGTTATTCAAGTTATTATTTATTTTATGCCTTTTATTTAAGTTATATTTACTGCTTAACTTTATATCTCTGTATATTTATTATAAATTTATGTATACTAGCAAGTGAGTAATTTAAAATAAAAGACATTCAAGATTTGTCGCTAACGGCCAAGAAGGCAAGGGAATAAGATGTAAGATCCCTCTATATTACCTGTCTTAGTTAATGTGGCATAAAAGTTTCGCTTTGTCGTCACGACGTTAAAAGTAACATCAAAGAATGAAAATTCCATAAGAAAGGCCTTCAAATATGTGTGAAATAAGCAGACAAAGTAAAAAGAGAATTAAAACAAAGAGATTATAATCATATTAGTGCTTTCCGTATTATGTATTGTATCATATATATTTTTTAAGCACTTACTGCTCATAGTATTATGAAGTATGATTTGCTTATAAATGATATGATAAGATTATAATACAATAGTCATGTGGAATTTTCGTGCTAAAATACAGCTGGAATCACTATAATTCGAATGTTTTATAACTAATCATTATCTACTAAGAATTTTTAATTCTTACTCTATTTATGGTGGTTTCAAATTAGTCAAGTAACGCTTTAGAGGAAGACAGACTACTCTAACTATGAGGAATGTATGGAGTTATAATCAAATAAACTGTAGTGTCTTTATCTAGTTTAGAAGTATTTAACCTATAGCTAGCAGAGCCTTATTCTACCTCTGAACACTTCGGTGTATTTATGTACATTAATGTTCAATCTAGAATTCCTTGTGTAATATGTTATACTGTTAGCTTTATTATGAATGGGTGCTACACAATGCATCCAACTTGAATTCTATATTATATATCTATATATGGTATAGAAATGCTGACAATAAATCAAATTAAAATTTAAGGGTGTGCCTGGTTGTGGTGTAAAAATTATTCTAAACACTTATATTTTAAGTCACTGGAAGTGATATAGTGATAAAGAGTTTAGATAGTATATATAAGATTAGAGGTTTTAAATCTTATTGTCACTAATATACAAAAAAAAAGGCTCGATGTTTCTATTATATTTAAAATTTTTAATTATAAAACTTTGATTTTTTAAAAATAGTGTGTTTTTCAATTATCTTTTATCTAAACTACTAGTATTCAGAATATAATAAACATTAAATATTGATGATTCAACAAAAAAAAATATAGTGTTTATATAAATAATAAATTAATTAATACTGAGTTGGTTTAAATAATTTAGCATTTTTTTCTGAAATAAAAATTCTAGTTCAATTATTTTAAATGTAAAAATAGCATTGAGATAACTTTACTAGTATTTTGAACACGTGCAATGTATGAAATGAAAAAATAAACATTAAATTAAAGTAAACTATCTAATACTATGTAAAGTTGTGAGCAAATATAATAACTTAAACAATGAATATAGAAATTAATAATAATAATAAATTTTGTATGACATTAATATCTATTGTAAATGAATTTAAGTATTAAATTTACATAATGCATAATCAAGGTAAAGCTTATGAAGTATAAATAAATAGAAAAAATAAAGAAAATAAAACACTCAAAATAGTAACAGAGAATAGAACAAACCCCCATATAAATGAAATAATGCCAAATGCGCTATTGGTGACTTGCTGTGAAGCCTCCTTTGGCCACTATTTTTCATCGGCATCCCAAAGAAGAATTGCATCCACTGCAAGTTGCTCTCATGCAAGAGCATCTTGAAGTAGAAGCTCTAAATCATTGATAACATCAAGGAATTTCACCATCAGAAAAATCAAAACAAAAAATATAAGAAAAAGCATAGATAAGAGAAGAAAATATTAAAAAAAAATCTGAGAAAAGATGAGAAGGGATTCTTGAGAATAAAATACGAAAATAGAAGGAACTTCTATGATAGATAAAAGAATAGCGTGAGGAGAAACTATTCTATTTAGGGTTAGGGATAATTTTTAAGAAAATGAAGGAGCTGCCCACTATTAAAATGTGCATGAATGAGTCTTCAAAAAAAGTATATTTCATTTAAAACTCAAATTAATGGACAACGGCTATAACAGTAAATAATTTATTTTTGGAATAATTTTTAATGCAAAAATTTAAAATCTTTCAAAAAGAAAAAAGATTCCTTGTTAGTGAAATTATAAATCCATAATTTTGTAACACCCGTAAAACTTTTCACATTATGGATTCTGAACTATAGATTCTGAAATATTATTAATATTAGTGTATAGAAGTTAATAAAGTTATTTTAAAAATATTTGAATTCTTCATGATATTGGGCTAATAGCCTCCGAATTTATTAAGTTTAAAACCTAATTTGTGCATAGGCAACGTAATAAGATAGCATGTGCTTTAGCCCATTCTGCTAAAAGCTCAAGGTCACAAATTTGGGTTGATACTACTCTTACGGGTATTCTTGAGGCCTTGTCCCAGGATATGGTTGATTGAATAAATTTGGTATTTTCAATAAAAAATAAAAAAGGAATTCTTCGTATCAATAAAATACTTTAATTTTTTTCTAAATGAATGAATCAATAGTTGAATTCTTTCTAAATATAAATGTGTTTATATTTGAATTCTTTTTAAAATTCCTTTTTTAAATGAACACATTTATTTATTTTTTTTCTAAATATAACTTTTTCTAATTGATTTTACTTTTTTATTTTTAAAAAAATGTATTTAATGTGAAATTAGTTTGGTTGCAATACATGTAAAAGTTTTCTTACTATGTCTTTTGTTTTATTAGTAGTGTAGATTTTTATAATAACCTGACTCAACTTAAGTCAGATTAATTATTTTATGGCTGCACATATTTATTATGGTAAACTTAAAAAAAAATTAAACATAACTTAATTATCTAAAAAAGAAAAAAATATATCAATATTTAGCTGATTCAATTGGTTCGATACTTGTTTATGTCGAGGAAAGCATTAGATTCGAGTCTTATAGAGAAAAAAAAATGAATATCAGAAGAGTTTTTATCATATATGCAGTCAACCTGACTTAAGTTAATTTGAGCTAAATTAATTAAATTCCAATGAATTTTACATATTGCAGGTTTAGATGGGGAAAAAAACTGTATTGAAATTTGATGGCTTGGGCACACACGGGGCAGAGAGTGACAGGCATTTTTGCTGGTGAATATGTTCGTACTGCATAGTACTATTTTATCCTCGTATCAGTCATGAAGTAATCATTCAACACAACCACCATTCAATTCATACATCACACGGCAATGGAACAAAATAGCACTTTGCAAGAAGACACAGTGCGAAAGCGGGGAGAAAGGCGCCTTCAGATTGCGTTCCCTAATCATTCATTCTCCACCTTCCAATTTTTTACCGATGCCTGCGATTTTAAAGTTTTGAATAAATGAATTTGAACTTACGTCGCTTTTGCATTTTTGGCTACGATTCTGTTTCTGTTTTTATCCTTGCTAACTTGGTTCGTTTGTTAGCCGCAGCTATCACATATAATTAATTGGAATAAATACAAATTAATTGGAAAATCAATATCGTACGAATTTGGATTTGGGTGGATGCACAAGGCACCTTCCTTTTCACTTTCGTAATTTATTTTATTCATATCCTTATGAAAAAAATATGCAGAGATCTTGCATCCATGATTCCATGTCCCACGCTTACGTTTACCTAAATGGACACATTTTTAGGTTATGGCGATGAACATTCAGCACCAATAATAAGTCCTTTTCTTCCTTTTCACTTTTATGAATATTTTCAGATTATGGGAGAGATGTGTTATGCCTTCACATTCCCCTCTTATACATCAAGAATAGTTAGGTGCAATAATAAACTTGCATTTTTAGGGAGTATTTGATATGAGTCTAGTCCATGGCTGTAATTATTAGAAATGTCTCCTAATCAAGATAATGCTTCGAGAGTTTAAACTCATAATAGATACTCTTTTTCTGGTTAGATCATAACAGATACTCTAAAGACTAAAAAGTTTGCATGTATTTTTCACCCAAAGCTGCGGTCTTTTTACAATAGTTATCTCATATTTATTTATTTTTCTTTATTTTTTGGGTCGTGTCTCAATACTTATTTCTATTTCTTTGGAATTCTTTTGGGTCAATTTTTGGTGTGAATCTGGAATGACGGCCAACGTTGGACCATGGCCCAAACCATCTCCCAGTTATGGTCTGAGGAAAAAGATGTAATCGAAATATTTACAGAATACGGCCCAAATAATGATCCACTCCAATCGCTTGGCCCAATGGAGTCTATCACGTAACCTATGGATGGTTTGGCAAAACCCCAAGTAGTTGACCAAAAAATAGGACTATAAATTTTTTTTTCTTTTTGAAAGAAAACACGTTTAATATTACCTTTTCTTAAGCGATTGAAAAAATTTAATCATTCTTTGCCAGTATTGTTGTTAGCGATACCAAAAATGATAAAAACAAAAAGAATAAAAAAGTATACTATTTATTTATGAGAAAAAAAAAAAGCACGGCTAATTGGGCGTGCGATGTCCCCCATACCTAAACAAAGCATTATGTCACAAGTAACACTAATTCAATGCAAATCATTTATATTTATTAAAGCATCGGAAGGCATCTTAATGGGTGCTGCTTTCATTTCCTAATCTAAGGGCTCGTTTGGTATGCCTGATAGTATAAGATTTAA
Organism: Pterocarpus macrocarpus; assembly: GCA_031439585.1. Taxonomy (NCBI): domain Eukaryota; kingdom Viridiplantae; phylum Streptophyta; class Magnoliopsida; order Fabales; family Fabaceae; genus Pterocarpus; species Pterocarpus macrocarpus. Next base: position 3,187,361 of record CM062515.1, on the reverse strand, counting down.
TAAAAATTTAATATTATACAGTATTTGGTATGTTACTATATAATATATTATATTATATAAAATATAATCAGAAGAAGAGATTATAATAAATATAATTTTTAAATAGTTATTATAATTATTTTAGTTATTTTTTATTATATATAAAAATAATTTTATATTAAAAATTATTTTAATATTTTTTTATAAATATAAAAAATATGTGAGAGAGAGAGACAGAGAGAGAGAGAGAGTAAGTGAAATAGAGATGGAGTTTTTATACATCAAAATCTAAACAGGCTTAATATCATATTACTATATTTAGTTGTATTTTTTATTATATATAATTAAATGTATATTAAATATTATTATTTGTATATTTTAATAATAAATTTTTATTCCTATATTTTTATTTTAGTTTGAATAGTCATTTTATAATGATTTTTTAAAAAATATTTATTTATTATTAAAAAATAATATTTATTTATTATTAAAAAATAATATTTTTTATTTATATATTTTTATTTTTTATTATTTATTTAATAAATTAATTTTCTTTTAATAAAATATATTAAAAAATAAAAAGTAAAAGAACCCTTATACATTAAAAGCTAATAAGGCCTAATACGATATCGCTAGACTGGATTAAGTTATCCATCATTATAACGTATAAAGGAGATTTGATGGATAAGTTTATACAATACGTTGACTGCACAAAACAACAGATAAGGTCATAATATATTATATTACCTTATCTCATCATATTTAATACAGTATGCCAAATATCTCCTAAATCTTTTCGAATGTCTTTGCAAATCTAGCGCCCAACCGGCTGATTGCGACATAAATGTTGAGGATATATATGAAGTGGAGTTGCCTGTCGAGTTGAAATTAATTAAAACCTAAATCAGAATGAATATTAATTAAAAAGAAAGAAAAATCTAAACTAGATTTAATTAAATCTTCAGTCCAAATAAGGGATTTGGATTCTCTAAAGTGAGTAGACTTATAAAATGAGAAAATAAGTGGTTAATTACTCTTGGATCAATAACTTTCACTATAAGTGGGATCTACTAAGTGATCTAAGAATGGTTAATTCTTCACTTTCTCACTTTAGAGGATCCAAATATCTAAATAAGTATAATGATTAAGATGAAATTTTTGTGATAGACAATCCTAATTACAAGATAAAAATGTAAATTTGAATATTAGTAAAATAATTTAGAGATTTTTTATGTACTATCAATATAAAAGAATTTTATATTATCAATAAATCAAATACTTCTAAATTGATCATATATTTTTATTTATAAATTTTTTTAAGTAGTGGATAATTAAATTAAATATTTTTATTAATATGATAATATATAATTAAAATTTAAATGTATATATAAAATATTTTTATATTAACAATATATTAAAATTAAATTCGATAATTTTTTTAAAAATTAATGTAATTTATATATTCATAAAAATACATGTGAAAAAAAATATATTCATATAATTAAATGAAAATTAATTTCATAAACGAATACAATGAAGTTAGCTTATGAAAACAAAAGTAAAAATAAAATAGATGTAATGGTGATCCTTATCAATCATCATCTCTGAGCATTAAGCTAGAGCCATAAGATAAATGAAGACTTTTGAAAAGAAGGTTGATTTTGCAAAATTTTTGTGTGAGAAAAGAAAAGTGAGGTTGAAAAGCGGAAGTGAAAGGGAAAGGTAGGCCCACCCATGGGGATAGGGTGGCCCAGCCAGACACTCGTGTCTATCCAAATTCAGCTGTAACTGACTCAGAGACGACGCAGCATACCGCCCCGCCGCATCGCGCGCGAACCCAATACGAAATTAATTCCTCCCATCTTGCCTCCAAAAGTCGTTTCTATTCCAATTCCACGGAAAATCTCATACCAATTTGCATGCACATGGGGCACATCCCAACAATTGTGGCATGCCCTCAACTGTTTCTCTATCCCAATACCAATTTTCAATGTTTTTATCTATGTTTGTTTATTCAGACATCAAATCTTATCTTAGCCAGTTGGTCTAAACATACTTGTCGTATACTCTATTAAGACTACATTCGTAGTTAATTTCAAATTCGTTACATATAATATGTCAAACAGGCAAGAGAGAAAAATCAAAGCAAAGGAGACAAGGAAGGAAGAATCAGCGGATGTACTTCGTTTGGGGCGTGAGGGGTGAGATGGTGGTGTGGTGTTGGGATGCACCAAAGGTATAGATGATGAAAATTAAAGGCTGAAAATTGTTTTGGGCATAGCACTGTTGATATTGAAACATGATCCATGTATAGATCGGTTCCAAAAATACAAACAACTACCAACAAGTTAGTTGGAAAAGGTAGAGAGCTATGGATTAGGATGTAAAAGAGAAGACCAACCAAAACGGATGAGCCTGCCATGCCATGCCATATCATCATCATCATCATCATCATCATATACAAATTTTTAAGGTAGTGGTGCTACCAAATATCGAAAATAAAACGTGAAGGTATTTGTGTGGTAAAGATATGATTAACTAGTACGACACGCTTTTACAGAAGATAAAACTCACCGAAATTGACCATTAGCACTTACCATAATTACATATAATTTATATAGCAAACTAATCATAAAAAAATACTTTATTGTATTGTCATTGGATTTAGAATCAGATTAGATAACTTAACGGTGTCTTTGTCAAAGTTACAAATAGATAACATTTCAGATTACAGATATGCCCATTAGCAAGTGGGGTGGTATCGCGTAGCTAACGATAACAAAGACAGCAGTGAGACAAGAGAGAGAGAGAAAGAGAAAGAGCAATGGAAAGGGTGTTCTCGGTGGAGGAAATATCGGAGCCGTTTCTACTGCCGGCGGCGGCGATGGATGAGTCGTCGTCGAAGGCAAAGTCGACGACGATGAATCGGAGCGCTTCGGAGTGGGCGTTCCAGCGGTTCCTGCAGGAAGCTTCATCTGTATCAGTATCAGTGTCAGTGGCGTCACCGTGTTCTTCGTCTTCCTCCGTGGTTGAGATCAAACAGGATCTCTCCCCCAATACGGAAACCAAGCCTCTTCAAAACGGTGCTTCCCTTTTGCCCAATGGAACTCATCCACCTTCTTCTGTAGCTGTTGATTCGGAGGACTACCAGTCTATCCTCAAAACCAAGCTCAATCTCGCTTGCGCCGCCGTTGCTCTGACCAGGGTATTTTCTTTTTTCTTTTTTCATTTGATTGGTGGGTTTTGAGCCGTATACTCTTTTCAGTCATTTTTTGAGTCTGGGTGTTGAGAAAAATCGTAATTTTGAAGGAACACAAGCTGAAAATTTTGTGCTTTGGCTACTGGTTTTTTCTTTGCCTTGGCTACACGGTATCAATTTTTATCAGCTATTCAACTTAACCTTCGAGTCCGTATGCATTTATAGATATTATGTTTTCGGCATAAATAAATAAAATGATACCTTTGTTTTGACTATGGAAGGCAACCTAGTACCATTCCATTAGAAGCAAAAGGTGGCTCTTATGGGTAGCCAATAGCTATTTTCGAAACAAACAAAAAAAAAAAACCTTTACTTAAAATGAAATGGGCTAACAAGTCAGCTCTTCGTGGAGTAATGAGGATTGGTCTTTAAAGTCAGTTGCCCCTTGCACCTCTAAAAGCATAAAGTTTAAAAGCTTAAAGACAGCAAAATATTGTCACGCAACTATGAGACTAGTCGGAGAGATTTATTGCCTATACTAATTTATTATCTACTGGGGTTCTCCCCGAAGAGTATTTAGCCTTCTAAGTTTCAATTCAAAAATTGGAAGACTGTTCTTTGGACTGTGATCCATGATAGGGCATTATGGCGTGCTCTGATTCATGTAGCGTACCCCACCTAGTGGGACAAAGTTGTTGTTGTTCTTTTGGTTAATAGGTATACAGGAAGCAGAGTAGTTAGATGGTGATATGAGAAATTTAGGGTATGGATGGACAAATGAGTTTGGAGGGGAAGACAAAATTTTCATTTTAAGTAAAATATTTCCCTTATTTAACAATTTTTTAAAATGAGAGGTTATTCTTCCCCCTTCAAACTTCTCAATCCACGGACCAATAGTTTCTCACTATCATTTTATTCTTCATCAACATTCCTATGTATAGAGCTCATGTGTTCCTTCCTATGTATACAGTGCACATCGCTTATATTATTTGTCCACAGTCCACTAGATTTTTCCGTGACATTGACATGTAATCTTCATGACGAGAAAATGATACATAAGCTTGTAATTTAACTTGACTCATCCAATTTTCCCCTAAACTTATTCAGCTATTATATTGCTATAAATTGTAATAATTTCCTTATTACTCTGAGCAAGTGTGATTTAGGCAGTATTCTAATATTTTAAATTGCTCCGTTAATGCATTGAACTCAGGCTCTTGATAAGCATTTGAGATAATTATTTGTTTCATTTAGGTTACTAGGCTTTCTCTTGTTAGAGTCAAACAATGGCGAAAGTACAGTTATGGAACATTATCCTGGAGTTACCTATGCATCAATAACATCTGTCTGGTGGAACCTTACATTGATTTTCTGCAACTAATGGTATTAACTACTTATACTGAAACCCCGTCAATGGAAGTCCAACAACCTATTTTTTGCTGATGTTGCAGTGATGTCTGTTATAGTAAGTGGTGCTGCTTATTCATTGCACCAAAAATTGGCTTAGGCCTGGCTTATTGCATCTCATGTCAAGTCTGTTGAGAGATTCTGATATCACAGGCCATGTCCAACTCATTATGTTAGGATAGACTTGTTCTTCCCAATACCAATTTCAGGCTTTGCTAGATGATTCAACACTCTTGCATCTGATATTTAAATTGAACTTGCTTCACAGTTCATAATAATCAAGTTTTGCAAACAGAAAACTTAAGTCATTGAGGCCCAGTTAGACTTTATGGTTCTGGTATGGTAACTCCATTAATTAAGCTTCTGGCAATGGCTCTTATGGAAATACTTCCCATTTTTTTTTGTATGTAGATATTTTGCATTGATTCCATGACTTCCATATGCTTTGAGATATCTAAGTACATTATTCTTTTTGCTTGGTTAAAGTGATTTTCTGTTTTTCTTGGTTTTTCCCTCCATATAAAACGTGACAGCAAGTACTTCCAGAGTTCCATTTATGTGATGCCTGCACCTGCCTTGGATTTTATTTTGGCTTTATGTATTTAAAATTGCTTCTACCTTGCATGATCTATGATTTTTACCTGGCTTAAAAGTTAGATTACCATTCCCCATTTGAACCAGTATGTAATGTTTTCTTCTACTCTGGCAATAGGGATCTTTGGCCAAATCTCAAGATGACAGTGCATCACAGGCGTCTAATCCTTCTCAAGTTGGATCTCAGGCTACTTTAAAAGGTTTGAATTGGTATATACATTTGGATATGTTTATGATAGTTTATGCATATATGTATGAGAACATAGAACATCCATTGAAGGAAGTAGATCACATTTGTAAGGGAAATTAATGATACTCTTTGAGTAGATTGTGGATGAATTTGGAATGTAAAATAGATTATTGGCTATTAGAAGTGGAATGAGTAGGGTGAATGAAAATCTAGGTCTAATGCTCTAGAGGTTGATTATTGTCTCTCCTAATATGGATAACATCTACTGAATTATGAAAGTTATATCTGTCCTTGTATTTGCTATGTAGGATCTGGCCCTTCTGGAAATGATCCATCTAACGTACAAAATAAAGATGCCAAAGTACCAGTTGGAATTCCTTCCTTACCTGGCATGCAAAATAAACCTGCTGCTGCAATCAGGTCAACCACAAGTGGATCATCTAAAGATCAATCAGATGATGAGGAAGCTGAGGGAGAGATTAATATGACTGAAAACATGGACCCTGCTAATGCAAAACGAGTAAGGAGGTAACAGTAGCCTTGGAATTGAATGTTTTTGTCCTGATAAATAAACCGTTTTTGGCCTGCAAGACAAACTGCTTCCAGTGTCATGTTAGGTATTTAAAGTGAAAGTAATGTGACTTACACTATTATTTTCACAAATTGTGCACAAACTTTAGATGTCACTGCATGGATTGAGTTCAGGTTGACTGTTGACCCACTTGAACCTTTTTCTGTCAAACTCAGATGCAAATTCATTAGAACTATTGTGAAGAAAGGTTACATAAGTATTATAATTCCTCTTAGACTGATTATAACTACACCTCACAATTTATCCAACAAGTTGACCAAATAAATTTTCTTTATTAAAGGTCAAGCTTAATGAATCTTGAATTTTTTTTGGCTTCTGTATGCAAATATTCTTTATTTACTTTCCCTTAATGTAAAACACTAATTCTGTCAAATTCAAAGACAAATTCTGCTTTGTTAATTCAATGCCTAATGACTTTGTGTTTCAGGATGCTTTCTAACAGGGAGTCTGCCAGACGCTCGAGAAGGAGAAAGCAGGCTCATTTAACTGAGCTTGAGACACAGGTGTGTATGTTTCTTTTAGATCTGACTTCTTCTGCCTCCTCTTCTCTCTCTCTCTGTGTTAGTCCTCCCAAAGAACTATGCATATTTGCTGACCTAATATTCTATCTTAGGTTTCTCAATTAAGAGGTGAAAATTCCTCATTGTTAAAGCGTTTTACGGATATTAGCCAGAAATACAATGATGCTGCTGTTGACAACAGAGTATTAAAAGCTGATGTTGAAACCTTAAGGGCAAAGGTACAGAGAAACAAAGTTAAAGGAATATTGGTTCATGTGTGTATTGACAATGATCTTACATGTTTATCATCTCCTTCCATGTTCTCTTTTTCAGGTGAAGATGGCTGAGGAGACTGTCAAAAGAATTACTGGGTTGAACCCTATGTTTCAGGCCATGTCTGAGATATCATCGATCGGAATGCCATCATTTGATAGAAGCCCTTCTGACACATCAGCCGATGCAGCTGTTCCTATCCAAGAAGACCCGAATCATCACTTTTATCAACGCACTTCAAATAATCCTTTGTCGAGCCGTGATCTTAGAGCCAACAATGTGTTGGCAGACATTTCTTCAATCGAAAGTGTGCAGCAGAACCCAGCAGCAGTGGTAGGTGGGAACAAGATGGGGCGAACATCTTCCTTGCCGAGGGTGGCTAGCTTGGAACATCTTCAGAAGCGGATTCGTGGCGGCACGGATTCATGTGCTCCTCCTTCTAATGGAAAGCAGCAATAGAATAGCTAAATTACACGATGCTATAACCACGAAATCATTGTAAAACTCTTATTTCTGTTTTTTGTAAGGAAGGGCCTATTCTTCTTGACTCCATTGTAAATCAATTTGATGTTTCTAAATCTTGATTGAGCATGTTATGCTTTATCAGTCAGGGGACAAATGATTGTTGGTAGAGTTTGCTTCATCAGAATTGTATATTGGTTACTTCATTTCCCTGAGCTCTTGTCATGCTGCAGCCATCGATGCTATAGACGATCAGTGCATTGAGTTGGTGCTCAATGGGAAGGCGTGGCTTTCCATTGAGCATTCTCATTTATGATATCTCCTTAGAGCATTATGGTGCAACGTGGTGTTTGTTCTTTCTTTGGCGGGCGTCATGGCCGATGGTTTTTAAGGACGATGGTGAACTTTGGAGATGGTGGAGTGCTTAAGTCCTTAGGACACTTGGCTTCTTGTAATGCCTAGGTTTTGAAATACTTGGGCTCTTACGGTGCTTCCGCTATTATGTGATTGAGCTTTCTCTAATTGAATTATTTTTGCTTTGGGGGTGCTTCTCTTCTTTTTTCTTTTTGTCTCTCTTACTTTTCCTCTCATCTTGCCTCATATCTCACTTTGTTGCTCATCTTGCTTTTTGCTTCGTCTCTCATCTCGCTTCTTGTCTTGTTTAGTCTCGTGGGTGCTCTTAATCCTGTATGGCGCCTCTTAGGGCACCCTTCCTCTTCCCTGGTGCCCCTGAAGGGCTCTTCCTCTTCTTTGGAGCCTCATGGTCGTTCCTACTCTTATTCCACTTCTTAAGCTTCATGAGCATTTGCTCGTTTTGCCACCTATATTGGGGCGTCTCTATTATTAGCCCTCTGCTTAATGGGGAGCATAGCTATCAATAGAGCACATTTTAAGCCCCCTCTTCATTCGTTGTAGCTCTTTTCAGCCTTCCAGGGTAAGGGCCTCCACTCATATTTTGACAAGCAAGTGTTAGGATAGGGTGATTTCAATTTTCTTAACTGTTGCCCAGCAATCCTAAGACGAAGCCTCCCTCCTAGTAACCGTAGGGTGCGGTATCTTTAATTTTGTTAGCCAACGCCCAACAATCCTAGGGAGAGGCCTCCCACCCAACAATCCTAGGGCAAAGCCTCCCACCCAGCAATCTTAGGGTGGGGTGTCTTCAATATTTCTAACCAACACCCAGCAATTTTAGGGTTTTTTTTAGAGTTAGAGAGAGAAAGTTAGAGAGAGAGAGAGAGCATTCTTTAATGTCTTCATTCTTAGTTTTTTTAGAGAGAAACTAAAGAAAAGTTAGAGAGAGAAAGCATTGCTATTGTAATTGAGAAGGATCAATCGATACAAAAGAGAAATTTCTATGATTGTTCTTTTCATGTTCTTATTACTTTATTGTTTAATCTTGGTTAGTTCATTTTCCTCGTCTCCTTGGTATTTATAGAACCCGACTCCGAAACAGTTGGTTTCTATAGCACACAAGTAATTAACATGTAGCTCCTAACATTTATATCGTATTAGATTCCAATTGAATCAACTGTAGCTCCAAGGGAACTGTTATATATATATATATCTACTCGTTCAACAATGCAACCATAATGTTAAGTCTACATGAGGATGTAGCCCCTAAAATAGAGACACACACACCACCATATAACCTTGGGAGAAGGTGAAGCTTGGTGATCACCAAACCTTATAAATGCTCAACTAATTTATGAATCTGATCTCCACAAATTTTGCAAGCTCCATGAAAACACTTAAAGAAAATACACATACTTCTCCCTTAAATGTTATCAAATTTTAGGCTAAGATCTACCATTGAATTTACATGTGCTTTCACAAAGAGGAATGATGGAAAAGTTTGCATACCACCTACGATTATATATAGGCCCCAAACACGGCAATAGTAGAAAATATACAGTGTAAGAAACATAAGTATATGATGTTTTACCAAATCATTATTGTAGTTGCTGAATTAATAATGCACACGAAAACTTTTGTAATTCTTATATATATTTAATTTTTATACAGCTGTCAACCAATAGATTTAAAGAGAATGTTAACTGACAATACAAAATTTTAAACTCTTATTATAGAAAAATGAAATATAAAAATTGTGTTCCAAACTAGTTTTCTCTTAGCAAGAGTTTACACTCGAAATTAAGATTATAAGATCTAGGTTTGTAAGCTTTAGAATAAAATGTGAGCGCTGTGAGACTAAAGGGGCCACCCATCCTGTGACTCTAGAGGAAAAATGAACGTTGTCACTACTATCTCAGCCCTTCGAGCGATGACAAGGCACTTTTAACTCGCCAGACTACAAGACGCCCTTAGGTAGCAAGATTGGCTTCAGGTATTGGGTGTGTGTTTATGGTTAGGAGAGTGAGCGTCTTCGATTTTCAGGTTTAGAGAGCTCTAAGGCTCTTATGAGTGCCAATGGATTCTTGTTGGAATGTAGGTTTTGGATTCTTGTGGGGGAGTCTTTATTGGGTTCTTTTTTGAGTGGTCTCAAACTTGTGTTTCCTTGTTCAAAATATCTCTCTTGCTCTCTCTTAGTACCGTTGGGTTGTCTTAGGACCTTGGGCTCCAAGTTGTTGTAGTGAATCTTGGTACTAGTGAGAAACAAGACCTTTTGACAACATAACAAGTGACATTTTTTGTCAGAAAGCCTTGTGCGCCTCCCTTTATCAACTAGGTACCAAGACAAACTTGCTTGGTTATAGCAAAGGATATATGGGGGGGGGGGGGAGTAGTTACCAAGGACCTTTTTTTTTGGGCGCTAACCTTGTAGATGGCATTCTTGGTTTGTGAAGCACGAGAGAGATAGGTTGTGGAGGGTGTCTCATATCATAGAGCTTTTGCTGACTTTACCATTGGATTGAGATAGTGTCTCTTTTCAGATACTTTATCTCTTAGGGCGGAGCATTGTCCCAAAAATCCTTTTAATCCACAACACAAATAATTTCCAAAAAAAATATAATCATTTTCTAGGAATTGGTTAGAGCAATGCATTATCCCAAATACCTTACATTCCATGAATGATCGTATGCTTCTTTTTAACCCCTTTTATATTCCAATTAATCCTTTGATTATATAATTAATTATTCTTTAACTTAAAACTAATTTTAGGTTATCAACAATTTGTTACATTTTATTTGATAAATATATTATTTGAACTCGAGCCACGATAAATAGGATTGTGACTCTCGGTATCTACGGAGCGGCTTGTGGTCAATGTTGTTCTCGTGCTGGTTTACTCAATTATTTTTAAGCCAGAGTCGTATAATGGTAGGTTACTCCCATTTAATAAAATTAAAAAAATAGAAATAAAAAACAAAATATCTTAGCAGAAAGTCGCAGAGCCAACCAAAGAAGAAAAAGAAGAAGATGGAGAAGATGAGTATGAGTATGGCCACCATCACCGTGCCCTTTTCCTCTTCGATCCCAAGGCCCACACCCCCCATTACCCTTTCTTTCTCCTCTTCGTCTTCATCGCTCTCTTGCAGCCCCAACTTTGCCTTGTTCAAGAGAGCTACCATAGCTGTCACCACTCCAACCAATAGAAGAAAGAAGGGTCTCACTTGCAACGCCTTGTTCGGGCTCGGTGTGCCCGAGCTCGTCGTTATTGCCGGAGTGGCTGCCCTCGTTTTTGGACCGAAGAAATTGCCCGAAGTGGGTCGCAGTATCGGTAAAACTGTCAAGAGCTTCCAACAGGTTTTTCCTCTTCCTCAATCTCTATTATTTTTTGGTGTCTTTTTTTTTTTTTAATTTTTTGATCGATTGAATTGAATTACACGCATTTGTAAGTTGGGCTCTGAAAAATTTTACATCTTTGTTGGTTTTTCACCAGATCCATGGATGCCATTTGAAGTATTTACTACTGATATGAGCTTATTGTACTTGGGGGTTTAGGGTTTATCTGTGGATGGATCCTTGGATGCTGATCCTACTGTAAAAATGTGATAATTTAATCAATTAAAGGTTTTGGTTTGTTCTGCTCATGCTATTGGTTTCGGCTGCATCTTCTGAAATAGGACTTGTTGGTTATTATATTTTTACACACTTAATTGTAGACCCACTTTTCAGACATGTTTGTGATCTGTGAGTTTTGATTTGGGGTTGGGGAAGAAGGTGCCATATCATATGTCGGTACTGATGATTGATGAATTTCTCATGAATGGTAATAGCATTTTGTTTGACAATATCGGTAACAGTAAGCCTATACTGTAACTCTGCCTCTCTCAATTCTCCATCCCATTAAGATGTTCCATTTAGTAAATAGTTTGCGTCTTCGCATGATTGGCACTCACTCACGCCCTACGCATGCTTAGGGTTCTCTCTGTTGTTGTCATCTCATTCAATAAGCACCAGATTGTTGAAAAGATCTTGGAGGAAGGCAGCAGGCACCACTACAAATCATAGCTCTTTCAGTTGCAAGTAGAGCATTATACCTTTTTCGTGTTTCTCTTTCTCTTCATGGGCCAAGTATAGAGAACATATATTTCAGTTAATAGAAGTCTGCACTGAATGTTTATACAAAACCTGATTATATTTTAACTGTTGAATCTGACCCCCTTTTTTTCCTGCCTACTGCTTTAACTAGCTTCCTGTTAGTGGCTCAAAGTGAGATTTAGATTGAGGAGTTATGCCTCTGTTTCACATGAACTTTGTTGAGGAAACTCATTCACCCATAGAAAGACTAAGACCTGTTGGCTCCAAATTAACCGAAAAGCTTACTCAAACTGTTTGTTAGGTTCACTTTGTAGGCTTATATACTACCTGTTACGGGCATGCTGTACACCTGTTTACCCCAGCAAGTCTCTTTGGAGGAAGACCTCTATTGTAAACTTGAGGCTACAAGTAAAATAAAAGAATATAAATAAACAAACAAAATGGGAGGTATAAATCAAACATTAAATAAAAGGTCATTCAAGGAACTGAAGAAGCTCTTTAAGATACGGAAAGGAGCTCTATAGGAGAAAAATGTCATATGTCCCTGTTGTTTTCTGTTGCTTTCATGTTAACTTGTACTGATCCTCATCCCCTAATATCTGTGATCGGCATCCACATATGACTTTGGATAAATTCACTACTCTATGCATTTGTCATTCACTTAAGATGCCAAATCCTTTGGACTCTGGCATTGATATAAATGTGAATGCCATATTACCATCTGTTAACTGTCAAATATTTTCTTCATTGCATACAAGGTTATTTATTCTAGTTTGTTAATCTTGTAGGCAGCAAAGGAGTTTGAGTCCGAGCTTAAAAAGGAACCTGATTCCCCAGGAGGGGGCCCATCTGAGGAGAAGCCTGTTGCTCTGAGTGAACAAGAGGAGAAGCAAGGCATTGAGGTGTCTAGTTCTAAGGAGAGTGTGTGAAATTTGTACAAGACATGATGATTAGTAGTCATCAAATTTTCACCATGGAACTATGCATTTAGAAGAAACCATTCTTATCTTATTGAGATCTGTTAGTTCAGGATTTTTACCTCTCATGAGTGAAATCATGACCGAGCTCTAATTTTGGCTGGTAGACATAGATGATTGTCCGAAGGAGAAAATAAGGGTAGGTATGCCAGTGACTGTTGAGCCCTTGAAGGAATTGATTATTTTTCTTCACTATGGACACCGGGCACAGTGTGATACATGGCATTATAATATTTATATTATTGTAAATTCAATCGCAAATAGGAGCACCCGCCGAGCATGGCTGATAGCAGTAGTATTAAAAAACAACTAAAGGAAGGAAAGAAAGTGGACGCATAGAGGAAGAAGTGAGAGAGAGGTCTAATAGACTGTTATCAACTTTTAATTTTATCTAATAATCATTAGAAGAAAAGTTTAAAAAGAACTGTATAAAAATTCTTTCATTTGCTTCCAATATAAGTATATCACCACTCACCGAGAAGTCAACAGCCATGCTGATTGCCATCGGTGCACTTTTAGCAGTGCATGCAAATGGAAAGAATATTTGTAACCAGCACCTCTCCAACAAATATAATCCAAAGGATGGTGCTATTTTGACGTTAAAAATAAACACCATAGTACTCATAATCCAAAGTCCCTTGAGGCCTTCGCTCTAGGCAAACAACTTTTAATATGGGTGATTCATTATCGATGCAGAAGATCAATAATTTTTTCGGGCAAGGCGCCAAGGAAATCTTGATGGTGCAGTTAATGAAAAGAAAAACTTATATATCCTTAAGTTTCTGGTCTCTGTCAATTTCTTGTAGGTGGACATTTTAAACTAAAATTCTTGTTTGGAATAAGTAAATTTAAAGTCGTCAAATAAATTCTAAATTATTTGAGACTGAAGTAATTTATTTTAGTGTTCTTGAAAGAAAAAAAAAAACTGATTCTCTGTACTATGAAAAATGGTAATATTTATAGATATTGCTTAGTACAAACACAATACAAATTATGATGTGGTGATTTATATTTAACTGGCCTTACTAAAATTGAATTAAAGTGAGTGACAAATTTAAATATAATCGCATATTCATACAGCAATAAACGATTTATTCGAAGTCTGAAAAACATATCTGTCTATCTAACGTTATTATGTTCGCAAAAGGAAGTTTGTTGGTAAATTATAGTATTTGATAATCCAAACATATATAGATAATGGCCACGGCATTGTGCATCCGTGCATCATATAACCAGTGGCATTGAAATTAACAAAAAGTAAATGGTTGCAAATAATAAATAAATGGTTGTCGTTGAAGGCAAACTTTCCTATGTGATAAATCATTTCGTGTATAGATTTGGTGCTCCCCTCCTCTTTTGTCATGTAATAAGAAAAGAAAATCTAAAGTAATTTATAGTCGTTTGGTTACTGCATCATGCATCATAATTCAGAATTTAGATAGTGTACATTATAATAGCCCTAACACCATTAGAATTGACCTAAATTTAATGAGTGTTATTATTTGTACCACTTTAAAGTGAGATATTTCCAACACTCATTCACAAAGCAAGTAAAAAAAAATTATGAAAGAAAGTAAAAAAATGAAAAAATAAAAAGGTAGAAAAAAAAGATAAAAAAAGGGTGTCATGTAAGAAAAGGTGGACGTATAAAAATTATTTCTCAAATTTAATATATTCATCAGCGGTTCTATTTAGTACGAAATATAATTCGTACAACAGTGGCGATTGCTGTTTTAACCAATCACAGCAGAGGATTAAATGGAATTAGGAAAGAGAAAAGCAGGGTAGTTTCCAAAACGCAAATAACTGAAATAAGTAATGAGCAATTCACGAATTCGTACGTCGTTTTCATTTTTCTATATTTATATAAACAACGAGAAGAGCAAGCGAGCGCGTGCACGAAACAAACACTAAAACAAAGCACCCAAAAATGCATAGTGGACTACTAAACCACGATTATCTTTGGCCAACTTTCTCGTTTATCTGCGTTGGTGAGGATTCTATCTTTCATTGTCTTCGTGTTTAAAGTGAGAGCAGAGCGCACTTAGGACTCTCTTCACTCTCTACTCTCTAGTCAGAAGCAAAAGCTGAAAAGCCAAAGCTGCAGGGAAATAGAAAGAGCAACACATTCCACTACCTATTTCCAAATCCCCACACCATCGCCCTCTCTTTCATTCTTACTTTCTTTCTCTTTTTTTTTCCTCAAATATAAAATCTCACATCACAAATCGTGGTCGTAACTTACAAAAAGGAAAATTCAACACGCCACAACGCTATATTGGGAAGTGGAAGTGGAAGTATAGAACTCTCAGCCGCAATCCCGGATTATTGGGATTTTCAGAGACCACAAAACTCTCCTTCTTTTCCGCTTTTCCTGCTTTTCAAACTTGTCATTTTTTCACCTTGAAGGAAGAAAAAAAAAATTTGAAAAACGTGGCCATAAAAAAGGTTGCTCTACTTGTTCATTCAGTTAAAGTAAAAATTTTTGCATAGAAGAATTGTAGCTTAGTTTGGTAAGCATGGCGGGTGAGGAGTTCTTGGAGCAAATCATGGCAGTGCCTTCGGCATACACCAACAGTGGTGGTGGTGGTGGTGGTGAGGGTGCAGCTGCAGCTGCAGGGTATGGCAGAGATGTGGAATCCATGCCAATGGTGTTGCAGTTGAGAGATCGGTCCTTGGGGATAGGGGCGGGTGTGGCCATGCCTTTAGGGTTGAATTTGGAGCCTGGCTTTGTTACACACCAACATCATCAACACAGTAGTGTTGCTAATTGTAGTACACGGTTCGGCGATAACGTTGTTGAGGGCAACGACCATCATCATCAGCTCCATTTGAATAACCACCACCATAATACTGCTAACAACAGCAGCATGTCATCATCCTCTTCAACTTCAGGAATCACCGTAAGTACATCTCTTTCTCATCAAAACAAGCAGTAGTTGATGTTTGTTTTCTTGTCTTGCCATAGTATGTTTTGTTTCAATTTGGAATAACAGCCGATTCAGTGCGAAACTGCGAATAACATGTAGTTAATTGATTTCCTAGTTTTTCTACTGTGAGACTTTAATATATAGAAGATGTATTAATGGTATTCATTTTAGTTTGGATTTTTATTTTGTTGTTTTTGATGTTATATCATGTGGTTTTATACATGTGTGTATGACAGAAGATCATGGATTCGATGCATATGAGGGGGATGCATACAGCGTTGGGACAACTACATAGTCATGCTCATGCTCATGCTCATGCTCATTCTTTCCGCCCCACAGTTCCATCTCATGCTCCACCCCAACTTCACCCGCACCAACACCAGGTATACATATTACCATAAACTAATAATTAAGCACTTTGTTAGGTACAATAATTAAGCTTTGTGTTCTTTATTGTTGAACGACGATTTTGTCCCTCGGCTTTCATTCAACGTGAAATCTCTCTGCCAAAATAATTGCCTAATTCTAATGTAAGGGCAGTTTAATATAATATATTTCATATCAACCTTAAAGTTGGATCACTTTGCTATGCATAATAATATGATAACATTATAAAGAAAAGGAGATGCCTCCGGATAGTTATGAAGTGCTTCACCTAACGCCATTCGTTAATTTTCTATCGCTAAAAGTAAATTCCATAATTAATCCCATTATTGCCTTTCCCTGTCATCTTTTATCAATTCAATTCTCTATGCTCGCTAATGGGTTTGGGGGCTACCTATACAGTTTCAGTTTTTTGGATGGGTTCGTTTTCAGCCATTCAAGTGCTACATTTGCATTCGCAGAATCAGTGGCTTTCTTTTGTTTCATTTCATGCTTAAAAAAAAAATTAAAAACAGCATATTTTTTTACTATTTTTACAGTAAGAGTTGGTATACACACACAAAAAAGAGTAATTTACAAACTTTAGAAGTATTTAACTATCACCTATTATTTTTTTTCAAAGATAAATCCCTTTGTATTGCATAATGTATCCAATTGTAATCAACGTGTGGCCGGGTGGCGGGAGGAAGTCTCTTGTAGTTTAAGCGCCCCCCCCCCCTCCCCCCAAAAAACAAAACAAAAAACAAAAAAAATTTCAACCTATTTGTAAATATCTTGTTTTTTTATTTGACCTCCTCTAAAATTTTTCACTTGATTAGTTCTTAGAAATTCTTTATTTGAGTAGAGGTTTCAAATACTATATTAGACAATATATATTATGCATATATGTGTTTTTTAAATTTGATTGTAAAATATTTATTTTATTTTATATGTTGTGATTTTTATTTAAACTTATAGATAAGTATAAAAATTAAAAATATATATTATTCTATACATAAAATTAACTATTAAGTATTGGCCCTTTTACCAAAAAGGTTTAGCTGCGCCCCTATCGGGTGGGGCAGTCATTTTTATATAAAAAATGAGTTGATAGAGAATTTGAGTGGCACTGTGTGAGGTTATGGATTTTTTTTTAAAATTATTTTCTTAATTAAAATTATAAATATTTAGTTTAAGTTTGAAACAATGAATATGTAAATTAATATTAAATTAAAATAATATTTAGAAATATATAATCAAATAAAATCTAAGGAATCATTTAGAATAGTAATACAGAGGTTGAAATCGATAATGAAGATTGCCAATAATCTCACACAATTTTATTTTATTTACAAACTCTAGCTCATATGTGCAACCCAGACCTAAATTAACCAGTTTGATATATTTAGGCGGCTAAACATTTTAAAAGAAGGATTTAATTTGAATGTACAATATAAAAAAATTTTACACAAATATCGAATTATAAATTATCACGTCAGTAAAACTCTTTAATATAACTATCCACATGCAAATAGAAGATTTTGATTAAATAATAGTGTAAAAATCAGTACACCTAAATTAAACTCTTAAAAGAAACTCTTGATAACTAATCACATTAATTGTTTTAACATTAGTTGGGCATATAAATTAACGAACTCGTTATTAATTAAATTAACTTGGTTGATTTTTTTGGAGCAAAAAAAAGTTATTTGATTTTTTTTGTACCAAAAATTTTCTATTAGTATTTTTTTCATAATACGAAGCGACAACTACAACTTCCTCTACTCAAATTTTAAATTTTACTCACGGTCGTTAGAAATATTAAGGAACCAACTTCTCTTTAATTTTTGACTTTTGAGCGAAATGCAGGTTCCTTCACAAGCATAAATGCACAAAATTAACATCTGGCAAATGCAAGATTAAGTATATAAACTCAGTTCCATCTTATGCCCTTCTCATTTAATTTCTAGTGACAGATTGTTATTTTTTATTTTTTATTTTTTGGTCCCTCTTGTTTCCAAATAACTTTTGTATGAAGTGCAAGGTAATGTGTGCACTGTGGCAATGCAAGTGCTCCTTACGATCATTTTAATAATTTGGTTGTATTATCAATTAGTGATGTTAATTACTTAATTATGATGCCATGGCCATTGTATTGCAGCCCCTCCATAGCCTGCAGCCACAAAATCCAGTATCAGTTCCTGCTGTTCCACAGCCACCTGGCATCCGCCCTCGAGTGCGGGCAAGAAGAGGACAAGCCACTGACCCCCACAGTATTGCTGAGCGAGTAACCCCCTCATTTTTTCAATCAAAAGTTCACCATTTTATTTGTTGCATAGTTTCTCTTTAATATCAAATATTCCACTCTAGCTAGCTAGTTCTATTATTCTTTCTCTTTCTTGTCCTTCATTAATTAATGACCATCGCTATATGTTTGCTTATTTGTTTCTCATTCTTTTGTATTCCACGTAGTTGCGTCGTGAAAGAATCGCTGAAAGAATGAGGGCATTGCAGGAATTAGTTCCTAGCGCCAATAAGGTTGGTCTTGCAATCTACTTATAATATTAAATATCTTCTGGCTGGTCTCGCTTTCCAAATTTTTTGGTAATAACTATACAATTTGAATGCATTTTCTATGAGCTTTGGAAATTACCATTAATTGCTTCATGTTTGCTTGAACTGAAAAGATCTGTTGTTTGTTAATTGATAATAGACAGTTTATATTATAAACAACCATTTTGGTAAAACTGTCCAAAAACTTAATACATGGATGGATGTCTACTTAATATTTATCATTATAACTTAAATATCCAAAGGGCATCTAACCACCTTAAGGTAACTAACCAATATCACGGATAACATAGCGAAAGTAAAATGTAGTTATTTGAGATAATAATGTATTTTTTAATGTTATAACGGCATTCCCTTTTCGCTTACATATTATGAAACTGGTTGTAGACGGACAGAGCAGCGATGCTCGACGAAATTGTGGACTATGTCAAGTTCTTAAGGCTCCAGGTTAAGGTATGGATGCTCCTTTTCTATCCGCAATCATCGAATAATCATTTCATTTCTTGATTCCATATTTAAAATATCTCCCTGTAGAAGCTATATATCTTTAACTTTCATGAATGTCTCTTGAATTCACTCTAATGCACATGTTAGAGCACTTACTGAATCCACCATTATTGTGAGAAAATAGTTCCAAATTGCTAGCTTACGAAGTATTTAATTGGACTGTTAGTACATGCTAGGGCCCAGTAACGTGGAATATCAAACATTATATATATTACTTTATAGTAGTAGTTACAACAAGGTCATTCCCGGATTGACATTGCGTCATATCATTCAGTTTATATTTTCAATTTGCAACAATGAGTGTCAATTGAATAAGAGATGTCTACTAAACTACTACACCTTTTCAACCTCCTGCTTTTCTTTGCTCCAATTATCTGAAGTTGAACCCCGATTTTATTTATTTCTCGCTCGGTCCTTTACATATCGTTTAATTTCATTGACATATTCAAACAGGTCCTGAGCATGAGTAGGTTGGGTGGAGCTGGTGCAATTGCTCAGCTTGTGGCTGATGTTCCCTTATCTACATTGGAGGTAGTCAATTTGGCAAAGAACAACTTCAACAGCAGTGCTAGTTTTCTAAGCTCATATTATTTTCATTGTTTCCATCTACATGT
The DNA here is from genome assembly GCA_031439585.1 of Pterocarpus macrocarpus. NCBI lineage: Eukaryota > Viridiplantae > Streptophyta > Magnoliopsida > Fabales > Fabaceae > Pterocarpus > Pterocarpus macrocarpus. Next base: position 3,167,760 of record CM062515.1, on the reverse strand, counting down.
TAATTTATTTTCCTTTTGATATGTCTGCTTTTGCTTCACATGTTGCTAATGCATGTCTTGACTTATGATCTGTAGGGTGAGGACGATGAAGGCAGAACCGATAAGCAAGCGTGGGACAAGTGGTCCAATGATGGCACAGAACAAGAAGTCGCTAAACTCATGGAAGAAGATGTTGGAGCTGCTATGCAATTTCTTCAGTCCAAGGCACTTTGCATAATGCCAATATCTCTAGCCTCGGCCATTTTCTGTTCGCCCCAGTCGGAAGCACCAACCAACACTCATCAAGCCTGAATCAAATAGAAACCGAAAATTTCATGACAAGGGTGTTCTACTTTCTTGTATACTTTGTAAATCCTCAATTATTGGATGGAGAAGCATCTAGTCCGTGCTGCTGTTCATATTCAAGTGTTGTCAAACAAGGAATAATTGTTATTCCTGATAAGTGAAACTGGAGGATCCCAAGCATGTTCTTGTCATGGTTAAGATCAAAGATTTTCAAGGCCATATTGATGATTCTCTCTTAAATATCGGTGGTGGGGTTGGTGGTGGATGACCAAATAGTTGTAGTGGAAGCTCCTTTTTCTTTGTTTTTTAATTTGAAACAGTGGAAAGTGGGACCAATTAATAGGGAGGATGTTAGTAATTTTTAAATAAATAATTATGCTGGGTGAGTTTGTTTGTTTATTAAAGACGTGAGTTGGCCCTAAAAATTGGCGTGGAAAATGGCATGGTTTAAATTTACTGGACTAAATAAAATCAAGCCGCCTTATCTTCCCATTAATATCAAAAATCTTCAACTGTCCTCAGTAATCCGCATCACGTTACTCGGCTTTTATATTTTCTCATCTTGAGCTATTTTATGTTGTCATATTACTTGACTCCTCTTCGTACGGATTACTAATTTACTGTGTGTAGAATGTAGACAACCAAAAAGAAAGGAGGAAAGCTGAATTCTGCATTGTATCAACAGAAAATAACCGAATTTCATTGCTTACCTCAAGCAAGCAAAAAATACCAGCGTACTTAATAGTAGGAAATGCCATAGAGGGTTGAATGAACTGAAACCATAAGCATTTGAGTCGTATTAGTGCAGATTTTCTTGTAGATAAAACTAATTGGTTGAATGAATGCTCCTTGGTTTTGATCAAACTAGGCTCTGATGTAGTTAGGTAAACGTTAAAGAGTTGTTTACGTTGCTAATCATCCCATATTTATCGAACCGTGAGCCGTGGACAGGCAATACATGACTTGTAAGTTTCTACTTTTTTTATTCTATAGCCCATCGGCAAAAATAAACATGCCGTGAGCTTCTGCATGATCATCTGAACAACTTGTTTTCGCTGCATTATCATTAGAACTTTTTTTCGGCGCAAATATCAGTGGAACTTGAATGGGCTCATTTACGTTGATGCTTCTTGAAACTTTATATAAACCCCGCTTTTAATTTTAGAAAATTACATACTTGACCGTTAAAAAAGGTAAAACATCCATTTATTAGAAGATATTAAGTTGTTTATATCTATTTCAACTAATTTTTAAATCAAATAATAATATGTAAATATTTTTCTTAGAATGAATGACTTAAAAAGTATAAAATTCGAGCAAAACAAATTTCATTTACTAATCTATTCATTTGATATGTCATCTGTACAAGAGAAAAAAAAAACAAAACCAAAAGCCACCACCCAACAAGTTATACCATGATACTACACTATCGCCAAAGATATTGTACAACCTAATTCGAATCTTAATGATCTGAGAAACGTCAACTACTGATCATGAATCTCTGGTTAGTAATCTAATATTGGTGCCAGCAAGTCTCAGCTTGACTGTCAAAAAGTCAATCTCCTTACAAACTTCATAAAAAATCATCTGTTATCAACTGTGCCCTTTCTCCATTACAGCTGAATCTCCAATAGAACTGCAGAACCCACGAGCAGAAAAGACGTGCTAGGATGAGTGAGGGCATGCTTAGCATGGACCTGTTTTCAGATAATGATAAACTAACATGCAATATTGACAGCACTAACCCAAAGTATATATATAACCACCGCTGCCAGTAACAAAATAATCAAGTTGCACCAGAGCTGGCTGTAACCCCACTACCATCTCTTAGCCCTTGAATGCACATATGCAGATTTCTTTGCACACTGTCTGCAACTAATTTCAACCTACCTTGACTTACATCTGCTGCAGAGCTCCCACTAACCTCCACTGTTCGTGCCACCCTCTGTTTACATTTCTCCCAATCATCAACACGCAACCAACAGGCCCTACCTCCATGGCTACCTTCCATTCCAAGAAAGGATACATTGGGACTTTCACCAAAAGAATATCTCAACCTTACTGAAACACAGTATGGCAACCAAGCAGCACCGCCAGCAGCATTAATGTGAGGGATGTGAGCAGAATCAAGAACAACAGTCAGTGCAAAATCTACAGAATTATGCATCCGATCATAATGGATGTTGCTTCTGAAAGCAGATGAGGTCTCAGAGTTTTCATCCATGTTCAACCCTGCATGATTTTCAAGACATAATTCAATTCGTGGTTTTTGAGCTGATACCACATCTCCAACTTGTGCCTGGGATAATCCCTTTTTCCAAGCTATTAATTTCAAGAATTCTCTAAGAACCGATACAGGTAAGGTGAGCATAGTTATGAACGATGCAACACGAGAAGCATCGTAGGGCTCTGATGCAACCCGGCGGCTGAAGTAGTCACATATTTCACTTATTTCAGATTGACTTAATTCCTCTTGTGCAGGATTTGAGTTTTGCTGCTGTTGCTGCTGTTGATGATGAAAGCGTTTCACACTCAACACCTGAAGAAGCAGCTGAACTCTGTGGACACTGACAGCAAATACATAGCCCCTGCAGAAGGATGAAGAGAGATGCTGTTTAGTGTACCTAATAAGTGGAATACAAATAGCATGTAATAAAAAAAAAATGAGACTCAGAAAATGCTAGTGATTAAGTTTTTTTTGGCTTAATTACAATTTATGTCCTGTATTAACCAAACTTGATTTTGGTTCCTCTAGTTCCAATTGCAACATTATCCCATAGCCTTAGTATATAAGCAAATAATAGTGTGTCTGAATATACGTTTGTAAAACCTTAAATGCCATGTAGACACGGCAAACATGATTCTTGACTAAAATTTCATGCTTTCAACCAAAATTGCTTTTGCACCTGAATCCCCATTTGACAAGAAGTGATAAAATGAAACTTTTACGTTGAATTGACAATTTCATTATGAGTTTTTCAATATTTATTCATCAAAATCACTTTTTAAGTTAAAAATTTCCAAACATAAATCACTTCAATATAAAACTTATTTTTAGGCAAAATCAAGCTTACAAAATCAATTTCACTCATAATTTTACAAAATCTAATCCAAACACACTGTAAAGTAATAGTGCATTTGTTTCATCTTTTAAAAAAGAGATTATGAAACCTAAATTTTATATATAACGGAAAAAGATGAAAACTTATTTTTTTGAGATTCTGATTATTTTTTAAAAATTATCCGAATATATAAAAACTGAATTTTTTCACTGAAAGAAGTGATTTTTTGACCCCCCCCAAAAAAAAAAAAATCACAAACAAACACACCCTAACAGTTCTTTAATCTTCCCTTTAAGTAGGGATGGGGGAAAGAGACAAAAAAAGTTCTTGTATGAAGAAGGAATACACAAAATTATAGCAGATGAGTTACATATACACACACACACACACATAGAGATATGGCAAGGAGAAAAGAACTTACTTACCCCACAAAAAAACGCAATGCAGGCTGCTCTGGGTCCAAGTTCAAAAGTGCACCTTCATTTTCCTTCAAAATGGATCCTAGGATCTCCTTCAAAAGGTCTGGTAACTGGGCAAATAACCATAGCACTCCAAGGTATTTGAGAATACCTCTGAGAACCTTCTTAAGAGCAACGAGAGGAACCCAACCACCTCCATATCCTCCATCATCACCAAGGCCAATAATGGCTGTGTTCAGCTCGCCTCTAACATGTGCAGGGACAATTGCTCCAGGTGGCCTACGTAGAGAGACTGCAGAAGTCATCATAGCTAAGCTTGAAGATCCTGCTAATGCATTTCCTACACGGTTTAAACCAGCTGCTTGATTTCCTGTCCTGGACATTGCAGCAGAAGTTGGCAGGTTCATTCTACTTCCATTTGCAGCCATTAACTGGGAACCTGAACTAGGATTTGGATTATTTGAATTTGCCAGCCCACCTGCCTGTTGCCCAGTGAAACTAGGATCTAATCCATTCAATTCCTGGGCAACATGTTCCATGATGAAAGGCCGAAACTGGGGGCATGGTAATGACCCTCCAGAAAGACGACCCTCTTTAGGGGGTGTTGCAGGCTGCAACCACACCTGATCTCCGGCAAAGCAACGCATGTCAACTGCAAACTGCTTCCTGTACATGATTCGTATCCAATAGGGACCACGAAGCACAACAGAGACATCGATGGGTAAAAGTGAACTTGGAACAATGCCCGGGCCACCACGCCCAGCAGCAGCTAACATTGATAGGGTTTGATTAGTGAGACCACTAGCAGTAGACATGGCAGTGTTTCCCCCAGGCCCAGAAGTAGGCTGACCAACATTTGTGGTTGAACTACCAACCAGAAGTCCTTGTGGTGATATATAACCAGGCTGTTTAGGGATAGAAGATAGAGCAGCTGCAACCCCAGGAACAGGACCAGCGCGTGCTGGCCTGGTTGCAGCAGCCAGAGCATGCAAGGGCCCCGCAGTCAGACGAATGCAATCCAAAAGCGATGAGACTTCAGCTCCATTTATGAAATCTTCTAGAAACTGTACCGAGTACAAGCATCAAATATATTAGATATATTGACCTAGAATTTTTATTGGGAAGGAGGTAAGGAAAGACCCAGGACAATATCTATTATATCTATACAAAAGACAACTTCACACGAAGTAAACCAGTTTCTTATCACTACTGAAAATATCAGAGAAAACAAATGGCATCATGCATTACCAGTCATACATCAGCAGAAAGAACCATGACAAGTAAGCTACTTTCAACCATTTTCTAGTTCATATTGCATAATCAACTTACAAAGCAAAAAAAAGATATGTTCCACAATAATTTCACCCAAAAGGTAGCACAAATAATTAGAGTATGTAAGAAATGGACCAGCTACAGTCAAAGGAAATAAACAAATAGCAATCAGTTTAAGAGAAATTAACAAACCTTCGTATGAGGCCAAAGTTGGTCAGGAGATACATGCATTGTGCAACCTTCTTTACCAGATTCCCATTCAACAACAAAACGAGCAAGGACAGTTGAACCAAAACTAAACCACAAGCTCATCAGTCCAACTGCCTCAATTCTAAATGCCTTTCTCATCTGTTCTGATAGTTTGTCTGCAGTATCTGAAGCAACCTTGGCACCAGATACTTTGACATCAGAACTTGTGCTGAGCTCTTCTGACTTTTCATCTGCTCTTACCCCAAGCAATTTCCGCATGCCAAGGGCAAATGTTCTTGCATTGGCAAGCCTTTGTATATCAGCCACTAATTTCTTTATACTATCTACCTCAACAGATTGATAACTCAGAACAACACCATCTGGATCATAATGTATGTGTGAATCAATGTCAGATGTATTAGCAATCCGAACACCTGAACCCCACGGTGTATTGCTACTCCCTTTCTGAAGCTCCCATAAATCCCTGAAGTGCTGATCATTTATTTTAACATCCCAATGCATGCAACCAGGTCTGCCAAGTCGCAAGCATATATGTTGCCATGAATCGCCTCTGGCAAATGGAAGTCGGAACCAAATGTTAGAGGATGCACTTCTTAAACCAACTTCTTCAACATATGAGATGTCTAATGCATCCATCTGGCTGGTTAACCTAGCATGCTTAATGCAAAGTGAAGAGTGCCTGACCACATGAAGAAGGGCTGCTATATAAATGCTAGATGGAGCATTCCCTTTATTTGCTTCTGCAATTAAACTTCCATAACTATATCCTTCAGCTCTAGGTATCATTTCAGTGGATATAACCCCTTCTGGCAAAGACAGCTGAGAGCCAGCTGAATCTGAAATCTTTCTTCTCTTGCAGATTCCTAAGTTGTTTTCAAGACCTTGAAGAGATGGAATCAAATTCAACATATCTGAAGCTGTTCTCTTTCGAGATCTTTTATGTTTGGGAATAACATCTTCACCAGTGACATAATTAACTGTGGTTTCCAATGCCTGGGCTGCAAAGATTCATTTTGCTAGTGATATATGTTTAAAAGTAAAATAAATGGAATATATATATATATATATATATATATATATATATATATATATATACACCACACAATAAAGATGAAGACAAAGAAAGTATCTTACATACGGGAGTTGTAGTTGTAGCACATGAACTAGATCCAGCAGCCTTGAATGATTCAGCTTGAGGTCCATTAGGTTTGGAATTAGGTATAGACATTCGAGAGCCAGTTGGTCGAGGAGGAGATAATAGTCGAGATGACCGACTTCCACCTAAAGCATCATTAGAAGAATCACTCAACACTCTTAGTTGATCTTCATCCATTGCAGTAGAGGACACAATGTCAACTGAATGCGGAGATTTAAGAGAAGCCAAATCCTGTTCAGACTTTGAAACGGATAGCCTTTTCCCAGCAGTGCTCCTTCCTTGCCCTGTGGTGGTTGAGCCAACAGAACTGGATTGAACTGGGCCCTTCGCACTGCCTGACGAGAACAAGGAACCACTATAGTGGTTTGTAGCACTAGAAGCTTTTGTTACATTATTAACCTGAGGTATCTGCATGCCTCCTTCCCACTTTGGAGACAGGGTTCCAGTTTTTAAACTATGGAGATTCATTGGGACAGAACCATAATGAGAAGGCAGGGATGCATGATTTTGAACAGAGAACGGAGATGCAGAAGGCCCTTTCTCAAGTCCAAACACTTCATCAACAAGTGATGAAAAACCCAATGGATGACCTCTTGCAATCTGCATGGAACTCTCAAGCCGAATATCAGAAAGAAACTCATGTACAGATGTTTGATTTGGACATGCAGCATTGGGCAAAACAGAGCGTAATTTTCCCCAGTCAACCAGGCTTAAATTCATTTCATCTTCGAGCGCCTGCATCTGTCCTATATCAATTTTCTTGACCCGCAGCACCTGATTAAGGACACCAAATAAAGTATCTTTTGCAGATGAGTCTGGCTGAGTCTCTAACAACTTAAACAAGGGTTTAAAATCCTTATCAAGTTCCATCAGCAGGAAATAAGAGCATCCACAGTCTGGAAATCCCATAATTAGCATTGCTGAACCGTTCAAAATGCTCTTGGGTACTTTAACTGTACTGAATCCATGCTCGAATACCTGCAAGAATGCCCCATAAGCCATAGGTCCTAGGGAACCCAGTTTCTGAATAATCAACTTAAAGACAGTCCAAAATGATTTAGGAATTGATCTTTTTCCTTTAAACAATAGAAGGAATGAAAACAGACAAATATACCTCAAGGCCCAAAACCCTTCCAATAGATGCAAATAAGTGCAATATACTTTTGCTTCTCAAGCTTATGAAGACCTCAGCTGCAGTCATAGATCCCTGATTCAAAGCTTCTTCACATTCTAACAGAGCTGAAGAAGCAACTATGTTTTGTGATGATTGAAGAAGGAAACGGCCATTTCTGAATAACAAAACAGGGGCATGATTTTTGAGAAACTCCGAACTTAAACGCATGGGAAATTAGTAAAAGCAAAATTAGTAAAGTAAGGTACCTGATATTAATTCCAAGAGTAAAGAAACATGAGCCATAGGCACGCACGCACAACACTTCATGCCCTTCAGAGTCCTTGCTGCACCATTTGTCATCCTTCTACAGACAAAAGCAGATCTAAATTTTAAAACCCAATGCAAGATTGAATGGAAGAAGGTAGGATATAATTACACAGAAGATCCGTAAAAAGGTATCATGAATGAAACCATAAAATTGCCACTGCAGTTTGCAAAATGTAAATGTCAACAGTGTTCAACTGAAAAAAACTGCATATCAACATACAAAGCCCCCAATCTGGACAGACAATGCAGACCGAAGATGTATATAATTTCAGTCAGAATTAATGAAACCCCAGTATTTTAATTTGCACAAACCGTTATTAGCCAAAATTGACATGTCCAGCGACAAAGGTTTGTCAAGCATAGGAACTTCCGCATATATATATATATATATATATATATATATATATATATATATATATATATACTTAACAGGTAGCAGATATCAGAATTAACTACAATTATTCCCTGTGAGAACAACTATGAAGCAAAGTAATTGCGGTAGCAGAATAAGAAAATAGTTAAATATCCATGATTGATACTCTAGTTATCTGAAACTAAAAGAATGTTCACAAAGTAAAACACCAAACGGGGTAGTACCAAATAAGAAGCATTGAATCACATAAACCAAAACCCAAAAGAGACATACAACAACATTGGCCAATGCAACAAAACAATTCGATACTCCAAAGTGCAATTGTCCAAACTCCCAGTAAGATAAAACTTTCACCAATAAATGTAAACTAACCTGTTTATATTCAACATCAGGTTCACCCATGCGCGACTGGAGTACGATATCATCTGCTGTTAGACAGACCTGAGTATTTTTTCCCAGTTCTCTTTTAATTTCCAGTAGACGAGTATACCGGTTGCAGCTAATAGCTCTTAGCAGCAACCTCTCAACATCAATACAACTCTGGTCCAAAAAAAACTCTGCCTCTTTGCCTGTTAGTGGATCTATGACAAAGTTGCTGTGTATACACTTTATCTGAAGATCTGGCCCAGGTTCAATTTTTATAAATGGGCATGCACCTGAGTCAGACACACCAGCATTTTTATCGAAATCTAACCAGTATATGATTTTTAACCCTGGAGTTCGTAGACTAGAGGAATCGGATTCCCCATCAGGGTTCTGCGCGGAACTAGAACTTGCTCCATGACCCGTGCCACCCTCAGATATGAGCTCAAATCGAATTGCGTCTTTCCATCTTCCCAGTCGAAGAGCTTGCACTTGCCTTATAACAGTGTCCATGACAAGTGCAACACATAGCTCGTGAAGAACTGAATACAATATTGAAAACGGATTCTCTGCTGCTGCCATTCGTCTCTCTAGATCGTCTCCAAGTGCATGACGCCGTAGTTCTTCCAATTTCACAGGTTTATTCTTCTCACCAACAAGCAGCTCCAAATGTAATATCCTCCACATGGATAGGTTTCCCCTGTAACCAAGAGTTACTAAAACCTTAAACTCTCCCTCCACCTTAATAAACGCCGTACCATCAGAAACTTTTATCTCAGAAATTTCCTTCGGAAGAGAAACTTCCAGCAATTTTGACCGCACAAGTGTGTCCAGCTTCTTCAAAGCAGGCTTCTGTTGTTCTTCAGTCAAGGTATACTGATTACCAACATCCTCTATACATTTTGGCAAACGCTGGTAACTCCCCGATAGGAGAATCTCAATGGCAGAGGGAACATCATAAACAGGAGCACGGGCTTGCTGAAGCCCCTCATGCATAAAAAACAACGAATCTGCAGCCTGAGTAAAACAAGTATCGTGATTCGAAACAGTGGAAGCCAGCTGCTGACAGTGCTGTATCAAAGGAACCTGCAAAGCAACAAACAATAAGCAAACCCATAAAGAAAAGTTTCACCTTTTCTTGAATTATCACTTGTTATCTCAACCAACGCACTCAAGGCACCCCTAATTTCAATTAAACAATACAAAACAGCACCAAATTCTCTTCCTATCAATTATCTGGCCACTAAGGGATAAAGTTTCCAAATTTGCATGGGCCATAGAGAAATGAATCAAATGGGTGTTTTTGCAAGAAAAAGAGCAAGATTGATTTTCTGGGGGGGAACCTGTTGGCACCACTTGGAGAGGACATTGAGGCGGATCATGCGCTGCTGAGTCTTGCTGAGGAACTTGAGGATGCTGATCTTCTTGTCGGTGTCGGACAACTCGGTGGACCTGCATTTCTCCACCAGCTCTTTCAGGGAGCTGTACGAATCCTGGGCAGCTCGAGCCACCAGGGTCGACAGCTCCACCGTCTGTTGCCCTAACTCCGAAGCCATTCCAATCTCGAATTAGGGTTCTTTTCCGATCTATTGTGTTCTATTCTACTCCGAGCGCGGCATTAAATAGCATCGAAGCTAGGGTTTTAGGTCAAAAGGGGGCAACGCCGCTAATTTACGAATTTTGTTCAATTAGAGCAAGTATGGTAAGAAGAATAAGAGGAGGCGTTTCCCTGAATCGTCACACGCACACACTCTCACACTTTGAGGAGTCTCTCAGGCTTGGGATTCGGCTCTCTCTCTCTCTCTCTCTCTTTGTCTATTTCTTTATCATCTAAACGCGAATATGTGGGGATCGTTGGAATCCCATAACAGGAAATAGGAAGGGGAGACAAATGACAAATACGAAACCAGCCCTTCTCACTGCGCCCCGTTTTGAGGATTGGTTTGGGGAAATGGGTATGCTATGCTTACGTTATGCCTTTATGCCGTGACTCGATTCCAATTTTTCAGACCGCTTCATCCCTTACTCAACGCTTACTAAAGGGTCTTGTTTTTTAACATATTTCCTTTTGCCAGACTAAGGCATCCTTATAAAGAATTAAAAATGTTAGATTGAAAATTTTCGTAAAACAGATATGGAACCTTTAACAACGAAAACGAGTGAGTGTTGTATAGGTGTGTTTGGATAAGATTGTTTTGTCCAAAAGATTAATTTTTTTTATTGAAATAATTATTTTTGATATATCTGAATAAATTTTTAAAAATAATTAAAATTTAAAAAATTTATTTTTAATTTTTTAATAGAAATTAAAAAGAATAATTTTTTAAAAAAATTATTTTTAACTTTTTCAGTTATATAAAAAATTTTAATTCTATAATCACTTTTTTAAAAGTTGAGAGTTTAGGTAAAAACAATTTTTTTCCTATTCAGAGTTAATAATATTACCTGTTGATAGACTAGGGCATCCTTATAAGGTATTAAGAATGTTAAATAGAAAATTTTTATAAAATGACATGCGAAATATTTAACAACGAGTGAGTATTGTATATTTTAGGCAAAAATGGTTTTTTCCTCTCCTAAATTAATAATATTACCTTTTTCTGATTAGTTATTAATCGTGTTGGAATATTTTATGAAAATTTATTTATCTCATATAATAACGATCGATAAATGTTATTGTAAGATTAATCTTTATTAAGTAATGTTAGTGTTTAAAGAATCTTCCAAACAATCCTTTATAATGCTTCATCTCTTACTCAAGGCTTAGTACTAAGTTCTAGACTTTTTGTTATGATCAATTTAAAAAACAGATCTTAGGTCAAGGTATTTTTATAAAGGCACTGCTGTAAGTGGAAACTTCTCAAACTTAGTATATGTTTGAACAAGAGTTTACAATGTATGTTTGAACAAGAGTTTACAAACTTATGTTTGCATCAGCTAGATTCTTCAAACTTAATTTTAATAAAAAATAAATTAGTATTAACATAATTTACATTTAAAAACTTTTATTTTAAAAGTGATTATGGTATAATGAATATTATTTGAGTAATGTTAATTAAAATAATTTTTGAATGTATAATTTTTAAAAAGGATATGAGTTTTGTATTATTCATTAATTTATTTTTATTTTTATTTTTAATACATTTAAATAAATTATATTAATATTATTGTAAATAAAGTTATATAAATATTATTTTTGAGATGCCTAAATAATTGTTGGTGTTAGTATTAAATTATAAATAAAGAACTAAATGTACAACAAAAGATATAAAGTATTTGCATAAAAAATAACTAAATTAAATTTCTAATTAAAAATATTGTAAAATATATGTTTTGATGGAAGGCTAAAATAGGTAGTTGAAAAATGAGATTAATTTTGATACATTATTGATATAAAAGAGTTTTATACTATATGCTACCATATGTAAGACCTTTGAAATAGTGGCAATGAAAGTAGATACTTTATTTATGTGGCAATATATAATTAAATGCTTATATAAAATATTTTTATATTAATAGCATATAAAAATTAAATGTTTAAAAAATAATTTTTTATTTTAATTCTTCAACAGGTTTATCTAACTTAAAAGCTACAATTTTACACTTTGGTGGATTTACATCAAAAACCCAATGAAGTTTATTAAACTAAAAAATATCCAAACAACTAAATCACTTTGATGGAGGTAGGAGATTTTCTTAGACCATCATCTCACCCGATAGGTAAGAGACTAATCTTTTGGGACATGATCAAACGTTTAAGTGGAAACCCCTCTCAATAGTAGTTTTCCCATACCTATAAATCCCGATATGGAATCTAGGATTTCATGTTTAATAGCTTAAGAAGGTGGGAGAATTGATGTTTGATTGTCCAAACACTGAAACAAACATAGTCCATGATTAAATATTTTATCTAAATTTTAGTATGTAATATTTCTTTTTTTTTTTTTTTTGATTTTCCACAAGTATCCTCCCATTGGAAATAATCTTGTTCAAGTACTGTGGGACACTTAAATATGGATTTAGGGTGCCCCTCCCAATTGAGATTCAAATCGTAGTCCGTCACATTATAATGGACTTGCCCTCTTACCACTAAACCAGATCACAGTTGGTATCATACAAAATTAGAAAATTAGAAATGAACTTTGATGTGTTATTAGTGTAAAGGATAAATTACATTAACCTTCATTAAGATTTATTATAATTACACTCAACATCCCCTATTTATACATAATACACTGACTACCCTTCTTAGTAATGGAATTGAACTCCATTTAAGTTGTATTTGATTAGTCCAAAATGCCCTCTTCACAGCCAAACCTTATCATCAAATCAAAGAAACCAAACCACTCCTTTCTACAAACCAAATGACAATCACGACCACAAACACTAATCACATACAAAAACACACAAAGCTTCATCCCTAACCCATACTCTCCATTACAACTCCACCTGTCTAACAGCCACAATCCACCTCATCTACATCCTTCCCAAACCCAAATGAAAAACAAATAGCTACACAAAATGTCTTTACCCATCATCAATCACAATAAGAAAAAGCATATTCTCATATCTTAACCTCGCATTCAATAAAAAATTTTCATGAACCAAAAAGAAAACCAGAATGTCAAAAAGAGGAGGAAAAAAAAAACCCCAAAATAAAAGCTGCCCTGTTCTGCTAGCAGCCAAATCGTTAGCCACTGCGACTCCACTAGGCCACTTTGCCTCAACCACCACGCTGCCATTCTTCACCCCAACCACACCATCATACCGTCAACACCGCACAGCCACCATGAAACTAGGTTCGTGAGCCACCAAACTGTTGCCAACAGCTTTGCCACTAGACCAATGTGCTGCCAATCATCGTCGTGCTCGCCACTGCACCACTCACCGTCACAACCTTTGGACCACTAGCATGTGATAGAACGCTTCTAGCGCGAGAATCATGTAAATCGGCAGCTCTCCTCCTCTGGCCATGGACAACATCACAAGTAGATAAGCCTCGCCGAAATCATGCTACTTTGGCCAATATCCAACCCGGTGAGGTGTGGTTATTTGAATTGGTGTGTAGTGGTCAACTTTGCTTCTTGAATTTTAGAAAAATGGAAAGGTTGCAAAAAAAAAAGGGAGAAAAAAAAAAGATGGAGGTTTTGTTGCTATTGAACAAAAATAGGGAATATGGACATGTGGTTGAAAAAAAGGCATTATTAGAGTGAGAATTTGTCTTTAAATTTGCATAAAATGGTATTTTTTGTCATTTTATAAGTAAAATATATTAAATATATTACTAAATTGTTGTTAATGAGCATGTACACATCACATGATGTAATTTCTTTTAACTCAGTTAGTGGATCATTACTAATAAGGGAGGTCAGTGCAGATTTTCATAAGATTCAGGGACCTCTGAAAATAATTTTACAAATAGAAGGTGTTAAGTGCAATTACGCTGAACCTTAGAAGAGATCAGTATAATTTACTTTAGGATAAAATATTTTATATTATCATTTAATAATATATACATATATATATATATATTTGAAATAATTATTATAAAAAATAAATAATTTTAATAATATGATAATTGTAAAAAAAATTTATTATTCTTTATTACTGAACATCTAAATTAAATTCACATGATTATATATTACAATTTTTTTTTATTATGTGTAATATTTGCCAAGCAGGGGCTCCTTGTGCTCTCTTTGGCCATAGATGCCTCAAACGATAAGAATCCATCGGCCGTGCATTGGTTAACAATTAAATCCTATATATTATATATATACAAGAAAATAGTTGAAAATTTGCCAGGGACAATGAAACATGTTTATATGAGCCCTTATCGTTTCTACGTAAAAAATGTGACTTTGTCTGTCGTTTGGTGTGCTTTTCAATTGCTAATTAATGGAGAAATATTTGGAGGACTTATTTTTTATAGGATATCGTATTGACTTACACTTTATTTACTATTGGACGGGGTGTGAATCTCACTTAAATAATTGAATGGGGTGTGAATCAACACGGTATCCCATGAGAAATGAGTTCCCCTATCACTTCTCTAATTAATGTTAAAGTTGATAGTTGTGCGTAATTACGGATATACAATATATGTATAACTCTATTGTGTGTGGATTTTTTTTTTTAGCGGTCAAACAGCGCATGGGTTTTGTAAGCCATGTATGATTCTTGAGCACTATAACGTGGCCTTATCTTTCAAATTATTGGGGTGTTGGATTTGGTTTGTTGAGGAAGCAAATACATTAGATCCATGAACATGGTAATGAGGTGGGTGCTTCATGCATCAGCCTTTCGATGAGGGTTCCACCAATTTATTTTGCATGTTCACTCCTCCTTTCCTGTGGAATTCCTTCCTGTATCATTTCAACATATCTTCCATTCAAAGGACAAAACTATTTCCTCGTGAAGTTATATAGAGGATTATTATTATTATTATTATTATTATTATGAAAGCAATTATGTTTCAAAAATGAACTTTTGATTGAAACAAGGGTATCTACATTTTCAATAAGGCCCTATTTTGCTACCTAGTATAAGGATTGATAAACAAATTTATATTATATTGTTTATTTTTATCATGTATTTGATGTGATGAAGTTATTTGATTCATTAATTTCTTTCCTATAATTATGATGTAAACTCATTGGGTCTGATGAGATTAATTTTTTATCAGGTTAAATAAAATTGGATAATTCTATGGAACCCTTGCTTATTTTTGGGATCCAAAACCCTTGAATACATGGACCAATAAAAAAATCTATGTAAATTTATAATAATGACATGTAAATTGTGATTATATCAATATTTAATTTTTCAAAATAGTATTTAGAGGAATAATATTTATAAAAAAATAATCTTTATTATTACTTTTATAAAAATATTATGCCTAATCCAGACTGTTTAAGTCCAACCCATGTAAGCACGCTAAATAAATAGATTAGTCCAATCCATAGTAAATGGTAACCAACTCGCATACTATTGGCTTGACCAATTTAGACTTAGCCCGTTTGGACCAACTAGTTAAATGGGTCAAGTAAACCCATAATAAATGTGAATAAGTTAGCATAATATTGGTCCAACCTATTTAGGCCTAGCCCATTTAGGCCTGTTGGTTAAATGAGTTACGCCAATCTATAGGCTATAGCAAATATTAATGAGTCAACATAATATTGGCGAGACCCGTTTAAGGATAACCCACAAACTTAAGTAGGCTAACACAATCCATTTAGGATCGGGCCATTTGGGCTTGCTAATTAAATAGGTCATGTAAACCTATAACAAATGTTAATAAGTTAGTATAATATAGGCTTGGGCAATTTAAGCCTAGCCCATTTGTGCCTGCCAATCTATAGAAAATATTAACGAGCCAACATAATATTAGCCCAATGTACTTAAGATTAAGTCCATAGAGTTAAATAGGCCAACAAAACCCATTTGAACCCAACCCATTTAGGCTTGCTAGTTAAATAGGTTAAGTCAACCTAAAGCAAATATTAACAAACTAACATAAAATTGGCTTGGGTCATTTAGGCTTAACCTATTTGGGCTTGCTAATTAAATAGGTCAGGTTATCCTATATAATAAATTTTAACAAGGTAGCATAATATGGGCTCAGCTTGTTTAAGTTTAGCCCACAAGTTTAAACAAGTCAATAAAACTCATTTAGGCCCAATTTGTTTGAGCCTAACCCAAATTCATCTAGACCCGCTAGTTAAATAGTTCATGTTAATATATAGCAAATGTTAATGACTAATAGGTCAATACAATATTGGTTTGGCTTGTTTAGGTCCAGCTTATTTGGGCCTGCTAGTTAGATGAATCACATCAACCTACAGCAAATATTAAACTTTTTAAAAGGATTGATTCATAATTGTCAATAATTAAATGTATAAAATTTTATGCAAAATATATAAATTATATGTCATTATATAATTAGTTCAACTTAGCATTGGTTTTAAACCCTTTAAATTTTCTTAGGTATCATAGAAACCTCTAATAAAATTCAAATATTTACCTATAAATTTATTGCAATATGATAAAATTCTTAAATAAATAAAAAATAAAAAAGGAAAATAATAAATCTTTAAAAAATTATTCCATTTTAAAACTTATTGTAATATTTCTATTTTTTTTTTTATCCATGAATTTAAGAATTTAAAACAAAAGTGGAACTAGCGGGCTCTAGCTCGAGTTTTCTATCAGCAAGTAGAGCCTACAAGAAAAAAGGCACATTAAGGCCCATAATACATTTGTTTGAAATTTTTTCATGGACATGATTTGTTTGAGGCCTTTTTTTTATTATTTTAAGTTCTAAAGAGCTCCTAGGGGAGCTAGGGGGATAGGGAAAGGATGCGTATGCAAGGATTGAACTTTTAATCCGACACTAATAATTCTTTGGCACAAAAATTAAGAGAGATATCACTTCAGTTACAACCCATTGACACTTGTTTGAGATTTTGAGTCTTAAATGGTTATTGACAAAAGAAGAGAAAAAAGGGTTTAAATGGTTGAGTAGTAAGTAGTAGTATGTACGTATGGGAGTGGGAGTGGACAAGAACATCGATGAGGCGTGTTTGCCATGAAGAAGCTACTAGCTATATATCTTAGGGGTGTAAATGGGTTGATTCCTATTAGATTTGAGGGAAAAATAAATCTAAATCGATTAATTTTAATTGGTTTGATTTGGTTCGAATTTATGAAATTTTTTGATAAAATCTAAACTAAACTAAACCAATCAAATTTGTGTTGAATCAATTCGGGTGATTAGATTATCTATTTAATTTTTTTTTCCAATTTTTGCCAAAAATATATTATAAAAAAATTCATAAAGCGTCAAAATTTTCATATAGGCAATTGTTAGATTTTATTCTAATATTTAAAGACTAAATCATTCTAATATTGT
Organism: Pterocarpus macrocarpus; assembly: GCA_031439585.1. Taxonomy (NCBI): domain Eukaryota; kingdom Viridiplantae; phylum Streptophyta; class Magnoliopsida; order Fabales; family Fabaceae; genus Pterocarpus; species Pterocarpus macrocarpus. The sequence continues at coordinate 3,150,265 of CM062515.1, read as the reverse complement.
CGTAAACGAAACACAAATATCAAATAATTGTCATTTTAATATGCTATTTTGTTAAAAAAAAAAAAAGAATATAGGGGGTTCGGTTAGGGTATCAAGTTACAAAAATCCAAATCTAGGGCTGTCAAATGGGGTGGATTGACCCGTTTAAGCCTGTAAAGGGCCATATTTTGGTAGCCTGACTTATTTAAGACTGGTCCACGATCTTAAATAGATTGACCTGGTTAACCCTTTTTTTTTTTTGCTTTTAGGTTATTAAAAATAATTTTTTGATTAAAAAAAGATAAAAATTCTTATTATTTGTTAAAAAAATAAAAATATCCTAAATTTGATTAATAAATTATATTTTTATTTTTAAATTGATACTCGTTTCCTAAAAAATAAAAGAAAAGAAACCAGTTTAACCCATGGGTTAAATGCGTCAAACTAAAAATACGTTAGTTTAAATAAATTGTTATTTTTTAAATCTAACCTACTTATTTTTGGCGATTAAACGGATTGACTTAATAGATTTAACCCATTTTGACAGTCCTATCCAAATTCAATGACCGAACCAAATATTGATTAATTCTTATTAAATCATATTTGATTGATTCAAACCGACTTAATTGATTCGGTTCAAATTGATCGACTTATCGAATTGACCAAATTCACTTAGACAACTATATTTAGGCTTGGCTTGTTACTACTTTTTCTTTGTTTCTTGATCTTTCCAACCTTATCCATTCAAAATTTATATTTTATGCTGACCCAAAAAAGAATATATACATTTTATAATATACAGAAATAAGGCGGCAGAAGAGGTTAAGGACGGAAATCCATGACCATGATGGAAGGCTGAAGCTTTGCTCAAGCCGCATGTGGCTGTGGCTGCGAAATTTGCGGGTACAGACAAACCCATAAATCTTTCCCGTCTTAACAAGGTATCAATAGTAGTCTTCACATTTTTAACATAATTAAATAATTATTGATAAAAAATTAATTAATTGCGAGGATATACACGTAGATGACTTGTGTGAGGTTTTGACATAAAAACTTCGTTCCCTATTTATGTAATGTTTGAAAAGTAAAACATTTTTCTCCCTTCTCAAATTTAAAAATTCAAAAAATGGTTATTTTAAATAAATAAATAATTAGCTCACATCCCATCAATTTTAAATTAAAGTAGCTTTTTTCCGTACTTTTATAAAATTCAGAGATACTGGTATTTTTTAATTATTTATGACTAAAAATTTGTTATATATTTCATTAGTTAAAATTATTAATTTTTAAATTTTTTTAATTATATTTAAAATCTATAAAATATATGATTAAATTGAAACCATTGAATGTAAAAAGATATCGACATCTTTATATAAAAAAAGGATACCGAAGAAAATCCCAATAAAATTAATATGTTTTTTTCAAACGTATCTAAGCAACTTCACTGGAAAAGTCTTAAATTTAAAAAAAAAAATTAACAAACATCCACCCAACTCCACCGGCAAACTTATATACGTTGTCACGATAATGGTTTCAAGTTGGTTAAAAATGTCTTAGTCCCTTTAAATTGGGTATCCTCTATATTTTACAAATATGCATCGCGACTCCTTACTCCTTGCATCGCGTCATAAAAAATTTGCAATTCTGGCATGAACATGTTTTGGGTGTGGAGATTTTGATTAGATAAAATTTTAGCTGAAGATGAGGTGGTGTTCTTGCCCATGGATTTCATGGCAGCACAACACACACAAACAGGATTTCATGTGAAACTGAAAAACAAATGAGCCAAAGCAAGTTTAATCCCCAATTATTTCCTGCGAGCGTTGCAAATTTTTTTGTGGGGTGACCATAGGTGGCCACTTGATCTTCAAGAAAATTTGAGGTTGTATTCCCCGAGTATTCATCTGCGGCCACCATAGTCTGCTCACTTTGCAGTTATCTATCTATAATTCATGTGGATCCTGTAATTGTTGTCATTCATCATCTCTTTTTTGACAAATTGATCAACAAAAAGAACATGAGCTCCTTGGATGACTAATTCCCAAATTGGACTTGAATAATAGAAATAATTGCAATGCAGGGGAACTGATCTGGGATGAAATTTTACTTGGGCGCACTGGTGGGGAGGGGCGATGGCAATGACTGGTTTGGGGATGGGGCACTGGTGCGCAGTGGGGTGGTGACACAAGGTTGGTCGCTGCCGGCAAGCAAAAGTTTAACTTGGAATCAGAGCGAGCGAGCGAGGATACTTTAGTCATTTGATATAGGGGTTCATGATGGACCCAAAAATATGGTCTCCAGGCTAAAACACGCCGATTTAGCCTACCTCATTCATCAGGAAAGTTGGCAATAAATAAAGACCCAGAGAGCATCACCATATCACACGTAATAAGTAATTAATCACTATAAATAAAGTTCAACCTATTTTCATTGTAATTTCTTTTTCTTTTGTGTATCATATGGAAGGTTCGTTTGACTGCTTTCGTTTTCTAAGGCTTTGAATTTTCTGCGCAAAGATAAGAAGCCAGCACAAGCCATGTGTCCCCACTGTCAAGCAGACACCCTCGCCGACTGGGTAACTCAACTAGTCAACAGAACACCTTTGGACCTTCACGTAACTGAGAAAAGAAATAGACTTCGTCATAATATTCAAACAAGCAAAGGGTATTCTCGTAATTCTAGGTTCTAGACAGGCCCTATAAATGCATGTGTACCCTTAGCGCTTGAAACGAGTGGGAAGCGAAACAAACTACGACAATGGCAAGGCTTGTTCTGTTGGTGGTGTGCGCAGTTTCTGCTCTGGCTGTGGCCTCCGCTCAGAGCGCTACCAATGTGAGAGCTACCTATAACTTGTACCAACCCGAGCAGCATAACTGGGACTTGGGCGCAGTGGGTGCATTTTGCGCCACTTGGGATGCTGACAAGCCCTTGGCATGGCGCCAAAAATATGGCTGGACAGCATTCTGTGGGCCTGCTGGGCCTCAGGGCCAACAAGCCTGTGGCAAGTGCTTGAAGGTACGTATATGCATATAATTCTAATTAATTATTGGTTTTGCTTAAGCTGTTAAGCATAATATAGTTGTAACTAATTGGTGATTGGGATGGGGTGTTATGGCAGGTGACAAACACTAGAACGAATGCTCAACAAACTGTGAGAATTGTTGATCAGTGCAGCAACGGGGGCCTGGACTTGGATATCGGTGTGTTCCAAAAGCTGGATACGGATGGTAATGGGAAAGCTCAGGGCCATCTTATCGTCAACTATGATTTTGTTGACTGCGGTGATTAAGCTACTCTCTGGACTTTGTAGCTATCTAGCAGGAATGATTCCTGCTGGTTATGATTATCTTTTATAGGAATAAACCAAATGATAAAGCACGGTGCAGGTGTTTTGTTTCTGAATAGCAATAATTTTCTGAATAATTAATAATAAAGTGGTGTTGTTACTTGTTATTATGGAATTGGAAGGGATAGTTACAGTATCGATTACCTTAATTCGGAGTACCATTGTGCATAAAGACGCAAGTATTGCTTAAATCTGAATGTGTGCGGAACTTGGACCTTTTCTTTTTCTAAAGTCAGATTGGTCCGTACGCAATTGTAAATTTAGTACTCTGTTATTTGAATGCATCAAGTACTCCCACATTAACCTGGTATCAGCTTAAAGCTAATAAGTAGTCCAGGAACTCTCAACTTACATTTTCTATTTTTAAATGAGGATTGATACTGAATCAAGTTATTTTTAGCTCTTTTGGAAACAAATAACTATTCAAAACAGAATCATCTTGCGAAAACCTTGATAAAAAAAAAAAAAATGCTATATCAAGGAAGATTTGGTTGTAATAAAATTTTTAAATAAATACAAACGACATTAAAAATACCGAAATAAGATATTTTAATTAACACGATGTTAGAAGAAGCTAGGTACGGTGGCGGTGTTAAGCTTCAGGAAGAAGAGAAAAGTTAAAAAATTATATCATACTTTTCAAACGAACAAATTAAAGGTGTTTTCATAATTTTACCATCTAGATAAGCTCACAACTACATACAGGGAAGAATCAGCAAATTTCAGCAGATCTTCTTAAACGGTGCTCAATCAATCCAGTTTTACAAATGCTTTTTGGACTAAACTTCAAAACGGACCCTATCAATTTTTCTGCAGGACAAATTAATTGTTAACAAAATTAAACTAATAAATTGATCCCTAACCATTTAAAATATCAAATAAATTAGTCCTAATAAAAATAAATAGATAAATTAATTTTTAATTTTTTTAAAATCAGATAATTTAATATGTAATCTTTCAAAATCAAATAATTTAATCTTGTTGAATAGACTTGAGAAAATAGCTAAATTGTTTAATTTTGAAAAAATTAAAAATTAATTCATCTATTTATTTTTATTAGAACTAATTTATGATATTTTAAAAAATTAAGGACCAATTTATTATTTTATTTTTATTAGGAATTAATTTACTTTACATAAAAATCGATAGGAACGAGTTTAGATTTTTATTCTACTTTTTGTTGAGTCCAACATGTCAAAAATAGTGATACTATTACAAACGTAGCGGTGTCATACTCCCTTAAAAAGGAAAGTACGAGTGTTAACCTTAAAATAACTCCAATTCATATAATAAGTAAATTTAGTTTTATAATGTCGATTATTTTACAATTTAGTTATGAGTTATTCCATAACCTAATCCAAAAGATCACCCAAGAATAGCTCTATTTGGTCAGCCGTTATCAACTTTTTCTTTTTTTTGGTCGATGGGTTTTCAATCTATCATCGCCCAAAAACCTTTGAACTCTTTGTTTCAAGGCCTTGTGGGCCGAGTTTTTGGGTCTGAAGGAAGGGCTTATTAAGTCATCGAGTTTGACTTGCTAGCACTTGGACTTTTCATGCCATAGGGGCCCAATCTTCTACAACGTCCTAAACACGGATAGTCGGTAATGACTACAACACGTGTGTTGACCCCCAAAAAAATAAAAAAGACTACAGCACGGTATATCGTAGCTGTATAATTATGATCATTATGCACATTTGTTGGTTGGGACAAATGTTTGAAATCCGAAATTCCTTGAGTATATGATCGAAGTAATTCTTATAATGGAATAGATAATCTTTCTTCCTGAGCTAAAATGTAATTTATAAAGAGTAGAGGATAAAAATCAGATTTAGGGTGCTCTTTTCGAAGTTTTCTACGTATTTGTTGCACTATAAAAAAATGGAGTTCCACACACAATATTATTGAGTAAGGTTATCTTTTTTATGCATTGCTGCATTCATATTTTCAAAGCTAGCTGCTACGTACGGAGAAGGGTTAATTAACAATCGTCATACTTCATAATTAGATCGCGTCCCTTGCAATTACATTAGCTGGATGGTGATGACATTAATTAATTGCTCCAGACAGAGTCCAAATCTGGTATATGCTGTGTGTCCTTTAATCTCATGCGAACGATTTTCTTGCCATTACTAATGACGAGTTTGGATTCGCGGGGCGTAAAAGGTACATAAAATAGGAAAAGTTGAATTACAATTCATATGCAATATTTTTTAATACGAATTTTAAAGTAAACGAGGCATGTCCGAATGAAATGAATAACACTTCGAAGTATACTGCCAGAAAAAGTGGTGGCCCTTAAAGATAGAACATCAAAGAAATAAACGGATTTCGTGCCCTCACAAATTTATAAATTATAAGCCTAGTAAGTAGTAACATTTCAAGGATTTGGTAATCAAGTTTCTACTGTAGCTCTGCATCTTGTGCCTTAGTATACGGTTGAGTTGATGATCCGTCACTTTGTACGCATCCACAATTACTGCATAACTATCATCTATTAACGAGGGGTGTTATTTATACATGTTTTTTATATCTAATTAGATATCTACTCATAAAGTTAAAAAAAATTATAAAAGAAAAAAAAAATAAAAAAGCAAGAAAAAAGAGAAGAGAAATAAAAAAAAAATGTCAAAATATGCCAATAATAGGCATGTATAAATTATATTTTTCAACATAAGTTTATTAATGTGCGAAGTACCATTTGTGTATGAGATTGTTAGGCTTTTCTATCAACATCTATACATGTAAGCTAGCCACATCATCAAGTTTAAGCGGTTAAATTAGTTTAATTGGCAAGTCTTTAAGGAGTTTGCCAAAAACTTGTGTGTAAATAACAGAATCATAACTAAAGTAAAGAGACGGCTTTGTGACGATATTTATTTATTTACTTTTTAAGGTTGTGCAAGTAATTTTTCTCATTTAGACACCATCAATCAAGCATTAGCTGGTAGTTTTAACTGAACAATTTGTGCAACCATATTTTCATTTTTCTACCAAAGCAATGTCGCTAGCTTAGCTTTGTTTGCCACTTTAACATTATTTACCTATAATTAAACGATCTGAATTGACTTTCGGAGATTTATGATTACGCGAAAATGTTTAGGCGCGGCTAAAACTTTGGAAGAATACAAGTTCCGTTGCTTTCCCCCCGAGTCTTGGATGGAAATGAGGGGTAGTATTATTTGTGTTCAGTTTGAAACTCATTTCAAGAGGAATACACTAAGATGCCCCTCAATTATTGTTGGCAAAAAAAAAAAAATTATTCTCAAACAATAGTTACGGAATACTTTAATATATCTACTTCAAATAAATTTTAAAAGAGAAGTTTTATTTATACCATTTTTTATTATGGATATCTAGATATCTAGAAATAATATTAAAAAAAATTATAAAAAAGAAATGAAAAAATAAAAGAAGAGAAAAAAGAGATAAATATAAAACGTTAAAATATATCAATTAATAAGATGTAAAAAAAACATTTCTCGTTCCAAAATGATTACGAATATATTTTTGAAACACGGGTGAGCATGAAAGTGCAAAGCGGTAACAATAGGGAGGGGGTGAATAGTGGAAATCGTGTAGGGGCTAGTTGAGGGGCTAGAAGAACAATAGTCAAACGATCATGGCAATAGGCGCACAGGGCACACACAGTTGGCGCAAAGTCAAGTTCGGTAAAACAGTATCAAACAATCTAAAAAAAGAAAAAAACAAAAACAAAAAATGGAAGCTCAAGTTAGCGTCGCGTGTTTGGGTAGCGGATATAATCGTATACACAAGACAGGTACACAAACCGGAGACAACACAACACGCACGGCACGAAAAGCGTTGGTGTTACTTAGTAGGAGAGACTGTGGTGTAGTTAGTCTTATGCTTTTCCTCTCTTTTCTTCTCTTCATGCTCTTTCTTTCTTTCTTCCTCCAACAACAATAGCAACAACATTCGACGTTGACGCCTTCGGTCTCCGAAATTCAACGTTAATTATTGTCGTGGCAACAGTCCAGATCCGCAGTTTCGAGAGGAAGGGGGATTGGAACGAGAGATGGTGGCTCAGCAGGTGGTGAAGGTGAAGCGGCAGACGCTGGAAGCATGCATGACATGCCCTCTCTGCCATAAGCTCTTGCGCGACGCCACCACCATCTCCATCTGCCTTCACACCTGTTCGTCCCTCAACTCTTAATGCTTTTCATTACTATTCTTTCGATCTGGGTTTCTTCATGCCATGCCATGCCATGCCATACCATGCCATGCTGCGCGTATCACAATCTCGATTCCTTACTTGATTTCTGCCCTTATTGGTTTTGGGTGTCTTCGTGTTCCGCGTTTTCACCCTTCTTCCTTATCCTCCCTTAATTGATATTCAATTTCAATTAGCTGGATTTTCATGATTTCGGTTGGCATTCGTTTACTCTATTCGTCCGTGTTCCTCGGATCCTGGTCTTAATTATATTATCTCATAAGTATTTGCTCTTTATTGTTTACTCATTTATATAACACGACGGGAACGTTAAACATGGTTTTGTTGCAGATGGAGCGATATCGTCAACTAACATGATACATTCTTTCTTCTTCTTCTTCATCATCATCTTCTTCTTCTTTTTAATTTCTATGGTTTGACTCATCGGCAATGGAATCGGTTTAAATTTAATTGTGTCAGTTCAGTCTTCTTGCATCGCTCAGCTATTCTCCTATTTTAAAGTATAGATATGAACTCCGAAACCGAGGTGATATTATTATTTGTCGTCCCCATCTTATTACTCAGACAATCTTTTATGAACTTATGCTCAAATGCCAGCACTATAAAACCCTTTCTTCTGGCACGTTGTCAAGTACATTTTGTTAATCTTGTTGATACTAGAGAACTAGGACAAATAATTTTGGTCACCATAATAATGTCACTCGGTGCTTTCTGAGTTTGTTCGCCTCGCTAATATCTGTCCATCGGATAATCTTAATGGTTAATGCAGCTTCTTGACGAGGTGTAGATGGGATGGGATGGAATGTAATAATATGTTGATTTTACAATTCCAGCAGCACTTCATATTTATGACATTATTGAGCTGTACATATGCACTTTTGGAACATATTCTGATTGACCATTTCAAGTATCTTTTTGTGCAATACATTGAACATTGAACCCTGCAACAGTTTGCAGGAAGTGCATATTTGAGAAGCTTTCAGATGAGGAGGCGGATTGCTGTCCAGTATGCAATATTGATCTGGGCTGCCTTCCGGTGGAAAAACTCAGGTTGGTTGTTGTCCGTGATTGCTAATTTAGTGTAGCAATTTGTGTGACTTGCAACTTCTTTGAATTGGCAAAACAAAACGTGCTGTTGGAATGCCTGGCTGTGAACATATATTAATATCTGTTTGTTCAGATAAGCTGCTGCTTCTTCTTCTGCATCGTTCTCTCTTAGCGCCCATCTTTGTTTGCAGAAGAGAACACGCAGTTACAGATGTACCAATGCATCTGATCAAACCTACAACTTTTAGTTCTTAACTCTCTTCCCTTTATTTATTTTACTATGTATTTCTGAAATTTCTAGTTAAGTTCCTTTTCTTTCTTTTATTAGGATGCCTACTTTTCCCCCTAGCTTTAGAAATGTTACTATCTGGTACTTTCTCCCAAATCATAAAGTATTATTTGTTGAATCTGTATTGAACATTGTAACAGATAACTGTAACTAATGACCTAACATAACCATTTGGACACAAAATTTTCATTTAGCAAATATTATCTGTTTTATTTTGTGAGGCATCCTTCTACTTAAATTGTAAAAACTGCCCATGGCTTAGAATTGCATTGAAATTGCATCTTACATGTGCATTTCATCTGGTTCTGGTATATCTTCTTCATTAACAAATAAATGGAACATTCCATCTGCAGCATCTGATTTTTGGTGAAGACTGATGTTAATACTGTAGTCAATGTGAAAATCCCACTCAGAGTGAGGTCTTCCTCATCTCCAAGCATATTAGAACTCCTTTTGGTTAGGCCTGTCTTTAAATCTTGAACGACTTATTCTTAAAGAATTGCACATATAAAATTGTTTCATAGAACTTAAAATTCAGATGACTTTTTTTCTGATAAGAAAATTCAGATGACTAATAGATCTGTTCATAAATAAAATGTGTGCTTGTTAATTATCTGCAGGCCAGACCACAATTTGCAAGATATTAGAGCCAAAATATTCCCTTTTAAGCGAAGAAAGATCAAATCCCCAGAAGTTGTTCCTCCAGTATCCCTGCCAGCAAAAAGGAAGGAAAGATCACTTTCATCATTGGTGGTTAGTGCTCCCAAAGTTTCAACTCAGACCGGCCTTACCGGGAAGAGAACAAAAACTGGTACAAGAAAGGCACCCGCTTTACGTGGATGCAATTTTCTTCTTGAAGAATCCATAAAGACAGAAGAAACATATGGTGAAGATAATCCGGTAAGATCAGTCTCTCCTTCATCAAAAATGATTGCTCAAAATGAAAGTCAGGCATGGGATATTGGACACTAGGACTTAAATTACTTATCTATTTTTGGTTGGACTTTTACTTGATGCTTCATGGGATTCGTGGTAGTTATGCCTCTGTTTCACGTGATAATGGCCATGCATGAATTATATTGTTATAGGATTCATCCATCACCGAGCCTTCTAAGAAGCATAGGCCCAATGAAGATACACAGAACAGTATGGAACTTACAGAAGGGAAGACTGATCTTTGGACGCCCTTGAACTGTCTTGTTGAAGCTGCCAATAGAACAAAGTCCTCCAGATCAAACTCACAGGGGACTCCTTATGCCAAGTTAGAGTCTCCAACTACTCCTCGTGGTGGACTTGACATGTCTGAAATTACAACCAAATCAGACCCACCTACTTCTGTCCAGAGTGAATTACACATGCCTAAAACCAAAAACAAGGATAATGGACACAAAAAGTTCGGAGATGACAAAAAGGTAAGCACCTTGCCTTCAGGACCAGTGAAGCGAAGAAGGCTGCGTCCTGCTGGTCAGAAAAGGGCAGAAGCATCTGAGATGTCTGCCTCAGGCCAAGTCATGCTAGATACAACAGGGAGCAGGTGCAACAGAAAAAACAGTCCTATTTGGTTTTCATTAGTTGCTTCAGAAGATCAGTAAGTTACCTTTTTGTATACAGAGATCTTATAAATCATGAAGCGTTTATCTTCTTTGGAACCTAATGTGTTGGATTGATGTTATTATTCAGGAAAGGAGATGTCCCCTTGCCACAGATCTCAGCATGTTATTTAAGAATAAAGTAATTCTTTCAACTCCCATTATTTTTTCTGCCTGTCTGATTTTTTTTTTCCCTCTGAAGTTTTTGTTTGACTTTGTAACTTAGCAACTGTAACTTTGGCCTGTGAATTGACATGGATTTTGTTTTCTTGGTGCCAAAATTCTGCTAAATTTCAGTAAAAAGATACAAATTGTGGTTTTGACTGTTCATTCATAAAAGGAATTTCAAAGCTGTAGGTCGAGTTGAAATCAAGTTTCACTTTAGCTAGGTAAACATCTAAATTGCAGATTAAATAGCAACCTAAGAGAGAAAATAAAAAGACGGCAGACATGTGAAAGATATATGTATCTCCGATAAGAAATTCAACTTTTCAATAATATAGTCTTTCCTCTCTCATCCAGAGTTAAAAGTTCACTTGTGTTTCTTCAGCTTGTAACATCTGAGTTTAGACATACTAGGTTTATGTCTATCGAAGTTGGATACTTATGCACTCTGCCTTCTTGATCATAGTAAGTATGTTTCCCCAAAATTTATGTTGTAACAAACAACTCTTTATTCTGTGTAAAGGGATTCCTCACCCTTGCTGATGTAAATGGCCACAGAAATGGTGGCAAAGACTTCCACTCTGCATTCTAAGAAAGTTTAATGTTCAGGTAGCAAATGGGGCAAATCTCAGTTAATTGAAACTTAATTGTCAACCAATTTGCTGAGGAGAGCTATAGGTTTAGAGAACAGAAGTTTATATATATATATATATATATATTTTGCTTCATATTTATAGTTCAATGGATGTACAGGAAATATGTACTTATACTCTTAAACAACTTGGTTTGTATATGATTTCTTTTTTTTTCCCCCTTTAAACATATGCCAAACAGGCCGTAGAAACCACAATAGCTGACTCATCTTGTTTCCTTTTCTCATTATTTTATTATCACTCTTGTAAGATTTCCTGTTCTTCATCATTGTACTCGTTTCAATTTTAAGTTATTATGTTACTCTGTGATTTATGCTTATTCAGTCGCTAAATGATTCTAAAACCTTTAAATAATTAATTGTGCTTAATGAATAGACCTTTTATCTTATGGTTCTCTTTAGCCTTATTTGAATTAGTCTGCTTAGAGGTAAACATCAAAGATTATATTGTGGCCTTGTGGGACCTTATTTTGCGGTTATAGTTAAGGAGGAGTTGGAGCCTTTTTGTTGTGCTTATTTTGCGGTCATAAGCATGTAATTCTGTTTCTAATCTCATTGCAGGGATGGTACTGTGCCTGTCTCATTTATTCAAAAGTACCTTGCAAAGAAGCTTAATCTAGCCAGCGAAGCAGAGGTGAGCTTATTATACCTGCTAACAACTAATAATGGTTGCTATTCTCCCCCCACCCCCCTTCCTTTCTCTCCTTCTCGCTCTCTCTCTCTGTTTCATGTATTCTAAATTCTTTCTTTATCTTTCTGCATTTGTCTTTGGTTGAAGGTTGTAATTATGGTGAAAATGCTTGGGGTCTAAATTTGCTATATGAATATAAGGTGTCTAGTGTCTACTTCGTTGTTATCTGAGAAAAAAATTGCTCCAGGAGGCCAAACTAGTGCTCTGAGGAGCTAGAATTTAGGGCGTGTTTGGAAATTGAAAGATTTGTATTTTTTTCATGATTGAAACAATAAATTATTCAAATGCACAAGTATGCAGCACAGTACCCCGCAACTATCTTGTAGTTGTTGGTTGATGGCCTGATTTCCAGTTCCATAAGCTATGTGAACCTCAAGTACCTTATAATTTGCAGGCTTATGATTTGAACTTTTTTTTAAGTTTTGGAAGGAAGTTTGCTAACCACAATTTTGATTCTAAATGAAAAAATAGTTGTTTAAATGATATATATACAAGAATTTGCTGGTTCATCATTGGTGGCATGGTTTGCTGCTGTTTTCTACAGGTGGAAATAATGTGCCGGGGTCAGCCCGTGCTGCCATCTTTGCAGCTGCATAACTTAGTGGATCTGTGGTTCCGCACAGCATCAACCTCAAAAAAGATACCGGCATCTGTTGGCTCCTCGGCTAAGGACTTTGTGATGGTTTTGTCATATTGTCGAAAGGCAGTACCTCGTTGAGATTGTTTTCCATACTACTCATATTATGTTGCCTCCATTACTTTGCATAGATATTCAACTCCTTGATAAAATTATCTGAGATTTTCATGCTTAGGAATTTGTTCATTTAATTTATGCCATGTTATGAATCTTGGTAATTTGTTTTCCTCATAATCTGATAATATGTACCATCCAATTTTGCACCATATGCTTTAGCTGCTGTTCTTCTTAGCATTGTGAAATATTTAGTATTATCTGTTGACCTAATGATGTTTTCCCCTTCTTGAGAATCAAAACAAGAGTGGTAATAAATCAGTAAAACTGTGGGGTACCCTTCCTCCCTCAACCCAGAAAGAGATTTATGGGGTAACCGTGTTAAGGCTTTGACCGTGCTACTTTGCAAAACCCGTTGTGGGAACTTTAATGATGCAATTGGCAACACAAGCAAAATACAGTAGTTTTTTTTTTTTCTTCATGTTTTTAATTCATATGGCCATATCATCATATCATGTGAAAATTAAAATAGGCACGAGAACTTTGATATTTGAAAAAAAAAAAAAATTAGACACAAGAACATAAATTAGATCTTATAAAATTTAAGAGAATCATATCCATATAAAGTGCATATATGACATGGTTAGAAGTGAAAAAATATAAATCTTTCTATATGACATGGTGATACTGATACGTAAAAAGAAAATTACAAGATCATTGTAATCCAGCAAAAACACCTTTCACATGTTTAGCAGCTTCATCATGCAGTTTGACGTGCTTAGTCAGCTGTTTCATGAAATGAAAATTTGCCCAGTGTTTTTTTGAAAAAATAAATGTACTGTATACATAGTACAACAATAATTATATACAAAGATATATGTATGTAAGTAATGATGCAAAAAAAATTATAATGACAGTATATTAAAATTAAATTATTTTATAAAATGTTTTAGACCAAAATGTATATTATAATTTTAAAAAGGAAGATTACAGTTCTGTAATATGAGTGTTTTAAATCTTACATCTCTAAAATTTGGCACAATATGATAAATAGCCAGATTACGCTAAAAACATAAAGCAACAAAGAGCCATAGACGGCAAAAATATATTTTTAATGCTCACCTCTCTTTTCTGCTATTTCAATAAATGCACTAATGCTGCGACAAAATTCAAAGATTTGAAACAACCAAAACCTTTATAATTAGCAAGGTATCAGTGAAATTGATAACTGACTGACTGTACGAGAGTACCTCATTACAGGGGATAATAACACTTTCTTTTTTTTGTTTTATTGGAAGAGAAAAAAAAAGTATTACATTAATAAGGCTGCACTATCCGCAATGTTCGAGTCTCCTCTCCACTACATGACAATGGTAAAGGCCAAATCATGAATTTTTCTCAGCTGTGCCATGAAATTTCCTACCGGCTTCCGCAGCTTCCCTGTAACACAATGAGATACTAATGACTTTATTTCCTTGTAGTGTCTATATGCCAACAGTGTTAATAAATGAAATAGTATGAAGACCTGAACGCATCTACAAGCTCCTTATTTTCAGGATCAAGCTTTACTCCCTCATAAAAAGCATTTGCAGCTTCATCAAACTTCTGCAGCAAGGATAGCCAATTAAAGTTTTAGAAATATGAATCACATATCCTGTGCTAATGTGAAGGGGCAAAGGATTTATGGATAGCATTCATGCCTGCAACATTCTCAATGCTGCCCCTTCCCTATAACAAGCTTTTGGCCAATCCGGTCTTAATGCTCTGCAGGCCTTTGCATCAGCTAAAGCATGCTCAGCTTGACCCAGCCTAATCCAACAAAGACTTCTATTGGATAGCAAAGTACCATCAGTGGGGTCCAGATCAATGGCCTGTGAACACAATGCAAATAAAGAAAGGAATTCATAAATTGATCTTCAGATAAAATGAAGACACAGGCAGTTATTTTTCCCAAACTATGCTAGATAAGCATGCTTGAGCAAAATAAGTACTCAACAGATGAAAACCACAGAACAGGAAGAAATTCAAGAGTCAAATGAGATATCAGCAGGCTTTACTTGCGTATAAGAATCTATGGCCATGTTATAGTCTTTCCTTTTAAAGGCCTCATCCCCTCTTGATTTTGCTTCTGCTGCTCTCTTTTTGACTTCAGGTGCCACCTAGATAAGTTCAGAACAATTATGACAGATACAAAGATAAACTACACACATTAGCTGAAAGTTCAGAATATCTTTTTTTTTTTTTTTTTTTAAAAAAAAAATTTATTATGTTCAAGATATAATGAAGTCATTCATGTGCAAACCTAATAGCTTTAGGGAGAGATGGCTCATGACATATTATAACAACAAACATTGTATCACTGATTACCTAATTGGCAATATATTAAAAACTCATTTCAACCAGAAAAGTTTAAGCAAGTAACTTGATATGGTACAATCAACCAGAAGAGTGATAAACAGAATCCAAAGATAGGACGAATGCAATGGCAAACAACAAAGATAATGCAGAACCTCTGAAGCAATAAATTAACAACTAAAAAAGAGACAGAACAAGAGAAAAAACCTTTTTGATTGAATAAACATAATTGAATTGGACTTACATATTTCTTCTATGTTTACACTGTGTGTGCAGCTATAGACATTTTATAGTACAGATGTAACACTAATTATAAAAAACATACAGCTAATATACAATTAAGAAAGGACATGCACACCTCAGGGACATTTTGCTCCCGAGAAACAGTATCCTTGGGCTGGCTAGTTTCTTTGGCATTTACTGACTCATCCTGCAAATTGACCTTAATACTTTAGTAATATAAAAGACCAAGAAATCCACTTTGTCAAACAAAATGCAAACAAGCATCAGAGAGCACTAGGTGTATATTTTTAGAACCTTGAGAAGACTATGACTGAGATTATATGATTGAGTAGATTTTTTGAAACAGTTAAAATAATTGAGAATATTGGTAATGACAGAAGTATATAGAGCCCATTCTTTGATAGAGGACGGAATCTAAGGTAGTTGGCTTGTGCAGAGGGTATATTTTCTGTTTCCTGACACTAAATTTGTAAAGCTACACTAAAATTCTAGGCCCTCTTCTTTGTGACAAAGTAAAAGCAGAACATTTACTTCTGGACAACCTACAAAGATACAAGGCAAGTACTGGTACTTTAAGAGAAGTATGTAATTATTGCAAGCATGGTTTCAGTACCTGTTGCTTCTTAGTTTCAGACTGCATATACTCAATTATCCCATCAATAGTCCAGGTAGGAACAGTATCAATTTTGGATGTCAAGGGGAACAATATCTCAACAGCTCCACGATTGCCCCTTGCAGCTGCAACCTGTATTGGCTTAATACCATCCTGGATGCAAACAGATGTCAAATTTTATTCCAAATATTAATGAAACCAATTGTTTACCACAACAAGAAGCACTGCATGTGACAGTGACAAGCAAAGAGACACAAATAATATTGATACTGAAAGTTTGGAAAGATCTTGGAAACACAAATAAAAATGAGACTTTTGTAATCTTAGGAATAATCAGTGGACTCTTAGCAATATTTTGTTGGCAAATAATTGCTACACTCTTAACAGTAGAAGTTGATGAGCCAAAAAGATAACACGACTTATCATCTGACTCACCTCATCAGAGACATTAGGATCAGCTCCAGCTTTCAATAAGCAATTTATAAGTTCCAGACTTTCATTATCAGCTGCAATGTGCAAAGGAGTTGCTCCACCGGCAATAATATTCACTTTAGCACCTGCCTGCATACAATAAAATTTCAAATATAGCAATATCAATATGGATGGAGCACAGGATGAAATATACAGGAAGAAGTAACATCTTACCAACACAAATACCCACAAACTGATACATCCATCTAAACCACTAAAAACCAATTTTTCAAAAACAGATGTAATGGGAAGGTCTTTGTTAACTAACTTATAATGCAATACATTCCTTTTGAATAAAAACAATTATCTATTTTCTTTCTGTAGATTAGATATCAATTGCAATAGTTAATTTGTGTAAGTCTCTCTATGTGAGTGTGTAGAAACTCTTTTACCATCCCATGGATAAGAAAAAATTTCCCCCCAAAATCCACATTCATTTGGATGGCAAAAGAGACATCTTTCAAAAATTTATTGTTCAACAAATACAAGGTTCAATTCAATCCAGCTTTGTATAGCTTTGAACATATTTTTACCTACATGAATCCTCCTTCTGTGTCTCATTACTGAATATATATATATATCCCTTCCATTAGCGATCTTTCCAAGTACAGTTTTGTAATACTAGGCTTATATAATTTGAAATAACTGATGCTTAACAATATAGAACATGGCAATAGATTTTCAACTTGATTGCCTTGTCATACGTAAAGTTGATAATTTTTTATGGCATTACTGCTCCTGCAATAAGTCACTTAACATCAAATCATTACTTGTGTCCGTGATTCTATGAAGGATGCTAGTTGTAAACATTCATCCATAATCTACATCACGTATTCCACCATATATACCAATAAATTTTCTACCATGTTAGATTATCTATAAAATTTTGTACCATGTATTCTACCATTCTGTGTTTTATAGATCCAAAACATATATATGATATAATTGATTTGCTGGCCATGAAATTCACGTTGACAAGTTGAAAAATTGGAGTATGGAGACTGCAATCTAATTTAAAATTACACGTAGTAAAATGACAGGACAAAAAATGGCTATAGTGAAACTATGAGTATTGCAACGGAAAATAAGGAAACTGAAAAGAAAACAGTACATAACCATAAATATTAAGTTGGAATGATGAATAAATGAATGAATTGCACTGTCAGCCATCTCTTGCCAAACTCCTTTTTAGGAGCTGAATTAATTTGTGTTTCAGTTTAAATTAAGCATTTACAATCCATCAACAACTAAAAGTTTAAGAAAGGTGTGGAACCTGAATTAGCAGCTCTAAGCATGCCAGGGAACTAGCAGCCACAGATGAAAGGAGTGGGGTAATACCATCATCAGTTTCAGCATTAGGCTGAAAACAATATCCACAAGATGAAATGGAAAAAATTAAATTATAGCTGCTTCACTATTAGAATAGTTCTATTCTATAAAATATAAATCACGAAAAAAAAAATAATATCTCATTTGAATACAGCATGCTTATGAAATATAATTTGTTAACCACAGTATGTAACAAGCATATTACACATAAAAAAATGCACTATAGTTAAAATGTGTTCTGAAGTGCAAAATGTATTGGGCAGCCATGAATCAAGCAAGAAGAATAAATTAATCCTAGGGTCATTAATCCTAGTGATCTACGCAAACAGATATCAATAACAAGGAAAATTGGTAAAATGTGCTGATTACACTAATTAATGCATAGAATTATAGGTGTAGAAATAAGAAAAGAATTTCCGCTACTATAAAAAATTGAATATTGACATGTTGAATGAAATTATTTTTTTTTTTTTCATAAGTCCAAAGAAATTAGTTTTTGTAAAAAGAAACTGACACTAAGGGTTTGTTTGGGAGTTATATGGGAAAGGAAAGGGCAAGTATCATAGGAGAAGGAAGGGTAGGGGAAGGAGGGACATTAAAGGGTTTAACCCTTGGCTTGGGAGTTAAAAATAGATAAGGGAAAGGAAATGAAGGGTTTATGAAATCCTCCATTTTGCGAAGAACTCTAAAAATCAAGCAGAGGTGGTTTTTTGAGAATTTTGAAGGATTTATAAAAATTCTCTCATTTCCTTTCCCTCCTTTTACGAAACTCCCAAACAAAGGGAAGATATATATTAAACTTTCCCATTCCCTCCCTTCCCCCTCTAAATCTAACTCACATGCACCCCCTAAGTGATACTCCACATATCCAATTAAATGGGTATAAAATTCCTTGAGAAACAATAAAGGTCTGATTGTGTAAAATTCCTGAAGACAGAGTAGTTGGGAGTACCTCAGTAAATTATTTAGCATCAAACCACCAATCAACTATATTATCAAAAGCAACAAAAGATAACAAATGTGAACCTACATTTGCACTGTGTTCTAGTAGAACACTGACAGCAGCTTGTTGGCCATGACCAGCAGCCCAAACCAATGGTGCTCCTGCATCACTTTCTAAATCAGGATTAACCCCTTTAGAAAGCAAATGATTGAGCAGCTCAGTATCTCCTGCAACGAAGCAAAAATTACAACAAAATCAGAAGATGAACAGAGCAAAGGAAACGAGATAGCGAAGCTTAATAATACTTTTCTAAAATCACCTAAAGGAGAGATCATGAAAGCAGATCTACAACTAATTCAATCTCTTGCAAAAGCAAAAAGAAATCCAACTACAAAATAGATAAAGAAAAAAGAGACAATTAGAAAGTCAGAATAGACCTATCGCTGCAGAATGGTGCAAGGCAGTAGCCCCTAAATTGCTAGCTATGGTAGGATCAGCACCACAGTCAATGAGATATTTGGCAGTAGCAGTGTGTCCCTGACGAGCAGCATGAATAAGAGCAGTCTCCCCTGAAAATTAATAGCATATTCAAAAAGTTAGCAACTTGCTAATCAGAAATTAAAAATAAAAAAAAAGCCCACTAAAAGGGTATTCAAACATATTAATTGTAAATATAAATATTCCAGATATATATGAGAAACACACCATCCTCATCTTTAGAATCGACATGGAGCTTCAATTCCTCCAGCAAGTACTTGCAAACCTCGGTTTGGCCTTCACGCGCCGCAAAATGCAGCGCTCCTCGCTTGTTTGCATCCTTAATTGACTCCACTGTTTTTGCCAAATCCTTGCCCTCATCGAGCTGCGTCGCCAAATCTGCGAAAGCACGCACAGATGGGAAAGTTTGAAGGGCAAAAGCAATGATCAGATCAGAGAGAAAGGGGGTTCTTAGTTCTTACTCTTGAGGAGATCAAGATTGCCAGTACGAGCAGCGTTGAGAAATAACTGAACTTTCTGCCTCACTGCATCGATTTCAAGAAACCAACACAACCTTTTAAACTAAACTAGTGTGCGAATAACAATAGCAACAATAACAAACTTCATCAACAAATAGAGAACGCGAGAGAGAGAGAGAGAGAGAGAGATGAGACCTGCAAGAGCGTCGGAAGCATCGGGAGCCATACGATTGGAAGTCGCCAACTTTTGGACTCAACACACACTTGACTTGGCTTCACTGTGTGAGTGACACTGTGAGAGTGAATAACAACAAGCTTTCTTGTGGCTTCTGGGGTTTATTATGTCCCTTCCAATAAACCCAAAACCCTTTTTCTACACGTTGTCGTTGACGTATGTTTGTCTCCAATGTTTCCTACTTAACACGCCAAACTCCATTTTTTTTTCTTCCGCGCGCGCGTGTGAAAATTACGGAGCTCTTTTTAGTTTTAGCTTTTTTTTTTTTTGGAATTTAAGCACTTTTTTGTTTAGGTTATGATTATGGTAATGCATATCAGAGTCCAAACCAATTCATAGCCCAACTTGATCTTATCCATTAGATCTGAATTATTTTTCAAAACTTGCAGGAACGCAGAGTTGGTAGAAGTAGTTAAATGTTTCAGTTTTTAATTAGGTGTCTTAAATTCAAGTTTTAAAAATAGAAAAAAAAATTCTAATAGAAAATTTAAAATCTCTATAGATCATTAATCGAGTACCCAATAATAGGATCTAGTGAATTGGTGGACTTTATTCCAAAAAATTTTGTAAAACTTGTTGACCATATATGCATAAGCTTTCACGAATTTTTCTGCCACCAATAATCCAAGAATCCGGAATAGTAGAATTCTTATTGAATCCAAGTTTTAAATTTTTTCAGCATTATTCTTGAATGATTATATTAATTTTTTCGTTGTTCAGCTCTTCATCCCAACATTATCTTTTCTTTATTCAATAACTTCTAAATTTATCGAAATATTTTTAATAGCATTATCTTATTTTATTAACCTCTCTTATCTATTACTGTTACTATTTTATTGGGATTCCTCATCTTGATTTTTAATTTTCATATTTTCCAAGTTATCATTATCAACTACTTATTTAAGGATTTATATAAAAATAAATAAAATAGTAAATACATCTTATCAATTAATTAAAAATTTACAAATAAATGTGAAAAATAATATTTTTCATTAATTATTTAAATATAAACACAATCATTTGAATTTTTATTCTCTAATTATAGTTATTATAAGCAATTTTATTTTCATATAAATTTAATCTATTTTAAATCTAATTTACTTTTTAAAATTTGAAGGCTTCCCCTTCCTTTAAATTAGGATAAATCTTTCTCTCAATTTAAAATTTTGAATATATATATATATATATATATATATATATATATATATATATATATATATAAGAAATGTGTCTCATAAAAGTGGCATCCTTATGTGAGAGACGAAAGGAAGTATTTTTAGCCATTAGATATAATTGAACAGGTGTGATTAAATGGCAACTAAAAAGAGTCATGTGACCCTAAAACCTCATCGAGCCTTCTCTAAAACCTCATCCAGCCTTCTCCTCTCACTATACTCACGCCCCGCCAACCCGCCTTTTCCTTCACCGCTACAAGCATGTTTGTTTTGGCGTTGGTAACCCCAAACGCGAGTTACAAGTCATTGAACGCAGCAACATTATGTTTGGGTGTTTTCACTTTTACGGTGCTTCAACGGGTTTTATGCTTCCAACCTAGGTTTGCACAAAAGCAACTATTTGTTGCTTTCACGTCCACTTTTTCCCGTTGAAAGTATTAAAGGTTAAAGTTGATTTTTCAATTGCCACTTTTAACCTTTTACTAATATTAAGCAGTGATGATAAATTAATATTAGATGAATCTATTTTGTTTGTTAATTATATATTTTACGATTCTATTAATTAAAATTTTATTTATTGATTTTTAATACAATTATATTATACACGTTGTTAATTTTTTGTTTATAATTTAAGACTAGCATATGGAGCTATTTAAATAGTTTGAGAACAATATATATTTATATAATTTTATTTATGAAAATAATATTTATATAGTTTTATTTATGATAATATTAATATAATTTATTTAAATTTAAAAAAAAAATTAAATTAAAGGATTATATTAAAAATATAATATAACATTCATATCTATTTTAGTAATTATACATTCAAAAGTAATTTTGAATAATATCATCAAAACAATATTTATTCTACAATAATCACTTTTAAAATAAAAATTTCTAAACATAAATTACATTGACACTAACTCACTTTTAACCAAAATTAATTTTATAAAATCAAGTTTGAGCAACTCCCGATTGCAAACTCTAATTCAGACACACACTACCTCTCTTCTCTTACCACCCACACCACTGCATCCTTCCTCCATTACCTACCATTACTGTAGCACATGCGGCCATCGTCCACCGCAGGCAGTAGGTCCCTCAACATTGACAGCAAGACAAGTGCAGAGAGGGTCAATTTCGATCCCCAATTTCTGCAAACCTCAATGTCGATAAGAGTATAGGGTCAACTTGAAAAGCCGCAAATTGTATTGCTTTTGATGTTTTGGTTGTGCACGTGATGTTTATTTCTATTTAGTTTTATTTGGGTGAAAAAAAGTAATCAGAAAAAACAAGTGGGAGTCATGTTGAATTTGATTGACCACATTTTACAATCCTATATACTTTCATATGTGAAGGAGGTGGCCTCAATCCCATTGGATAAAAGTGCTCTCAATAGCAATAGTCCTAATTAGTATACATCGGGTCATCCTTTTGTTGGAACTATTCTCTATTTGTTAGTTTGGCAATTTAACGATTTAGTTTTTTTTTTTATTTTTTATGAACAAGTGTTAGATGTATGAGTTTCTTTTCTTTGATAATGGCTGTAAGTTGTTTCTAATATTATTCTAAGTTCAACCATTATATCTCGCTCATAGCTATTAAGCTATATTATACAAAGTGGAATATATAATAAACGTGGTGTATTATGTTAATTAGTCATAATACAGGCTGCAAATTATTCATTCTTTTGTATAAGAAATCAGGTGCATTATTCGTTCCTTATGTAAATTGGAACATAGTTTAATAGTTGTACACGTTATTCTCTACGCAATAAATATTCAATAACAAGAGAAAGAAAGAATTATGCAATTTCTTAAATTTCTCTTTCACCAAAGTATGCAAAATTTAAGTTACATCATGAACTAGGTCCGCACTTACAAGCCTAACCAAACAACAAAAAAAGGAAAATTAAGATTTCAGCTAAATTTCCTAAGAAATACAATGAGGATGAAGGCACATAAAAACCAATCTCAATTTCTATTCTTTAGCCCTTTCCCATTACAGCCTCTATTATTCTGCCTAGCATACTCTCTACTATCAAGCTTTTGAAATACTAATGACCACCCTTAACTCTTTGCAATCTTCATCTTTTTGCATCTCAACGTTATTTGCTTCAACATATGTTGTGACATGCACCACATCCTGCCTCTAGCTTCAAGGATGCTGCTTGCCTGCTCAAATGGGGAAAAAAAATGGAAAAACAAGAACTTCAAAAATTCTTGCAGCTATCAATATGGTTCAACAGATATTACACAATATTAGCAATGAGTTTCTCTATAGATAACTAAATTGGTATGCAAATGGTGGCTAACCTATTATGAAAGTGCATCAAAAAATCCTAATTTCAAACTGCAGTAGCAAACCATATTAGAAAAGCAATTTCACATTAGTACTACAAACATAGCATCCTAATTTCAAGCATTGACAATACTGAGTTGTCTAGAATGAACTTTGCAACTCTGATGCTAGACACAATGAGAAAAGACCATCCATGGCCTCCCAAAGTAGCTCTTTGAAACTGTTAGAGTTGGAATACAAATCAGTGGTGGCTATAACTCAGCAGTTTTGGATTAAGATGCTTGGGTCTTCATGAGGACCATTTCTTGTTATGCAGTTCATTCTCAACGTAATGATAATTATATAAAAACTCCTCCTTTAAAAGACAATTTTAAAATTCAAACTATAGACATTATTGATAGAGTGCGAATACCATCATAAACTGCTTGCGGTGGATGGCATTCGCACAAGAGTGGAGGAGGAGGTTCGCCCAAAAGTAGGGCACCCTATCCTGCCATTGACACTGAGGGTCCGGCTGCTTACAACGGACGGTGGCTGCATTTACTGCAGCAGCGGCGGTGGTGGATAACAGTGGGAAGGTGATGGTGCTGGTGGCAAGGGAAGAGGTAGTGGCATTGGGTATTGGGGATGGTGGGGCACAGGTATGGTGAGAGGAGAAGGTTGGATGGGTTTTTCGATATTACATGACACTTTTTAGTTGCCATGTATTCATAACCATTCACTCAAATCTATTGGCTAAAAATACTTCCTCTCATCTCTTACATACGAATGCCATTCTTACAAGATACATCCCCTATATATATGGAAAAATCACGTTAAGACTTTAGCTATGAGCCTCTTTTTACACGATGTCCCCCCCTTTCTGTCTCTCTCTTTCTTACCACAAGCAAAAACAAGTGAAAAATAACACATTTTTGGGATGTACACACTACACACAAATAATACATTTCATTTGAATTTGAATTTATGGCGAAGAAGAAATACATATCCCTATGTTGTGGTATTTGCCAGTGGCTCAAAATTGTTTACATGAATAGACCGCTGGAGAAACAGCTGCACATCCAAATATATATGTATAAAACTAAAAGACAAATAGGTAAAAGGAAAATGGGGCGATTGATTAGACTATTGCACAATCTCTAACCAATATTAGAATTGGAGCCAACTGTTGAGTTTGTTTAGCTCCAACAAAAATCCCCAAGGAAATCTGCACAGTTTTTTTCTTTTTTTCCTGATCTTTTTTTTTCGTTTTTCTTTTTTTTTTAAGTGGACCAGAAACGAGAATTAAACTTGAAGGTACTCCTCTTCTTTCTCTACTCATGTTCTTTCTGGTTCTTGTTGCTCTTTGTGTCTGCATCTATATATAGAAATCTTCCTCTGTACAAAACATCCCACACTTTAATGAGACTGCATTATTACAGAACAAGCAACCGCTTGAGCCCAGTGCCTTAACTTGGTCTTTACGTGTTTAGGGTCATCCCCTGCACCATTTTCACACAGCGAGAGCTTCATTAGCAAATCGCAACACATAAAACCCATGAACACTTAAAAGCATTCATGACTAATACCAATGGATTAAGTTTGGCTGAAATGTTTAAAATGCATCAGTGATAGATTACGTACGTAATTTATAAAGAGGGTATATAATATATACACGAATCATCTTGCATGCACGCCTATGCATATACTACATACAATAACAAATAATGTTACACAGATAAGAATAAATAACTAGAAGTTTTTACCAAAATTTAGAATAATTGTATAAAATAAAGTGACCCGAGTACCCATATAATAATCAACAAACATGCCATATTTAAATAAATTATGAAAAAAATTCTAACTCCCCAAAAATCAGCTTATGAGAAGAGAGTTATTTAAGTATTTATAAAGGTAATTTAAACCATATCCTTAAACTGACGTGAAACTCTATCAATAACAAAAACAAATTAAGAACACTTATTATCATGGTGCAATTAATCATCACCTGGGCTACAAATCTTCCAAGAAGCAGAGTCAGAAGTGATTATAGGGCCGCCAAAGGATGAGGAGTGGGCACCGAGGGAAGAGCCACGGCTATGGCAATGAGGGGTTGACACAGGGCTCGGTGATATCTGCCTGTTCACCGCGAAATATAGGTCGAGCGCCGGCAACGTGTTGCACAGTGTCTGTCCATCTTCCTCGTTGAACCCAAACCCTAATTCTATGCACCCTTTGAGCTCGTTGAGGTCTTCGTCCGTAAGGTCATCGGAGTCGTGGACGCTGCTGCTGCTCCGCCTCCGCTCTTGCTGGAGAATCTGGCGGCGCCTCCTCTCCCAGGCGATGTCGCCGGGCGTTTCCCTCATCGATAGCTGCTTCGACATACGCTTCCTCTTCTTCCACGCCGGCGGTGCCACCGCTATATCTTGCAACTCGTCCTCTGATGACTCACACAAAGGTGATGGTGATGATGATGATGATGATGATGATGATAATATTGACTCGGTAACGGGTCCTTGCTCTTTTTCGCTAGTTGATATATACAAGGGACTATACATGCATATAGCCATAAGGGAATTTATTTATTTTCTTAATTATTTTTTGTTTGTTGAAGGGAATGAAAACTTTAGTTAAAATAAGAAGTAGATGAGATGTTTGGTTGTTGGTGGTGGTGATGATGGCGGAGGCAAGGAGGATCTGCCTTGCCTCGCCGTACGTCGTGAAGGGTTGATTAGTGTGAGGGTTAATAATTTGGTAATGAATATGAATGAATATGGTGAAGTGGAAAATGGAGGAGGGCAATTATATAGGAGCTAATAATGGCGTGTTTATTATGGTGTATGGTATTTCACCGTTCGTTTGCAACGGTCAGCAGCAACATTCTCGCGTTCAATGAAGTAAATATGGGAGGATAGTTAGGAATATTTAGTAGGGTATATTCTATATGTTGTGCTTTGATTGAAGGGTGAACCTACATTCGGGTAAAAATCTACGTCATAAGGAAGGATTTGCTTACTTAAACCATGTCCAAAATTAAGAGGGTTCATTGTTTCGTTCCACTAATAGCACTGAAACTGATAATTCAGTTGCCCCTGAAGTGTCATTGCCTGTCTTTGTGTCAACTGCCAAAGTCTATCTATATGTGTGAGTGACGGAGTCACTATATGCAAAAACCAATTGCAATTTGAGGAATCCCATATATATCAAAATAAATAAAATAAGATAGCAAACCAAAAGAAAGTTTATGTCTTTTAAGTGGTAGGACACTAGGACTTTTATTTTTTGTACGGCTTAATTTCTTTGGTACAGTTTTAAGTGATAGAGCTTACGATTACTTAGAATGTAAACTAGTCATTTTATTCATTGTATTATTGAAAATAAATTTTTCAAAGTGATTTGACCTTTAGATACCATCACTATATTAAAATAGTCATTTTTCATGAACAATTTTACTATTTGACTTTTTTTACCAACGGTAGTGCTTACATATGATATTATTGTCATTTTTAGATTTGTTATTCAAATTCTTTTACCAACTAAAATAATTTTATTAGGTGTATTATAATTGATATTATTATTACGAATACACATTTTACTTTTCAAGAATTTTATTATATGCTGTCATTATCACTTGATTAAATTTTCTTACCAGCACTCAGTTATTGTTAATATTTTTTCTTTTATAATTCACTATTCTATCAATTTATTTTTTTTAAAATTAGTTACACACATACCTTGTCTTTTTTTTTTTAATAAAAAAAATTACCGTTTCATTGTTTCCTTTTAAAATTAAATATATTTGATGATTAATGTTAGATGAATCTCCAGTAATAAAATTACAATAACGCTATTTTCGTTAAAACACACTTGTTTATATGACTCATGCTGACTTGCCACGTCTTAGCCATTATGATTAAACTAGAACAGATTCTGTTGTAGTTAGTTTGAATCATCCTGAGAATATACGATGCACTTGTTCCTTATCCACCTCGTTTCAGTGTGTGTAATGACAGTCTGTGAACAAACTTGACAACAAATTAAATTCTAAGGGGAATCATATCTAATGCTAAACATAGCTTATGCTCATCGATCAGCTACCTGTTTCAAATTCAAGCCATGTGGTAACCAATCCAATTCATTCAATCACGATTCTTACTCCCCACCTCCCATTCTTAACTATGTAAAAGAAAAATTAAGATAAAAACAAAAGATTCCAAAATTGGAATTATAAACAAAAAAGATCAAAACGAAGTCCTCATTATACAAAAGAGAGCATAGAAACACTTCATTTCTCCCTTCTTACCTGGTTTGGTTACCTCCAACCCAGGTAGGTCTTCCTCGAGTCTCCATGGATTAGAATGGCTTAAACCAACACCAACACCCCATCATCAGATTCAGAGCACAAAGCAAAACCAAGAAGAACTTTCTTCTTTCTGGCGTACAGGAAAACCCTTCTTGTCTCTCTCGTCACCCGTCATCTTTTCCTGTACGCCATATAACGTGTGTCCTTCCTTTTCTTTATCCTTTGCATATCTTTCTCTCCAGCCATGCAAACCAGTGCAAGTCTCTTGCCCCTTTGCCTTGTTTGTGTCATTGTTTTGTCGAATGCCATTCATGCATGGAGCCAGGCCACGGGGTCATCATTGATCTTGGGTTGTGGCTTAGATGAAGGTGGTGCCAAAGATGCTGATGGAAGGCAGTGGAGCCCTGATGACAAGTTCTTGGCAGATGGCAGCAATTCCATCACATCCAAAGCCTCCTACCAAAACCCTTCTGTTTTGTCTGAGGTTCCATACATGTCTGCAAGAGTTTTCAAATCTGAAACAACATATAAATTCCCTGTCCAACCTAACAAGCGTTATTGGCTAAGGCTACATTTTTATCCCTCTCTTTATGGCAATTACAACCCTGCTGATTCATATTTCTCTGTGGCCGCAAATGGGATTACACTCCTCAGCAATTTCAGCGCCTCAATCACTTGTCAGGCTCTCTCACAGGCTTACATTGATAGGGAGTATTCCCTTGCACCTTTGAATTCTGATACTTTGACTCTTACCTTCAAGCCTACTGATAAGCATGATGGGACTTTTGCTTTTGTCAATGGCATTCAGCTTATCGAAATGCCTGACTTGTTTGGTTCTGCTGCATTGGTAGGGTATTATTCTAACCAAATTGTGGATGTTAAGAGTTTGCATTTGCAGACAATGTTCAGACTAAACGTCGGTGGACAATATATATCTCCGACACAAGACTCTGGCCTAACGAGGATGTGGTATGATGACACACCTTACCTGAATGGTGCATCCAATGGTGTCACCAACCAAGCTACCAAGGACGTCAAAATCAACTACTTGACCTTGCCACAGTACATTGCTCCTTCTGATGTTTACTCTACATCAAGATCAATGGGGAGCGACCAGAATGTCAATATGGGCTACAATCTCACATGGATTTTCCAAGTTGATCCAAATTCCATGTACCTTGCTAGGCTGCATTTCTGTGATTACTATTATTCCAAAGTCAATGAGATTGTCTTCAATATCTTCCTCAACAACCAAACGGCACAAGCTCAAGCTGATGTGATTGGGTGGACTGGAGGTAAAGGTGTGCCAACATACAAAGACTATGTGATATATGTCCAAGATACTGAGGGTGATGAGCAGCTTTGGCTTGCTCTACACCCAGCATCGGATACAAAGCCACAGTTCTATGATGCCTTACTCAATGGGGTGGAGATATTCAAGCTCAATGATACAAACTTGTCTGGCCCCAATCCTCAGCCTTCAGACATGCTCATCAAGCGTGAAGGGGAGGGAAGGAATTTCCAAACCCACAAAGCATATGATAAGACCGTTGTTATTGGTGGAGCCGCTGGAGGTGCTGCTGGTTTTGCCTTGGTGGCTGCAATATGCGTTGCTGTCCACCACAAGAAGAAGAGAGTTCCGGGATCACAGACACACACAAGCTGGCTCCCCATCTATGGGAATTCACAATCAAGTGCCAGCAAATCCTCATCTGGGAAGAGCTTTGCTAGTGGCAACCTATCCGCCATGGCTCAAGGTCTTTGCCGCTATTTCTCCTTACAAGAGATAAAGCAAGCAACCAAGAACTTTGATGAGCCCAATGTCATTGGGGTTGGAGGATTTGGAAAGGTCTACAAGGGTGTCATTGATAATGGAATGAAAGTGGCAATTAAGAGGTCAAACCCACAATCTGAACAAGGAGTTCATGAATTCCAAACTGAGATTGAGATGCTTTCCAAGCTGAGACACAAGCATTTGGTGTCCTTGATTGGTTTTTGCGAGGAAAATGATGAGATGTGCCTGGTTTATGACTACATGGCTCGCGGCACCTTTAGGGAACATCTATACAAGGGCAACAAACCTCTATGTACTCTATCATGGAAGCAAAGGTTGGAGATCTGCATTGGAGCTGCAAGGGGGCTTCACTACCTTCACACAGGGGCTAAGTACACCATCATTCATAGAGATGTCAAGACAACTAACATTCTCCTGGATGAAAACTGGGCAGCCAAGGTTTCAGATTTTGGGTTGTCAAAAACCGGTCCAAATATGAGCAATGGCCATATTAGTACCGTGGTGAAGGGTAGTTTTGGCTACTTGGATCCTGAATACTTTAGGAGGCAACAATTGACTGAAAAATCTGATGTATACTCATTTGGGGTTGTCCTGTTTGAAGCTCTTTGTGCTAGGCCTGCTTTGAATCCTAGCCTTCCAAAGGAACAGGTTAGTCTTGCAGAATGGGCACTGCTATGCAAACGAAAGGGAATACTGGAGGATATCATTGACCCTTCTCTAAAAGGAAAGATCAATACAGAAAGCTTGAAGAAATTTGCAGACACTGCTGAAAAGTGCTTGTCTGATATTGGAGTTGATCGTCCCTCCATGAATGATCTGTTGTGGAACCTCGAATTTGCACTCAGCCTGCAAGAGCACCCGGATGGTTCAGCTCACTCTTCGCGTGTTGATGATAGTGAGTTTGAAGAAATAAGCTTGAAAGACAACAACGACATAGCAAGCCATTATAAAAACCTGAGCCTTGGAAGTGAGCATGAGCTTAGCCAGGATTCAAGTGAGAAGTCAACTGCCATCTTCTCACAGTTTGTCAATCCCACAGGGCGATGAAGACAAGTGCTCTGGATGACTGTTTTGCTGAATAGTGGAGTTTCAAGGGAGCCAAGGAATTCAAGCAATTAAAACAAGCTTTTTGCGTTGCTTCAAAGTGTGTAATGCTTTGATTGCTCCTTTCATTTGTTGGGTTTCTATCCTCTCCTTTTCTTTACCATGTTCAACGTGCCTCTAATTCATAATATAGATATTATATAATTTTTTATTTATAGTCGCTCGGTTTTGCTTCAGCAAAGTCCGAATATCATTCGTGGCATGTATCTATAGTCCTGTATAGAAAGCACTCGGATTCGGATAACTTGCTTGCCTATTACTATTATTATTATAGGGACTGTGATTCTTACTAGAATTATAGTAAACCTCAGTTTTTTTGTTTGCTTGCCTTCTAGTTGATTTATATTATGTACCAAAAATGCTGTATAAAACCAAAAATAACCTAAGCTCCTCTAGGTTAACCCATCATTCCCAACACAAGATCATAATAAGAATGTAACAAGAACTACAATGCGCTGGCAAAGAAACCAAATAGTGTTAAATGGTCAGTGAAAAAAGCGACAACAAATAAACTGTTAGGGAAGATAGGTGGGAAGCAATACCAAAGGGGATGCTATTGATTTCTTAAAGAATACATTGAGGGACTCAATTATTATCAGTTACAAAGAGAACAAGAATGCTATTTCTCTCATCAAAAGATACAAGTAAATTACAATTATGTGTCATATTGTGATGTGGCTGTTGAGGGAGACGAGGCCCCTTTTCCCCTAAGGGAGAGTTTGAATTTCTAGTTGAATCTTCCGTTAAGACCCACTGACGTTACTTTCATGGGGTTATCCTTTGCATGGATATGAAATCAAATCTTCCTGAATTTTCTGTTAACCAGAGAAGAGACCTTCTCCATGATCATGAGCACCATGGCCTACTTGGCAATTTCGTATAGTTGTGCTTCATTCATCTTTTCTTCTGACCCCAAACCTGGGAATTGTCCAATATCATGGCCTTCCAGCTGTTGAAACTCTTGATTTAAACCCACAGCAAACTCTCCAGGGTCAGTTCCAGGGCTTTGAAAATAGTCTGCAATCTGCAACCCAATTTTAAACAACAAAAATATATTTTCAAAGCACTTTACAGTAGAGTAAAACTGAATTATGTACGCTGAAGATGTCCAATTAGCATATTCTTTAGCATTTTATCTTAAAAATTTTTTAGGCAAACAAATGACAGAAATTGACAGGTCAAAGTGAAAGTGGCATACATGGTTAGCTAAAGCAATTCCACTTAAGACTGCTGACTCTATATTAGAACCTAGCAGCCAATCACCACATATCCCAGCCCTTCCAAAGGGATCAAAGATGCAAGGAATTCCAGGCGTATTAGTAGGAAGAGCTGCACCCCTGCAAATCACAATAAGATACAAGTAATCTTCAATGAATTGTTTACATACAATGTTGTAGGGATACAGATATGATATTTTAGGTACTGTGGAAATAATAAAATGTTCTCCCAGCTGATTTGTTGACGACTGAGCTGTGGCTGAGAGCAATTACACAAGAAATGCAACCGAGAGAGCAAGTGTATTTAACATTTTGATTGTCAAGCACATGTATCATTTGAGAAGTCACATTATGGTCAAATCAGTTTACAACTTTTCCGTACCGCTTCCCATATGGCAGACTCTAACCTACTAAAAGTAACCACTAATATTTTATATTTGCTCCCTCATCCTCCATCTCAACTAAACTTGATCTGATCCTATTAAGCTGATTCAAGAAAATTTCTAATTCTTTTAATTCTACTAAACAGCTTGTTTTCTCTTGCGCTTCCCTTTTTCCCCTTATTAATCCAGTTACTTCATTCATAGGCTGTATGCAAAATAAGCATGTTGAACTTCCTAGTTCCTAGTTACCATATTAAGCACAAACAAGAAAAAGGCTCTCAAACCCAATTTAGCCGAAATTGTGGTAGTATATCTCAAAGCAACTAACACCAACACTTTAAGATCTGACTCTCACCATAACTGGAGCCTGGTATAGACGGGTTTTGGAAGTGACCCTTTTGATAATCCAAGGGCAGCCTCAACACCCGCTAGCATGCCTGCCGTTACCTTTGCTGCTGTAGCTGTAGGGATGTTTTCCTGATAAACAATAATAGCTGGCTCAATTTTCAGATATTAAACATGGAAAGAAAAAGAGAAAAGGGAATGCATGCAATACATGTCAATAAAAAGTCCTAGTCAATGCATGACACTACGTAGGTTATACCCCTTTCAACTGTAATTGTAGATAAGGTAATGACATATCTTTAATATTTCTCCTCCATTCCCCCAAGAATATTGAACATACACCTAGCCAATCTCACACTTGTGAAACTAATTCGTATATCATAGTATCAAACTCTATTGAAAATTCAACCACGTACCTGTGGAACCTTGTTCTGTTTTCCATAAGCAGCAGTGCTCAGAAAGGTCCAACAGTGAGGACCACCACTCTGGGAACTCAGTAGTTTCTTGGTATTATTGGCCATCCATGACATCGAATCAACTCCTCGCACAAAAGCTCCTTCGAAAGGAACTTCTGTGCTGCCTGAAAGAGGAAGAGGATCTTCAAATGCTGCTAGAAGGGCCCATATTGAACTCAACTCCAATCTCTAACCCAATGGACAATACAACAGAAACAAGAAACACTATGAGATGAATATAACTGTGCCTTAGAAGTAAATGAAGCAGAAAAGAGTACAAGTTATATCAAATCAAATGAACTGAACAGGGGATTTCCAGGATTGACCTTCATTTGTTTTGCAATTAAAGGTAATCCTGATGTCATAAGCAAGCGATTTGCACATTTTCCTGTTGGCAAACGGAGCAGTAGTTACTAGAAGCCAAAAATCAGAAGAAGCCAAGAGTTGTGCACATATTCAGGTTACCATCCGATTTCAGAAAAGCAGTCCAAACAGACACCAGACAAGTATAAGCAGAAAAAATGAAGTCCATATTGAAATTATTTTAGCAAGGAAGCATAGATATGTTTAAGATTGACATGTTTAGTTACCATTGTGTGCAATAACAATTGCATCGAACTTGCCACAAGGTTTCCCATTTTCACTCAAGTGCCACATCCCATTGAATGGGTCCAGCTTACTGACCCAGCACGGTCTCACCACATTAACCATGCGAGTCTGCACTGAGACTTAGATTCTTAATCTTATCAGGCAACAACATGCAAACAGCAGCAAAAACTGAAATAATAACGGCAAAAGAGAAGGATTGAACAAATAAAGTTCACCACCACGGTTTTGTTGAATGCAAGAGAATACTTCTTAAATTGTTGAAGGCATTGATTGAATGAACATAAATATTTAAGTCTAATCACCTCGGAGAGTAAAGACTCGGCAAGGAACCGCATTCCATTAGTGGCTATATATCTCGGAGGAGATGATAGAAAAGGAACAAAGTGACCACCATTCTGAAGCTCTCCAATGGTACCCTGCCACTCTCTGACAAGACCCTTCTCCATCCAAGCATTAACCAGCTCGGTAAAACGTGAATCATTCGCAGTGAAGAACTGAGCCGCATGATCAAATATCAACGGATGAGGTTCAATGACCCTGGTTCCCAATCTTCCACCAAGACCATGAACACCCTAAAATTACAAACAATGTGTAAATGCACCCTCTATCAAGAAGAAGAAGAAGAAGAAGAAGAAGAAGGGGGATAGAGCACTGACGGTGTCGAAAACAGTGGAGCGAACACCGCGTTTCTCCAAGAAGGTGGCGCAAATGAGGCCGGAGATGCCACCGCCGATGATGGCGACAAGAGGGTCGTCGGAGAGTGGGGCGGTGAAGGTGACCTGCTCCTGGTTGAAGGTTTTCTTGAGAGCTGATCTTCTGGAGGCGCCGTACGATGGTTTCCGGCGGGTTTTGGAGGGAGATTTTTGGGCATTCACGGTGGGGAAGCTTTCGGTTTTAGTTTTGGAGGCAGAGGAACAGCTTGGAGCTGCGAACAAGCCAAATAAGGATGATACTGATACTGTGGAGCTGTTGAGGTTGAGAGGTTGAAGAGCAACCATGGTTTTTCGAAAGATACGGTCGAACACAACACTCGGAACCCAACCCCTCACCAAAATAAGCGCTAGATTTTTCTTTCAAGCCTGTCGGTGCATGGATTTGGATAATATCGGATGTACTGAATTTAACCAATAATCCCTTTATAATAAGATTAACCACTCGGGAAGTTAATTAAAAATTTAGGATTTCATTTTTTTTTTCCTAAAATTTATGCATTAATATTTTCCTTTATTTTTACATTACACATGAACAGGAGGGACGAGTATATGAACATTAGACCTAAGACAGTTTCATCAGTCGGCTTCTATTGTAAATGATATTTTCATTTTGATTTCCACTTGGGAATTGAAATGCCAATCTAATCGGCTGAACTTCTCGTTTGTTGTTCCCTTGTTTTTCACGCATCCAATAGTCTACAATTTCCTGTCGCCAAAATTTAAAAAAAAAAAAAAAAATAGTCTACAATTTCCTGAATACACATTGATATTACATTGTCCTTGTTTCTTTTTTCGAACATAATAGCGCTAAAACCTCCACATTAACAAATCGCATAGATATCCCCGGTTAACAAGTATCACATAATCGTAAATTCGAAATGTGTTCTCCAAATAGAAACAAAACGCCCAGGACGCACGATTGCCACTGATAAAATTGAGTTATAGCATCCTACAAAAAGGAATATATTTCATATAAATTTCCAGCACCAAGTCCCGGAGCAATCCGAGGAATATCAAAGTTGGTACACAACATATTACATCAATAACTATTTATATATAACATGATTTGTGCCAATATAACTTACAAAACAAAAACATATACACTTAAAAACAAACCACTTAAGAGTTGTCAGTCCGGATGAAAAGAAAATAAGGACTATTTTCGTCTCAACTGGAGGTCAGTGAAATCTTGGGAAAGCTCATGATTGGACTGATATGTCCGCATTTGTCTGCTCTGTGATTTTAGGGGGAGCTTTCTCTGTTTCCTTATTCAACTTTGGTCTTTCTTTGGTTTTGCAATTGGCATTGCTGTTGCGTCCAGTGAATTCTTTACTTTTTTGGGTGAGAGGGCCACCACTTTTGAGGCTACTACCAACGCTGTGACGTGCTCGAGTACAAACTTCAGGAGATGAGCTAACAGCATCACCACAGCTCTTTCTCCTGGACAGTTTTGGCGACTTGGGGCGAGTAAGTGGCAGCTGCCATCAAAGCAAAGGGAATGAGGAGTTTTTCTAACTTAAGGCCGTTGAAAAGCTTCTGTTTCTTTGACTTGGAAAGAACTAAAATGGCATAAGTACATGATAAGGCAATGATGTGAGGCTTTTCATGAATCCGCATAAAATGTTAGTTAGGAGCCACTAGTGAACTTGGACATGAATTGGTACCACAGCCAACGCTGCATCGTACTATCAAGTTGCATTCAAGACATTGTCTTACATTTAACACTCATATTAATGTATTTCATTCCTGTGGTCTATTCTTGCAAATTCCAAAATTCTCAATGTTAGTTTTAATTCATCCTAATTCCTAAAACTTTGAAAAGACATATGGAGAAGTGGAAAGAGTACCTTCTTGAGTTCAGCCTTAGGGGGAGGACCCTCATAATAGAAGCTTGGCACTGGTTTGGCTTTAATTACCAAGTTCTTTCTTAACTGCTTGATGGCTGCATCATCCTCTTCCTATGAGGGTTATTGTTAAATAAACGTCAAAAGTTATTATATAAACAGCAAATAAGTCAACCATGCAGATGGGCAGCATAAACCGTGGCTGCGGATTAAGAGCTAAAATGGTTCTAGCAAGAGGGGGAGAAAAAAAAAAAACGAAAAGCAAGAAAACAACATATGGGTGTGCAGCAGGCAACAACAAAAGACAGAGCACTCCACCTTTTTCCTTGCCTCATACTGCATTTTTTCTTCTTCAAGAGCTCTATGTTTCTCCTCTAACTTCTGATAAAACTGGATAGACAAATAAATGTGATGATAAGAACCCAGCCCACCTATTAGATTTAGCTCATAACATCAACTAGGAATACACTCTGGCTCAGAATTTAAATCAGAATCAATTGCTTCAGTAAAACATTACCTCCCTCCGTTTCTCTGCACGTTCATAGCATTTAAATGTAGGGGCTGAGCCTACAGTTACCTTTGATCTAGCTGTGCGTGCAGATGCAACGCTACTATTTGTGGTTAAAGAACAAATGATGGAATAATTTCGATATTATAGTTAAATATAAGTGAAATATAGTTCCTTTTTTTTTTGTGCTTTGTGTTCTTTTTTTGTTTTTTTTTTGGGGGGGGGGGGGTTTCCAAATAGTTTTTTATTAGAATTCATTATAGAACTGTTGGATATTTGGTAAGTATTCAGTGTGAAAGATACTAACTTTCTTCTAATATACCTAAAACTTGCCCTATTCAGAATAAACCATAAAAATGTTAAAAGTTTTAAGGATACGAGGATGCAAGAGACCAATTATCTTCATCATCATGGTGCTTCTTTCCATCATGCTGCAAAGGCTTCCCTGACGAAAAAGGTGAGTTTGGCTGAAAAAATGGAAACATTTTGCATATCAATAATCTCATAAAACACACTCACTCACTTTATCTCACACAAAAAATAGCAATATATGCAATTGCAAAGCATCCCTACAAACCATAAGAAATATAAGCAGGTAAGTTTTCTACCATAGAATTTCTATCAAATTAGTAAAATTTCCAAACAAATTAGTTTTTATTGGTATCCAGTTTGGCATGGTTGTGGTTTGAAGGGCTCCTTTCAAGACATTCAGTCTGAATTTATGTTGCTTGTATTATCTTGTATGGTATACTGGTTGAATTCCAAATTGACCCAGTGCAACCCATTAAAGTATTAAACCTAATCTCTCCTTAGCAGTTAGCAGGTACGCATGACTCTAATCATTTAAACCATGGCCAATCAATTATCTAAAAATTGTGCTTTAAAAGGAGTCTTATAGCAGAATTAACTATTTAAAAGGTGACAGGAGGGAAAACAATCCTCAGTCAGAAACATATATCATGCAAACAAGAATGCATCATCTGTTACTCTCAGAACTTCACTTTCTCATTAGTCATTTCTCAAGTAAATATAACAACTTTTACGCACAACAGATGCCTGGTCCATTTTGCATAACTGGCTCAGTTCTCAGAACACATGAATTTATTTAGTTCATACTTAAATTTGAAAAAGTGATGAAACAGCACCTGTGAATTCTTTGAGGAATTAGGCGAGTGCGTATTGTCAGCCTTTGGTGACATGTTCAGATCATTTGCAACAGCTTCTGTATCAACACTCTGTGTATGGGTGACATGCTTTTCAGTAGCCTGATCAGATGGCGGTGGTGCAGAGGGACTTGTATGCTCTTTATCTACTGAAATTGATTTTGCAGGAGGTGCGTTTAATTTGTTATCATCACCCATCTTCTGTACTTCAGATTTCTCATTTTTCTCCTCAGGCAATTCAGCCTTTAGCTTAGTACTTTTAGCACTCAAAACATCCTTCTTCTCATTAAGTTTCTCAGCAAATGACTGAGGTTCAGCAGATTCCTTTATCTCATGATCTATTGCTTGAACCATTGCTGCAATTTTGGGAGAAACCCGCACTCTATCACTAAAATTGCCATTTGAAGCTGCTATGGCGCCATTTGGCTTCCTGTCCGCAACCTGTATGCCTGTAACTTCCCTCCCCATGACACTGCATAATACTTTGGATAAGTGGTTCACGTTTATGAAGAAAATCCATGACTTCAACATCCAAAGAAGAATTTTAAATATGTCTCTTGGAACAAGAATAGGTGAAGAAGATTAATATAAAAGCCCTCTACAACTACAGCAATAGATGCCTTCTATCAGCCTAAAACATGATACACACAAAAGCAGGCAGATAAATTAAAAACCATGAGGTAGTGAAGAGATGCATTTCTCTATATATCCCAAACCTTAAAGAGGCAAGACTATGTAAAGACAAAGTGAGAAAAAAAAATATAGATTAAATAAAATTTCAGATATTGGTTTATAGGCATGCTCCATATGAAAGCTAGAAGTTATTCAACGCACCCCACCCCCAACAAAAAAACATAATAATAATGCAAATGCAGATAGATGACAATTAGCTAAAGTATAGTAAACAAAGGTTATTTGTTGTCTTTAATGAGAATTTTTTCCATCCACAAAAAAAATTAGTAAACAAATGTTACTTCTTCCAAATGAGTTTTAAAGGTTTGAAGTTTGACAGGTACAAAAGACACCAGAAACATTTTTTGTGACCAGGGCCAAGCTGATGCCCGAACGAGAATTAGTCTCACATCCGAAGGAGGCAAGGAAACCTCGTGATCTTACCCCACAAAAAAAAAAAAAAAAATCCAGAAGAGTACCCGGCTTGGAAAGAAAAATGGTAGCCTAGCAGAATCTTTGTTGATGTGAATAGGTATTTTATGTGAATTTGGCCATTTCACCAACCACCCTGAAACCTTTTAAGCAAAAAGGATAAGAAACTAATCGTTTTCAATGTGTGTTGACGTGGAGCCGGAGCAAGGGGTAAGAGGGGCCTTTGAAGGTATGATTCTAACATGGAATAACTGCAAAATCATTCGGAAGCGTCCACGCAAAATTTAACGGAGCCCATATCTATTTATATCCATCCTACTATAATAATCAAGCCCATTCAATTAACGTAACGTTTTTCGTTTGGTTCGATTAATCGAGAGAGATAAATAAACATTTAAACAACAAAAATTCACCATTTATTTCTTAGTCCCTTGACCAAATGAACCTCGAGCTTCGTAAAGAAACAGAGTCAGCAGGGGAAAGCTATCAAAATCGAAGATGAAAAGCTCAAGAAATTAAAAGAAGAAGGAGAAGAAGATCCTTATCCATGGAGCTAGCACTGTTTTAATATCATATCATCAGCAACAGTGAACAAGAAAAAAAAAAAAACAAAGCAAAAAAAATAAATAAATAACATAAGAAATAGCCTTCTTCCTTGCCAAAAAATTCACAAACAAAATTTCAAAACAAGCGTAGGATTATGACAGAAAGATCTCCAAAGGCAACACCGCCAACCACGAAAGATCGAGAGGCACATTGCAGATATTGGGAAAAAAAAAAAGCAGAGAGAGAGTGTGTGTGTGTGTGTGTGTGTTTTGGGGGGGGGGGGGGGGGGGGAGAAACGCACCACAATCTCTGTCGTAGTTGCGTTCCGATCTGACAAGACAAGATCTCGAGTCGAGCCCTTCCTTCCTTCGTTCTCCTCTTTGTTTCTCTCTCTGTTTGTTTGCTTTGTGTTGTTGTTGTTGTTGTTGCTGTGCTTTTCTTCTTTCTCTTCTTGTATTGGATGGTACCTACGTGCGAAATGGAAACAAATCCAAAATTTATGTAGTGTCTGTAGGATATTCCTTTTCTTTAGGGAGACCCCCCATTTTTAATGTCTTTTCTTTTAGTTTTATTTATTTATTTCTGTTCCTTCGTTGGTTTATGGTTATATATAGACCCAGCCATTTCACTTTAGTTTTTGTGGTTTTTATTTTAACTGCCTTTTTTCTTTCCCTTTTTTAATTTTTTGTTTAATTTATGTTTTCTTTTCTAGTGCTGGAATCGGCGGTTGTGACACTCTTTTCTCCGTTTGTCCGTGGATTGACGGCGTTAAGATGACAGTGAGGTTTCAACGGAGTGTGGCGTTAAAGTCAAATGGAAAAAGAACTCGCCTCCTTCCTCGGAGTCAAATCCAATCCGTAAAACGAAAAAAAAATGAGAGAAAACAAGGGACAAGCATCAAACAGTAGACAGATAACATACGTGTGTGGCGTGGGAAGTTGTACGATCCTATGCCATGTCCGTCAATAAACTGTGTTTGTTTGGAGGTTTTTTAAGGTAAAAAATTTTTTTTATAAAAAAAAATTGATTTTTATATATTTAAATAATTTTAAAAAAATAATATGCTTTCTTTTTTTTATAAAAATTGAAAAATATAGCTTATAAAAAAATTAATTTATAATTTTTTAATCATATATAAAATTTAAAATTTAAAATTATTTTTTTGAAAAATTGAAATAAATACACCCTAAACTTGGCAAAACCCACTCTTAACTTAGTAATGGATTAATTTGAAGAAATATCACTTTATAACATGTATGTATATTAATGTATTATTAGTTGAATATGATTAATATATATTACTATTAATTCAAATAGAAGGGTTCAAATTCTTTAAATATATGTTTCTAAATTTAATCATAAAATTCATTTATATTAAAAAAAAACACTATTAAAGGGATCCATATTTAAACATTTAACCATATTTTATAGGATTAGTCTCTTATCCATCAGAGGGAGTGGATGCTTATAACTTTTTTAATTAATTTAGAAAATAATTTTTATATTCTAACAACGTTAATCAATAAAAATTTAGGAAAGTGACAAACTTTAGTAAATAATAAAATTACTTTATATGATTAGTGTATAGAAATTAAAATAATAAATTTAATGTATATTTGTGTAAATAATCTAATAACACATATTGGTTGTTATTATAATTTTTATATTAACAATACAGATTAAATAAAAAATTTAATAATGAAGATTAATTAAAAATAATAATCAAATAAATTGAGAACCATTATGCGACAGAAAAGTTAACTTATAAAATATTAGTAGTCTGACATTCATGTATTTAACCTAAATTTTAATGTATTATGTATGAAATGCTTTAATGACTTTTAAGAAGTATCCAAACCACGACTGTTTTAAGAAGTATTTTATAATTACATTCTAAAGTCGTTCTATTCAATAGTATACAAATAATAATATATGAATAATCTTAATTATTCACTAAGTCAGTTGTCAGGAAAACAATAAACTTAACTTAATCATGTCAAAAAAAAAAAAACTTAACTTAATCAACTCCATCTTTGAAACAAGTGATGGGACACTAATTTTTTGAGATTGAAGCAATATTTTGTCTTGA
Source organism: Pterocarpus macrocarpus (assembly GCA_031439585.1). NCBI lineage: Eukaryota > Viridiplantae > Streptophyta > Magnoliopsida > Fabales > Fabaceae > Pterocarpus > Pterocarpus macrocarpus. The sequence continues at coordinate 3,108,840 of CM062515.1, read as the reverse complement.
TTCTACAAAGGGTGCCCAATCCCGTTGAGTCATTGACCTTTTGGCTACTAGTTTGATTTTTCTGGATGGACCTTTTCGCTGCTTAGTTACAACTTGCAACCACACTGCTTTACGTAATTGACTGTGAAAACGTGGGTCTGGGTGGCGAAAATTTCAGTTTTTAACGCCGTTACTCCACGGCAACTTCTAATTTTAATATTTCTATTTTTACAATATGCCTTCAAAATAAATAAATCAATCACTCAACCAAGGACATGGTGGGTGCCGTTGGCTCTGGCACCAAAACAAAAGTTTCTAGTTCTTTCTGCTATCAGAATCTTTTTGGAAAAGATTTTCCTTAACATTGTTAATCTCATGTCTAGCTATCTATTTTTTTCAACTATCTAAATTTAATTTAATGATATAAAACATTTTTTTTTTCGTGTAAATCTAGTTTGTATTTTGCACATTCTGTATCGGGCGTCTCAGACGCGTCACGGCGACCTCGTCTTACTGGTTGGAGATTCGGCAAAAGCGACAATTTTTGCCAATTGACGAATTTGCCCTTCCTCATGTGGCCCTTTTTATCCTTCCTGGCCATGAATGTCCCTCTTTTCTTTCTCTAATTTAAATTCCTTAATTAGTATCCCCCAATCGACAAACGACCTGAAACGACCTTTCCACTCCTGGGCTCACATATTATTGAGTTCTTTTCCACCCTTAAAATTTTGTCAAATATATTATTTAAATATTGATAATATTATTAAGTTTATTAATGATAGATGTATATATGTAAAGTGGCATATCAGCGCTATAATAATACATAAATTCTTCGAAGTAAAGCTAGAATTTTGGTTGTACGATTTTGATGGTTAAAAAGTTGTCGTCCATGCGACAGATTTTAAGAATCAATCTCTCCCAGCTTGTCCAACGCAATTAGGGATCCGGAAGAAATGAAAAGAAAAAAAAATGCAAAGCAACCTCTCTATCCTCTATTTTTTCTATTTTCTATCAAATTAAAATAAAGATCTACTAAGTTAATAAAAATAGCAGATATTTTAATTTCTTAACAAGAAAATTTGGATTTTAAGCTCCAAAAATAGAAAAAAATTATTATTAAAAGACCCTGATCCTTCGTATACTTCCATTGGATCTGACCGAAAATAATAGGAAAAGTAAAAATGACTCCATCAAGACAAAATAATAATAATAATAATAATAAAGTCCAGCTATTGACCCTTTTGACCAAACATTCAGGTTACGCAAGTGGGAAGGATGCATGCTCAACTGTGACGTTGTCATGCTCACGCAATTTAATTGTCCTTGATGCTGCCATAAAACCACACCATAAAATCACGTGACAGATTAAATGTACACCTTTATTAAACTCTCATGAATCTTATGATGGACATGAATTCTGCCACTCTCGTTTGCTCTCCCTGTCCTCCTAAACGTGGATACGTCAGAACTTGAAAAATTTATGAGATATATACTACTGTTTTTGCTTTGCACTCAAAATCTAGCCTTGTAACTAAGCTGAAGAGTTGGTGTCATAATTAACATAAACATTGAAGTGATTTATAATTGAAAGATGCGTACTTATCAGCATTAGAAGTTATATCTAGATTGTAACATGGATATATGAAAGTGTTATTTTGATAGAAAAGTGCGAATTAACCTTATTGACGTGAGTATGTGCAAGTGTTGTTATTGACAGAAAAGATGCGATTAATAGTTCTCCCGTTCTCATCGTAAATGCCAAGCTTTACTTTTACACTATATTTAGGAGTTTAAATATGATAAGAAAAGAAAAAGAGTTGAGGGATCTATTTCCACCTCTTTATTCGTCAAATTAAGATAAATTTTTATTTTTTAAAATTTGAGGTAGAATAAAAAATTTAAATTTATAATTTATAAATAATATAAGTATTTCATTTAATTCATTTATAATATAATTTTGAAATAATATCAATAAAATTTCGTTATATTTCCGTATTTATTTTCTAAATAGAAGTATCTTTGTTTGACTAATTTCCTTCAAATTTTCTAATTCATTCCTATTAATCTAAAACATCCGGAAACAATGTTAAGATAAAAATAAATAAAAAATAAATCATCTTATGTGAAATTTTTATATAACCTTATCATATGTTAATTTTTATTATTGATCAAAATTGTGGGATCAAATATGGGAGGCACAACATTTTATTGGTGGCAGATGCACCATCAATCAATAAAAAGCACAGTATTTTGTCCTTGTTTTGATTGAGAAAACGGCGAAACCTATTTTATAAAATTAAGGCAAAATATATGTGTTGAAATTTTATATATTTGGTGAAGGTTAATAACTTTTAATCAAAATAAAAATAATCACATGTAAAAAAATTTCCCTCAACTTCGGGTTTCAAAAATCAGTATTTTCAGTTTAAAATGTTGGCGATGATTTAACTGCCGTTAGTCTATTTTTTATTTTGGCCTAAACAGTTTGATTTGTTTTCCACACCATGCATGTAACACTCCATCGATTGATTCATACGTACTTAAAAACTGAAATCTTTATAAAAACAGGAATTTGTATTAGTTGAACGTAGTCATTACGATTTTTTCAATGTAATAAAAAATAGTAACAAAAAATCAAATTAATTATTTAAGTTAAAGGCTGTGTGTATTATTTTCCCAAAACATTCCAATTAATATATAAAATCTTATGCAAGCATACTTCACCGTTGTTTTCCTTTTTGCAAGATAAATTATCTTCATGACGAGATAATTTTTAACTATCTATTTTAAAGGTTAAAAATATAGGCTCGGAAAAATATACGGTAGAGCATAGAGAGAAATGAAGTATTGAAGAAAAAAGAAAGAAAAATATTATTTGCATATATAAAGTTTAGACATTTTTTAGATATTGAGAATCAATTTTTAACTAATTGGGAATTTTACATTTTTAGCGAATGTGGTGATTATGTAAGATAATTGATAATACATAATGAATTCTTTCATTGGATTCAATATTTATATAATTAAAATTTATAATTATTAACACATAATTTTTTATATTTTCTTATGTACGAATTCATCATTTACATAATTCTTCACTTATTTATACACAAATTCACAAATATCAAAAAAGGATGTCTACAATCACTACTATTAGTGTTTAAAAAGAAATGGTAAACTTTAGATATGTAATTAAGTTGGCGACTTCCAATTTAGGGGGATTAATTTTTTTAATTACTCAGTATACAATAAGTTAAAAACAAAAACCTAGAGCCAAAATAGTATCACTTCCTTTCGCTAGTTATGCTCAATTTTTGAATAAGGGTCGGCTCTGTACTACAGCACCTTTTCATTATAACTTCGTATTTGCTGAGGCACAGTGGCAGTGTCCACTTTGTCTCTTTTTTCTCGTTTTGCTCCTCCTATATAGAGCGCCTTTTTTTTTTTTTTTTTGAATTTGAATCTGCAAGGAGGTAAATGTATATCTGATTCAAATCCATTTTAATTTCACAAATTAAAAGCCATTTCGAATATAGGTGTTATTCATAAATGTAGTATAAAAATTTACTGATCAAATTAATTGGTAACCGAATAAAGTACTGCAGTACTAGCAAGTAGATATCTTCTTATAAAAGGATTTACAAGGAGGTGTGTGAGAGGAATGTTCCAAGTCCTTGAGGTTTATGTTGATAATCTTGTTATTTAATGCGAAAGTTCGAATAGTCCATGCCTCCGTGGTAGAGAGTTTGATCAAATATGAACAAAACATTGCACCGGTTCAATTAAATTGACTAATCCAGATCAAAGGGAAATTAATTGACCAAATCATTCATCCCCTATATACGTAAAGCTTTTACTTCTCCATAATGTTTTGGTACACAAATTAAAGTTTAAACCAATATCATACCAGCATCTGCCACAAATTTTTTATCTCTGAGAAATTTTTATATGTTTTTAGAGTAAAAGAAAAATTACTTTGCATTATTTTGAGTTTAACATTTCAATTATATGAGTCATTGTCATCTCTTTTCTATTACATTTCTACTGTAATAAATAACTCGGATACTAGCTAATTAAAAATAATATAAAAATCACACTTTTTTATTTTTAATAAAAAAAAGAGTGTGAGAACACTTAAGAAATCTTATTTATTTAACTATTATTTTGTATCTCAGTCAAACTCACTGGTCAATACCGAGAACTTTTTCTCTGTCTGCCTGAAACAGTTGTAGTAAGCGGCAAGCTGGCACTCCAAGAAGACATTCTATTTTGGCCAGTGTGGTAGTGCCAATATGCTCTGCCATCCCTATTCCCTGCATGCACCTGTTTGTTGTGGAAGAAACTGAAGCTATATAGGCAAACAGTATCGTTGCAGTCGCAAGCTTCAGGTCACCAGTCAATGCGTTGTGATTTGTTACATCTAGTCTAGGCTATGTCTGAGCGTTTTACACATAATGGAAGAGAATGATTAGAATAAAATGGAAAGATAATAAGTGGAGTAGCGTAAAATTTGTCATTTTTTTTTTTTTGTTGTTTAATAAATTTAATGAGACAATAATATATATATATATATATATATATATATATATATATAATATTTACTCTTGACTCTATGTATAATTATGACAGATAAAAAACAATAGTCTTGAATAACAAGAAAAAAAAAAAAGTGCCATAGAGTTAGAATATTTATTTAAATTTATTTATCAAAATAATATGTTATGTATGTGGGAGTGGTTATTACCACTCCTAAATGTTTATTGTCACTCTCACTCAATTATTATTTTTTTAGTTTTTTCAAAATATCATTCTCTTTATTTGTTAATGGAAATGATAATCAAATATTCAATATTTGTTATAATTTATAAGTTCATTAAAATTTATTATTTTTTGATTTATTTCAAAATGATTTAATTTTATCAATAATATTATTTTTTTATTTTTACATGCAATAAACTTATCTAGCACAAATGTTTTGATTTAAATATTAAATTATTTTTGCAAGTTTTTATTATATAATAATTATCTAAATAAGATAATAATGAGTATTAAAAACTAATAAATAAAAGTGAATAATAATAAAATGATGAATTAGTATTTTATAAAGTATGTTACATATGTCAACTTTTTTATTTAAAATTAATATTTAGGTGAAAATATAAAAATTACTTTGTTTTTGAAAAGAAAAGTAAATGAAAGATGATTTTTTTTTGCAGAATTTAAAAATTATTTGTTAATTAAAATGACAAACTAATATTAAATAATTGATACTATTACATTTTCTATTTTTATGTGAAATTAACATATTTAATTTAATTATTCATGTCTAAGAGTATGTGAATGATAAGATTTTCTAAAAAATTTAAAAAGAATAGATTACCAAAAAAAAAAAAAAATTAGAAGAAGTTTTTTAATATTAAAAATATTAATTTTAAATAAAAACTTGATATATGTGTCATATATTATAATATATTAATTTGTCTTTACTATCATTATTCACTTTTCTTAATTTTTTTAAATACTCAATCTTTTTCATTTAGATAATTATCAAATTAAGAAAATGTTGAAAAAATAGTTTAACATTTATATTCTAATAATTGTGTTGAATAAGCTAGTTAGACATAAAGTATTAAGTAAATTCTTTTTTACACAAGTATTAAAAATTTTAAATAACTTTAAATTAGTAATAATTTTAAAAATCATTTTCTCGTGCAGCAAACGAGTATTGGTTAGTAAATTATAATAAATACTAAATATTCAATTATTATTTCATTTAACAAATAAAGAGAAGGGTATTTTAAAAAAACTAAAAAAAATAATAGTTGAATGGAAGTGCAATAGACATATAGAAGTGACAATAGCCGCTCCCCATATATGTAAACTCTTAAATTGGTAAGTAGATTATACTATTTTATTTCATCCGATAACCATCTTTACTTTTAAAAATTTTTGGTAATTTTGTTGGGGGTATAGCATTACTCATAAAGAAAAGCCACATTTTTCCTCTCTTATTATTCCATCCTTTTTTTTTTTAATTACTCTTAAACATATTTAAGTTTCATTACTTCATTATTTCATGTTATTCCTTCATTTGTCATTCTTTCAAACATACCATATGGGCTTGTGTTTTGTCTAGTTGTCTAGGAGTTGCAAGAATATATTCTCCTTCCTAGTTCCTACACAAACATTGATGAAGGTATGCTATACTCCGACTTGCAAATATTCGTTTTTTTTTTCATGCCGCTTCTTCACTAGTTTCACGAGTAAAATAAAGGTCCTTTGTTTGTCATATTACTTTACCATTCCAGGCACTAGTATACTTTCTCCAATATAATACGTTTGAGATAACTTAAAAATTTAGAGTGTGTTTGTTTGAGATATTTTTAAATTATTTTTTATTTAAAAAAATTAATTTTTGTATATTTAAATAATTTTTTAAAAATAATCAAATTTTATAAAAAAATTAATTTTTAATATTTTTATAAAAAGTAAAAAAGATAAATTTTAAAAAAATTAATTTTTAATTTTTTTAATTATATATAAAATTTAAACTTTAAATTTACTTTTTTTTTAAAAGATGTAATAAACACGGTCCCAACTATCATTTTCAAATGTAACCTACTTTTTTATTCCCAACTTTTGATTTGAATATCCCAATTTCTCCCGCCTTTCCACGCACTTACAGAGTCAAAAAGATTGCACCGTTTGTTTGGAAAATTTAGCCTTCGCACTTGATTGGTTATCCACTCGAAACACGCCTGTTCTGTGATATACAGCCATTAAAACAAAATGTTCAATAATTCTTATAGCCACCAAATTTGATGCAATGAAAAAGAAACATTCCTTTAAGATCGATATATCGTGCCGTCACCGATTAGTCACTAGCATTTTAAACTGATAATTATATAAACGTGTCATCTACCATGCTTTCATCTTATCTTATTAAGGAATAATCTATAAATTGGATGAACGTATGGTGTATCATGCTGTCATCATTATAATATAGACGAAGTGAAGAAGGAAACTCCAAAATAAATCAGCCTAGATGGTGCAGGAGAATTAGGATGGTTCGTTTTACTTAATTTATCATAGTATGGGACCTCCTGTGCCCCTGTAAGACTATAACCTAATTGATTCTGTTACTACCATAGGAATTTTATTTTATTTTTTTCCCTTATTTCATCATCAAAAAACAATGGTGTAACAAGGAGCTCATGGACAGGACGATGTGGAAAGTTGGGGGATCAACCCGTAAATTTTTAGTTATCTTATTTATAAGCAGGGTATATATGTTGGTTAAATGTCCCCAGTCCCATGCATGGTCCATCAAATCCATGCCGATCTAGGTATCATTTTACTTTTGTTGTTCATTACGTGAAAGAATGAAACTGTAGGTTTTTTAATTATACTCATGTAACTACCTTAATCTATATATAAAATAAAATACTAACAACATGTAACTTTAAATGAGTTTCCTAGCTACCCGACCGACACTTTATTCTCTCTCTAAGTGTATAGTTCTATTCATTCTAAAAAAAAATAGAGGTGAAAAAAGTAAAATATGAGTTAACTAATTCTTAAAAATTTTTACCTTGATAAGATTTTACTTTCTTTAATTTTCAAAAGCGTATCACACGGGTTATTATATTTTTTTTTTGTCTTAGTAATTACTCGTGTGATTTCAAGCAAAGAGTGACTTGAATCCCTAACATTACAGTTATGCTTATTATATGAATGTGATCGATTACATACTAACACATCACTTAAATGGAATTTCAATGATATGTTTTAATAATCAATGACATAGTCACCGAATATTTGTTATGTTCGACCAATTTTATATGCTTTAAGATGTTGGGTTAGTAATGTAGCTTATCCTCCTCACCCAACGACAGTTTATCAGGCTGGAGACTTGATTAACATAATACATTATTTATTTATATAATCCGTCCACATACAATTAGTATTTCCATTGACAGTAAGATTAGATATTATTCTATGTAGATCACCTTTGATGAGCGTCAAGATTTCATGTTACTATTTAATATGAAAGATTCATATTATGAGAGAAAAACATCAAAATAAAATCAATAATTTTTAAATAAATAAAAACAATTATATTGAAATTATTCTTAAGTCTTTTTTTAGCATGACGCTTTTATGTATAAGCACTAAGAATCTAATGAGTAACATAAAAGATTGTTATTCGCAGTCATCTTTATGTCGTGGTTGACCTACATGCTCCTAACAACTTGATTTATATATTCGGCGGGTAGATCTTCATGTCGCTTTAGTAACGCTGGACTAAACTTTTTGTAAAAGATTTAGCTAATAGCCTAATACTCATTTTGGGACGACGGAATTACCATAGTAAAATATGATTTGTCATAATTTAGAGCGAGGTATAGCTAGCTAGCTAGCACCTAGCTAGCACTGCATATGTGTGTCCTCAATTGAGTCTGTCTAAAACCTGTGTTTTTAGTCCAATATTATATATTATATGAATGGGCGCATTTATCGGAAAGAGTTGTCCTATTATAAATTTGAACTTATAACGAACTTTAGACATGATAAGATGTAGATAATTACAATTATATGTATAAAATTTTAAATATTTTATGTAAATAATTTAATATAAACTCGAGCCAAATAACAACTCAGTTCTTATTATCTCATAATCTTTGGTTGCTCAGTTCACTTTTATATTTTAATTTTGCACCGACAATTTAGTATAGTCTCTCTCAATTCATCGTCTCCATAAGTACAATTTGTCCTCATGTAGGTTTGGCTCTTTTCTGTAGTAGGTCACACACATATATAAACTTTATATTTATAAACATTCATGTCTTATATAAAATATATACAATCACAATAGATCATCATCAACAAGAGACGTGGAAGCCTAACCGATGAAACGATTAGTCAATTGTCACACGAAAACGATAAATTTTACAGATGCCAATTATAAAGATGGAGACCAGACAACAATTCTGATCCCCCTCGTTGTCAACTTTCATTGACTTGGTGTCCCACATGCCCAATCAAATCACACGGTCGATGGCTCATCTGAAAGAGATTTAGAAGTTAAAGGGGATCATACAATTAAAATACATCAAATCAATATATAAATATTAATCACAAATTAAAAAGGAACTGGAATTTTCTCAAAAGCAGAAAGTAAAGGATTCCACAATGCTTCTTCCTATAATTAATCAATATAATCAAATTAAAACTGGGAGTTCAATATACACAATTAAATTGGATAAATTGTCAGAAGCAATCATGATTTTGTTTGAGAGTATGCATTCCGTGCTTCCGCCAACAACCAAACAAATATAACTCGAGAAGTTATTGAAACAAACAAAAAAAATATGCATGTATAGTTGTTGCAAGACTGAGACTTGCAAGCAGCTAGCCACCATTCAGCTACACCCTTTAGTGGTTTTGATTTGTTTACTAGAGCGACGTGCAAGAGCGTCTTATACATTATCGCATATATTGACCTACACATATACTACTTTGTTTCCAACCCTAATGATCACAACATCTGTACAATTTTTGCTTTGTCGTTTTGTGTTCAATTCTTCACTGGGGAAGGTTGTGGGTGTTACTGCACTTCTACTATGCTTCGTTATGGATTTATCACAAAGAAAAGGACTAATCGTTCTAAAAGGCAGTATGGGGTTCATTTTTATGGCTCCGCGGAATTGAGCATTAATATAAGAATCAAATTTATTTGGGTCTACAAATTGCCCACGTGTGGAAATAAACCCTACATAACAAGACATATATGTTAAGAGATCATCCAAGCAAGGCAAAGTTAATTAAGGTGGGGAATGCAACTTCTCTTTATACGATTGATCTTATTTGTCTGGACCACCAAGCCAATGTTGCCGACCTAGCTAGATGCATGTACTACCAAATAAAGTGAAAATGAATATCACAACAGCAATGTTAGGACCTTGCCTTGCGACTGTTTCATATATGCTCCTGGTTTTGCAAATTAAGTTGACTAATATATATCTAGAAAAGCAGCAGAAGGGGACAATTGATTTGTTCCCCTTCTTTTCATTGTTAGTTTCTTTAATTTTGGGATGGAAAGTTCATTCTATATGTTGATGCGGTTGTATTTATACATTTTTAGATGCCACGACCAAGCACACATGCATGCTTCAGAATTACAATTAAAGGGAAAATAACAAAACAATTTGTAACACGTGCGTTATTAATTTGTACATCAATCATTCACACTACATATGTGATTCTTTTTTTTTTTGGCTTTTTTTAATAAAAGCTTCCGAATAATATTTCTAATCATATAACGCTTTTTCTGTTTTGTAATTTTGTTTGGTTCAATCAGTTATCTTTTGGTATCCATAATCACCTTTTTTCACTTACGATGATAGTGAGGGAACTAAATTTTCTCAAAATGATTGTGTAACAAGTATTTTTGCATAAAGGTGAAAAGAAAATTATATGAAGCAATCTGAAAGCTAACTTATTAAAAAAAAAATGTAAGCTATTTACCAAAATACTCGTTACCTTTCTATTAATTTTGCATCTATATTGAATTTCGAAAATTGTCACACAAGACAAATGAAAATCGACCCAAAAATGAGAATTAAAAGGATTGAACAATGAGGCCTTCACATCACATGATTTTTTATATTGGGCTATCAAATCTTGAAATGGCCCATATTAACGTTTAGGCCCATTAAGAGTGTGGGTAGGAGAGGTGAGGAGATGAGGGACATATCGGCCAATCCAGTCAATAAAATAACAACCCTGAATGGTTTCTCTCTCCTCATAACAGAATCCCAACTGCTTATTGCTTAACGGATAAAGGTTACAGTTTACCCCGTCCACATCAGTTCAGATAGCGCCACGTGTTGTCTTCTTCGCAAGAGTGGCGCATTCATATTCATTACATTCATTCATTACTATCATTTATCAACATTAATTAATTCAACCCCGCTACCACACTCTAACCAATTCTCCTAACAATGGCTACGGTTGCTGCTCCTGCTTCTGTAACACCTGACGCTAACACTGAATCCCCCAAGAAGAATAGAATTCAGGTTTCCAACACTAAGAAACCCCTTTTCTTTTACGTCAATCTTGCCAAGGTATATAATATTTCTTTATCTACCCTTTTTTTTTCCCCTCTCTATCTCTTTCCACTGAAATTTGTTTCGTTTGTTCTATTTGATTTGGATTTGAAAGTAATCAAAGTATGTACAAATATGTATGATGATCAAGAGAGTCACATTTACTCTATCAATTATATCATATCCATGATTAACTAATGTCTTAACTGATGTTGATGAAGGCAAAAGAGTCGTATTGCTTTGCCTGATTGATTGATTTATTTATCAGCTCTTTCATCGAATTAGTTTCGTTAGAGTTGCTTAGATCTGGAATCCACATTCTCATTAGATTAATATATACGTTAGATCAAATGCTTATCATTAGATTTATGAGTCTAATGCTGAAATGGTTTCTCCTTTTGGATGCAGAGGTACATACAACAGCACAATGAGGTTGAGCTTTCTGCTCTTGGAATGGGTACCTTTTTATGGAACTCATATTTTCCTTGATTTTGTATTTGAATAATAGATCCTTCTTGTTTCCGTGTATGAATTCTTGGAAAATATAAATATAAAGGCTGAGTGGAACTTTCTGTTTCACATGATCAAAAAGAAAGGAATTTCTCTGTATTCTTTTAGGGACTCAGTTATTATTTTTTTCCTATGTTGAGAATATGGCTACATTCTTTGAACATTTCTAACATTGGCTGCTTCTGGTATGTCTCTGTTTGCGCAGTAGTGTGAAAACCTTTTGTCCAGTTGCATGTCTCTGTAATATGGTAACTAGTTTCTCGTGGGGATATTCATTGTGTGATTAGCTTACACTGGTATTTTGTAGTATTATGTAAATATCTTTTTGTTTCTATTGTTTACCTATTCAAGGAGCTACATGTACGTTGTCATGTTAGTTGATCCTAAAGTCACAAAATTATGGTATTACAGCATCCAAAAGTTGAGTAAATACCAAATTGTATTCTTTTCGATTCTAAACAATGAAAGGATGAGTTTGCACACATGTTGTCGAACTGATATAATATTCATGTTAAGTAAACGTATTCTAAATGTTTCATTTACTCAATAACCCGTAGTTTTGAACACTTTGTATAGTTATGCTCATTAGGGTGGCGCGTTTCTCTACAGCTATAACTACAGTTGTTACAATTGCCGAGATTTTGAAGAACAATGGACTTGCTACTGAGAAGAGTAAGATTTCTTATTCTTGTGTGTCATTTACTCATTAGTGTCTCATTTGCATGATGATTGTCAAGGTAGTTACATCCTAATGAATTAATTGTGGATGGAACAGAAGTTTTGACATCTACAGTTGGCATGAAGGATGAGAACAAAGGTCGCTTGGTGCAGAAGGCTAAGGTGGGTTCCAAATGGATTTTAGTTTCTTAGGCTTAGCCGGTTCTTTTTTCGAATTTGAAAAAACAAGTCTGTTATGGTAATTAATTGATCATTTCTTTCATGATTTTGTAGATTGAAATTGTACTGGGGAAATCTGAGAAGTTTGACAATCTGATGGCTCCTGCCTCTATTGAATCAGAAGCAGCTGCTGATGACAAGAAATGACAAATATAGGAGAGCTCGGTTGCCCCGGTCAATGTTGTGTAGTTAACATCCTGATTCTTTTTGTGCCATTGCATTCACAGAAGTACATGGGGGAATAGATAGATATGATTGTTTCATTGAATACCCATGAGAAGAATTGATAGATGATTGTTACAATGATAACTGATAAGGAACCACTAAGTGGTTAAATTTGTAGATCTCATCTTTCCAATGTTGTCACTTCAGATTTCATTCCTAAATGGCGCATATATGATGATAATGTTGATTGCATGATACTTAAACTGATTGGTTATTTATTTTTCCAGCACTTCCTACTTGCATTGATTCTTAGGTGTTCTTAAGTGCTGTTACTCAAAAAACAAAAAAAAGGGGCATAAAAACTTTTCCTGCTATGTTTTTGGGGACCAACTTAATGTATACGACACTTCTTTCAATCAAGTCATCCTATTCGTGTATTAATACATATATTTTTACAAAATTTATAAATATTCACACTTTTCGAAAAATTAAATTTTAATTATCCTCTTTCTTGATTAAAATTTTAATTACCCCCTTTACACTTTGCAGATCCGACAATACTTTCATTTTTCAAATGTGATAAAAAAAACCTTGCCTTGCTCCATCTTTATTTGTATGCAATAGTTATTTTTTTATTTTTTTCCCCTAAATATATGTATCTTGCATGATCAAATAGTTATAAGTTTAAACTATAATTATATCAATCTTGATTAAGAGATAAATTAATTAAGATGATCATAAACTAAACTAAAATAAAAAAGCTTAATATGCGTTATGCCGTGTTGTGACCATGCCAACTTGTCGTCACTCCTGTTTATACGAGTAAGATTACAATAAAAGATAATATTATATAATTAGATTTATTCATGCAGTAAAGTAATATTTATTTATATATTATTTTTATGTGAATTTATTTATATACTATTCATATGTATAGCTTTACATTTAATTAAATTTAATATAGTAATTTTTGTTCAGAGTTGGGAGAAAACTAAGGGATTGCCAACACTAGTTGGTAAGAGTGATTAAGATTCCAATCCTAAGCTCGGCTTTCTTCATAAACATGAATTTGAAATCCTTGATGTCATTTAAATCCATCCCTGGAGAAATCTCCTGAAGTTCAGAACTACTTAGTGCATGTTTGGTTTCACCTCTCCTTCCATTAGAAGGCCTTTTATTTGCAGGAAAATGAAAAACTACAATAACATCATGTGTTTAATTTTACTTTAAAATATCGGAAGCCATTCTACGGTAAAAAAAGGCCTTCCAGTAGAATGAGGTGAGTCTTTACTTTTCATTTTGGGTTTAGAATGAAATTAATACACTATCCTCAATAATTCCCCACCCACCCCAAGAAACCAACGGCTCCTTCATTGTCTGAAGCTCATCACTCCCCATTCTTGTTTGAAGCTCATCACTTACTCACTCTCCTTCACAAGATATCATCATGTCGCTGTCGTTAGGGACTCTGTCACCGTCGATCTGTTGCTTGCCTCCATTGTCACCGGTTTGTCGCTCAGATTGCAGTTGCAGTTGTCTCCTTCGCCGATCCTTCAATCTACCACCGAGGGGTCGTTCGCTCTCCTCCGCCGCCCTCAAGCTCCGCTGCTGCACACTCCACTACTGCCGGTCCTTCGATCTGTAACTACCAAGTCCTTCGCTTTCCTTCGCTACCACACGCTCAACTGCCTCTGGTTCTTTGATCTATCACCATTGAGTCCTTCATTCTACTCCACCACCTCAAGCTTCGCTTTCGCCTGCACTTCAAACCTGAGGTCCTCTGACTCTATCTCTCTCTCTCTCTCGGTTCATCATTAAGTAGCAGTGCTAAATATTCTTGCTATTGGAACTTGGCTACATGTGATTTGCAGTTAAAGACTTGCTATTGGAATTTGGACGTTGGAACTTCGATTTTGGACATTCATCATTGAATTTTAGATTTGAATGGCTAGCAGAGTCATAATTTTGAGCTACTTGTAGTTTTTTTTTTACTTAGATACCTTATAATTTTTTTATAGAATCTGCTGCTCCTTTGTGCTTTTGTCTGATTTAATAACAGGGAACAACTTTAGTGTAAAATTGTTTGGCAATTTATGATGTTATTTGACAATTTTTGTATAATTGATTGAGTGGAGTAAAATTGATTAGAGTGGAGTAAAATTATTTTGGAGTTGTTTATTGCTCTTTTGATTATGAGGTTTTGCTTCTATTGTAATGTTGTTCAATTTGTGCTTCTGTTGCTTCTGATTATGAGATTTTTCCTTTTTTACATTGTTTGACAATTTTTGTAAAACTGATTAAGTGAACTAAAATTGTATTAGAGTTGGCAGGGTCTTCTGATTCGAATGTTTTTCTTATATCTTAATTGTGGTTGTTGCTCTATTTTGTTATCATTGGTTTTTTATTTTGTTATTTACTTTCAAGTTATATGAAGCATTGAACTAGAACTTGTCAAAAAATTAGAATCAAAATTCAAAATTATGATATTTTGCCTTTTTCACATATTTATATGACTAAATTACGACATTTGTTATATGTATATGAGGTAGGATGTCAAATCCTAAGCTGATTAAAATGAATAATCAGTCAAAGGGAAAAGTCCCATCCCAAGATTTGTCCCTTAATGATCAAAATTATGGGCCAAAATCAAAGGCCATTTGGGATTGGACAACCACAAAGATGTTCATTGATGCTTGTGTAGAACAAGTGACAAATGGTGAATGCAGTGAACGTACACTATCGAAAAAAAGTTGGAGAGATGCAGTTGATCGATTTCGTACTATTAGTGGGAGAAATTATGATAGTGTACAATTGAGAAATAAGTGAGATAGTTTAAGAAAAGAATGGCTTGTTTGGTATAGTCTATTTCGACATACAACTAGATCAGGGTGGGATAATGAGAAACACACTTTTATTGCAACAAAGGAATGATGGGATGTAAAGGAACTGGTAAGTATATATTGTCATTGTTTAAATATTTTTTAGCACTATCAATCAATCTTTTTATTATATATGAAGTAATGAAAAGTTAATTTTTGTGCAGGAAAATCCTGCTTGTGGTAAGTACCGCAATGAGAGATTACCATATGCACGTGAATTGACATATCTTTTTAAAGATAAAACAGTCACAGGAGAGTTTGCTTAGGCACCTTCAAGCAAAGAGTTGCTAAATGGGTATGATGAATATGACCAAAATAATGAAGGGTTAGAGGGTGTTGATTTTGATAGAAATGAAGATTCTGAAGATAGTGATAATCCAACTATAGGTGATAGTGATGGTCCAACTATAAGTGCTGATTTTAGCGATTATAGTGTAGGAGCAGGAAACATGAATATAAATAACTCTAAAGGTGCAAGGAGTGTAAGGAGTGGAGAAAAAAGAAAAAAGGGAGGGGAAAGGACAAGAAAGGGTAAAATGGATAATGCCACCATTATAGGAGAACATTTTGAATCCATAACTTATGCAATTGAGTCTTATGCTGTTGCTATCACTTCTAAGAAGGAAGATCCTCATAGTATTGGTGTAGTAATGGCTGAGCTTCATAAGTTGCAACCAGTCATGGATAATACTGATTTTTATGCTAGATGTTGTGAGGTACTAATGAAGAAGGAAACAAGAGCAATATTTTTGAGCATTCCTAATGAAGATCTGAAGCTTGGTTTTTTGAAGCGAATGGCATATAAAGATAATTCTTATTAGTATAATTAACATGTGTACGACCTATTTAGTATATTTTTATTATAGCTTGTTAAGTGCATGACTTATTTGGTTCATCTTCTACTAAGGTTATGTAAATTAAGTGTTTGACTTATTTAGTTTAGGGTTTATTATGGCTTGTTGCATTATTATTGTATTATGTATTAAGTACATGACCTTTTAGTTTATGTCTCGTTAGCTTATTGTTGTTTGAAATATATGACTGGTTATATAAATTAATATTGTCCTTTATACATTTTAATACTTTTATCTATTGCAGATCTTTAGATATAATGTCAAACATATCCGCGAGTGAATGTGATGAAAATTCAAGAGATGAAAATCTTTCCAATGAAATAGATGAAATGGTTAGGACTATGGCAGTTATGGCAGGGATTTTAGTCAGAGAATATGCTTTAAAATATTTGTGCAAAGAACCATGTAGGACAAGTGAACTAACTGGACATAAATAGGTCAAAGAAATATTACATGGAAATGATAGACGATGGTATGAAATGTTTAGGATGGATAAGCGAGTCTTCTCATTGCTTTGTACTGCACTAGTTGAGTGTGGTTTAAAGAGTACTAACGGCATGGGAGTAGAGGAGATGGTTGCCATGATTTTGCATATTCTAGGACATGGGGTAGGAAATGGGATAATCCAAGAAAGGTTTCAACATTCGGGTGAAATAGTTAGTAGACAATTTCATAGAGCTCTTTGTACGTGTTTAAAATTATCATTTGATTTAATTAGGCCATAGGATTATAGATTTGAACATGTGCATGAGAAAATTCAACATGATAATCGATATTGGCCATATTTTAAGGATTGCATAGGAGCAATTGATGGTACTCATGTGCCATGTGTAGTGTCTTCCAAAGAGCATGTAAAATATATTGGTCAAAAGGGATATACATCACAAAATGTCATGGCTGTTTGTGATTGGGATATGTGCTTCATATTTGCATTGCCTAGATGGGAAGGATTAGCTCATGATGCTCGGGTTTTTAAGGCTGCTCTGACAAGGTCAAAGTATAACTTTCCACATCCTCCTGTAGGTTTGATCTCATTACTATAGTTAACATTCTTAGTTTTGTTGATTATGATTTTAATAAGGTGTATTTTGCTTTAGGTAAATATTATTTAGTTGATTCTGGTCATCCAACACCATTGGGCTACTTGAGTCCATATAGATGTGAATGGTATCACCTACCTGAATTTAGGCATGCAGCTGGCTTTAACAATCATAATGAAGTGTTCAATTATTTTCACTCTAGTTTAAGAAGTACCATAGAAAGAACTTTTGGGGTATGGAAGAATAGATTTGCAATTCTTCGTCATATGCCTAATTTTAAATACATGACTCAAGTGGAGATAGTTTGTGCTACAATGGTAATACATAACTTTATTCGCAGAAATAGTGCCTTAGATATTGAGTTTTGTTGTGCAGAGGAATATGATAATAGTATAGTAGAAGATGTTGATAATGATGGCAACTTGAACACATGCCTTGATGTTGACTTGACTTTTTCAGCAAAAATGGATTATGTTCGTGACCGAATTAGAGATAAAATTGTAGCTGCCCAAAGTAGGAACTAGTGAATCTTGTTATTTATGACAATATTTATACTTTGGAATACTTGTGTAAATAGTCTGTTTGTATAGTTTAAATTGGGAGCACGCAACTATGCCATGTTTTTTTATTGTCTTTTTGTCTGTATTTGAATGTAGAAATATAATTACCTCATAATTTTGTTCCTATGAATTATTTTGAATGGAAATACTATCAATATTCATATATAAATCTATATACAGAATAGATCTCTTATGATGATATTTCAATTTAAAAACATGATTTTAGGCTAAATATATTTAAAAATATATAAAAATATTGTATTTAATTAGAATAATGAAATAAAATAATTTTTAATGATAATTTGAGAATTAATTATCCTTTAGTGTCAAAATATTTGAATAGAATGTAGTAAATTATTTTCAAATTATATAGTAATTATCCTTTAATAATAATTTGAGAGTTAATTATCCTTTAACATATCAATATTTGAATATACTATAATAATATATCTTCAATATTTAAAATATTTATTTTGGTAATTATGTTTTCAAAAGTCATTCTACTTTATCTTATCCAAATAAAAATACTTCTTTTAAAAATACTTTTTAAATATTCAAATCAAATACAAATACTTTTTCTAAAATTTTTTTTTTAATAATTTTTTTTAAAAGATATTCTTTTAAAAAATATTCTTTCAAAAATTAAATTAAATAGACTCTTAATTAACTTGGACAAAAAATAAATTTCCTGCAAATACTTAAATAATCCTTTGGAGACCTTATTTTGAAAATCCTAGACACGCCAACGGTGACTTGTTCCAGTGGTAATAGGAGCATCTCACCCTGCTATTAAGTTTGCCAAAAAGGACAAAAAAGGAGATCAATATGGACTGGTGTTGGTTGAGTATAGCTGAAGGGTAAATACCAACCCCCGGCGATATCTCAATTGGTCCATCAGATTACATTAATTAATGATTAAATAATTAACAATAATAATATAATACAGTACGAGACGAGATGCATATGGTATGCCCACCATCTCTTGTTTGCCACTCCCTTTACTTTGTTCTCCCGCAAGTCCCGCCCTCTCCTTCTTCTAAACCCCCAAACCCTAGATTCCCCAATTCTATCTCTAATTTCTTTCACCCCTATCGCGTAATTCTACCTCTACCTCCTCATCAAGGTAATTTTAACGACCACTACTCACTTTTCTAAAAAAAATATTTCGAAGCACAGTACAGTGACTTGTTCTCGATGATTGATTTTGTTGCTGATAATGAGATTAGTGGCTTTTCCCTCGACAACGTCTTTTCGATCCAGTTAATCTGAACTCTCTTTTCTCTTTAATCCTCGCTGCTATTCTACTACTTCAATTCCTTTGAGATCGAATGCAATTTTTCTATCATCTCTCCAATTTTATTTATTTATTTATTTTTTGTGTTATGGTAGTGGAATCAGTGAAAACCCTATGGCTGAAGTTGATCAGAGCATAGGAGAACATGAGGAGGCAGAGCAAGTGATTGAGCATGCAGAGGCGGAGGAAAACGAAGGGCAGGTGGTGGTGGAGGAGGCAGTTGCGGTTGGAGGAGGAGTTGGAGGTGGTAGTGGTGGTGGTGGTGAGAAGAAGTGGCCCGGGTGGCCCGGGGAGAGTGTGTTCCGGATGTTAGTTCCTGCGCAGAAGGTTGGGGGCATAATTGGGCGTAAAGGAGAGTTTATCAAGAAAATTGTGGAGGAGACACGAGCTCGCATTAAGATTCTTGATGGTCCTCCCGGAACTGCTGAAAGGGCTGTAAGTATTGTAATTTTGCCACCCTTATGGTATTGGTAACTGTCAATTGAAATTATAAGTTGTATGTATATTGTAAGCTGTTGACTAGTTAAACTCAACTTTTTTTCTTTTGTTTTGGGGAATGGGTTTGTCGTTGCTTTAGCTGATTGCTATTAGAGTATTGATCTGGGATCTTATTGTGTTCTTTTGTGCTGTTTTCTTTTTGTCCATTTCGCTTAGATTATAATTCTAAGAGTTTAATTGGGATGCACTGACAGTATTAAATTTTTTTTACACTGTCATCCAATCAAAACCTTTCATTTGCATGACCATTCAAATAGTGGGTGGTTATATAAAGACTTTTGCTGATGTGGCAATATATGACTGGATGTTTGTATAAAAGTTTTTTACATTGACAGTGCATTCAAATTAAATCCTAATTTTAAAAGCTTTTGGGTGAAGTTGTTGGTGATTAGAGTAGTTGAATGATGTTATCCAATTTTAATGGGGTTTCTTAGTGGTTGTGGTTGTGGTTGTTACTCGCAAGTTGCAATCATAGAATCAAGGTATATGTTTTTCCCATAGTTTTACTATTATTAAACATGTATATCATAAATAAACAAAAAGAAAAAAATGTAGGCAAAACTTAGTCTGTGGTTCAAACTTCAAACTGTTTCTAAGTATTTAGAATAGAAATATTGGCCAAAACTTAAAGTTCCTTTACATATTGAAGGCTTAATTCTGTTTGAAGAAATGGAACATTATCCAATGTAATTGTGAGGCTGCCAAAGATGTTACAAAGGAGAACAGATTGTGGCTGCATTTCCTTAGCAATCTTTCATGACAATTTTCAGTGTCCTGTTGTGGTAGGTAGAAATTTACATGGAAGTATTAAAACAACCAAGAAAAATCACCTATAGCTCGTCATGGTCTAAAGCGTATCCTTACTCACATGTACTGCAATGGAAAAACCAAGACGAAGCGGATGAAGTAAATTCCAAAAAGAAGACTGCTGGCAAGAATCCATAAAATATGAATTTAATTCTAACACAAAATGAATCTGTGCAGGTTCAATGTTCCAATATTAAAGGCAACGACTCAATCATCAATTAGATCCCAATCTTGAAGAACCAAAGATCCAGATGCAAGGATCAGCATTGAGTGTTGCAAAGTGCTGAAAAGTTTATTAACTTGTAGACATTTTGTACCAAAGTACCATGAAGCTCTGCATTTTATCTGGTAAACTCAGAACCTGGATGATTGATGTCTTGCCGCAGATTGCAAGCAATGAAAAGAAGCTTATAACCAGCTCTTATACAATATTAAAACCATCAACTATCAAAGCTAAAGTGCTTTTGAGTGTCATACCTGTTATTAAAAGAAAAAAGATTAAAAAACTACCTAAGTCTATCAATCAATTTTCTTTTTAACACATGGAGCTTCTCTATGTGCTAATGATTTGGATGTTTTCATAGTAGTTCTTCAGGAGAAAATATTGGGCATACTGTTGCTATAACAAGCTAAAAGGAACTATTGTGAACCAGGACTGAATCATTAAAGAATTAGAAGACATACATGCGCCGTATGTCTTGTGTCATGTTACAAATTATTGGACAAGTAAAAAGATTATGTTCCAGTATGAGACTTCAATTTTTTCCAAGCTGTGGATTTGGTTAATTATTAGCCTGGTTTAGTTGATTGAATAAGTAACATTTTTTATGGTATATGGAACATTAGGTGTTATTCCATATATTGGTAGAGGGAAGGACTGTTATAAATATGGTCTGATGGAAAAGGATTCCTTCTGGTATTTTGCTGACAGGTGAGGACATTTAGGGATCAGTTGGGGAAGAAAATACCATAGAAAGAGGATCAGCCATTTTTCTGAATCCTTTAAATTATTAAAATTTTATTATTCAAAATTGCTTGATTGTATGGTTTCTTGCTGAGATTTTAGGTTGCATGTAATATGCTTGGGTTCTTGGTGTGTTATTGTTGTTTAAAGCTGAATTTTTTGTTTGCTGCTCTATATTCTGTATTCTTACTATATGTAGGCACCTGGAGACATTTGATAGAATGTTTAGGACAAGGATAGGCTGATGGTTTTATTTGTTCATGTTGATCAGGTAATGGTATCGGCAAAAGAGGAACCTGATTCTTCTCTTCCTCCTGCTGTGGATGGCTTATTGAGGGTGCATAAAAGAATTCTTGATGGTTTAGAGAACGATTTTTCCCATGCTCCTTCAGGTGTGGCTGGGAAGGTTTCTACAAAACTACTGGTGCCAGCCTCACAAGCAGGAAGTTTAATTGGGAGGCAAGGAGCAACTGTAAAATCTATCC
Source organism: Pterocarpus macrocarpus (assembly GCA_031439585.1). NCBI lineage: Eukaryota > Viridiplantae > Streptophyta > Magnoliopsida > Fabales > Fabaceae > Pterocarpus > Pterocarpus macrocarpus. The sequence goes on along the minus strand of CM062515.1, from coordinate 3,086,800 downwards.
AAGAAGCATCAAATTGTATAGTTAGAGTTCTTGGAGCAGGTTCTAGTTATATTTCTTCTTATAATTTTATTTTTTTTAATCTGGTTGCTGTATAAGTATCTTTCTTCGATAGTTTAGAATTCTGTAATTCCATGGACTTTTATGGTGGTTTTTATTACAAATTTTGCTTACCATGATTATAAAATCAGGGGTAAGGTTGAGCCTCGGGTTCTGGGTAATAGAGCTGTAATAGAGCAATAGTCAACATATGCTTTTAAGGTCATTCACTGAGATGGGGCCAATTTTATGACCCTCCACAAATTGTATTACACAATACTTCCTTGGCTCTTTCTTTTCATCACAAGTGTCATTGCATTGTTGCCACTGTTTCATTTACCATTTTTGATAGTGCTAATATCCTGAGAGCTGTCACTTGTTTCACTAACTACCATCTGTCCTTAATTGATTTGTTAGAAAAATATTCTATCATTAATTCGTTTGTCACCAAAATAATCATGATCTCACTTTTCTCATACTAATTAGATCACCACAATTTAATTAGTTTTGAACTTGGGCATTCTGGACTCTTCCTTCTTTATCCCTTTTTGACGGAAAGTATGCAATTTAAGGGAGTGGTATGCATGAATTATGGACAAATTAACAGCTACTACTTCTAATGTTCTGAACTCTATTCTTTTTAGTTAAGTATAACTGTGCTTCTTCAAATCTTTGCATTTTGGTCCTTGGGTAGGCTGTTTGACATTCTCTAGTTGCTAAGCATATGTACATTTTACTCTTCTGCAGAAGACCTGCCTATTTTTGCTCTTCAAGATGATAGGGTGGTTGAAGTAGTAGGGGACCCCACTGGGGTGCATAAGGCAGTAGAGCTAATTGCATCCCACCTAAGGAAATTTTTAGTTGACCGCACTGTAATTCCAATTTTTGAAATGAATGTAAGTGTGTGAATTCATCCTGTGATGAATCTATCTTCATAATATGCTGAGAAATTTAGTAAATTGTTCTTTCTTCAGATGCAAATGGCAAATCCTCATCATGAGCACATGCCACCTCACCAATCATGGGGTCCGCCTCAGGGGCTTACTCTAAATGCTGGTGGAGGTCCTGGTTTTGGACCTACTCCTCAATACATGCCACTTCCACGACAACTTGATAGTTACTATCCACCGGCTGAAATCCCTCCTCCAGTGGAGAAACAGCCCCACCATGGTATATCTGCCTATGGAAGGGATGCTTCAGTAGGTGTTCATGCATCTTCCAATACCCAATCTGCACCCTCCATTGTGACACAGGTACTTGTTAATTGCAAACCTGGTTTCTAGTAATCCCCATAAGGGAGCAGTATGTTGTATGAAAAGATATCTTGACGTCATATTTTTATGAAATTAGCATTTTCTGTTAGTCTTAGAATTTCTTCTCAGAGCTCTTTTCTGTCTGTATCTTTTTTTTTTGGGTTTTTTTTTTTGTTTTTTTTGGGGGGGGGGGGTTGAGGCTGTCTGTGGTTTGATGTGGGGACTTATTGACTTTGCAGTTTCTTGAATTTTGTGCTATAACTATGGGGAATCTTGTAGGCTACTCGTGGTATTTCGAATCAAATTCATAAGTTGTGTTGCTTTCTGGTTTAGATTTGAGACAACAGATGATGATGGTAGTAGTGCACACAAATACTTGGATGTGTAGCATATATATTCAATTTTCTAGATTAGTGTGTGAAGTACCGGGTGAAAGTCTTCAGATGTTGAAATTAGACGTGGTTGAATAATAATTTAGCTTGGTTCTGGAATGGAAAGCATGCAATATATAGACCTCAGTTCTTGCTCTTTCTAAAAGTTATCACAATATAAATTGATTTTGTTGCTATTTTGGCAGATCACCCAGCAAATGCAAATTCCTCTATCTTATGCTGACGCTGTTATTGGAACAGCTGGAACAAGTATAAGCTACATCAGACGAGCCAGTGGGGCTACTGTTACTATACAGGAAACAAGAGGTGTTCCTGGAGAGATGACAGTTGAAATCAGTGGAACTGCTTCTCAAGTCCAAACCGCACAGCAACTGATACAGGTAATCCTGATCTTGGCCTTTTAAATTAATTTAAAATATTTTCAATCAACATCATGCTTCATGTCTTGTCAATTTTTTTTGGCTGTAGTTTGACTTTTTTCCTCGTCTTATTAGTTTGAAATTATTCAGTGACAAGCTGTTGGCAGTGTTAAATGGGGACCTAAAAGATCCATTTGGTACTAGAGCTTCATCACAATTAATCTTTTATTGTGCATTTCTTTTTCCTTTTCTTCTCATTTTGTTTTCAAAGAAAAGAGGGTGAGTCTTAGCACAATGGTAAGGTACCTTGTGCCTTAAAGGCCACGGGTTCAAATGTTGAAAATAGCCTTGTCGCATGCGGGATAAGGCTACATATATTTACGTTCCTTAGACTCTATTAGGTGGGAGGCTCATACATTAGGCTGCCTTTTTTTGTTTCCAAATAAAGGCTGAAGGTTTTCTTAGCTTGATGTTAATCTTGCTGGATGTTGTCATTGTCTTAACTTTTAACTGGGTTACTTAACATAATTAGTTTGCATGATTAAAATCAAGCAATGCAATTATGAATCTGCGTTGCAGAATTTTATGGCTGAAGCTGCAGCACCAGCACCAGCACAGCCACAAACAGGTGGACCTGCTGCAGACCAAGGATACAATTCTTATCCGGCTCATAGTTCTGTCTATGCATCTCCACCATCCAACCCGGGCCATGCTGGAGGCTATGGCTCAGTTTATGGTGCGAACTATGGGTACTAAGCTGGGTAGTGCTACAAAATCTGACCATTATTGAAATGTACAATTCCGGGAACAGATTTGATGTAATAATTTAATAAATATTAGGACATTTTGTTAAATCCTTTTTTTTTCTGATTTTTTTTAATTGTGATTTTTGTCTGACACTAGTGTTCTGTTTGTATTGGTAGTCATTTGGAAAGGCTAAACATACTATTCATGGCCTGAGGTATTATTTACTTGTTTTATGAATCTATCAAGTTGGTGCACCTATGTTCCTTCCTAGTTTTGCATCAAATACACGCTAGTTAAATTACAGGGGAAATGGAAATATCGCTCAATCGGCTTCGGCTTAGACTCGAATATTCGTCAAGGTAGTTCTCCCCTCTTCACTCTGATGTTTGCACTTCCAACGTAATAGAAACAATAAATGCTAAGGGGAATTGTAAACCAGTACCAAAGACTGCTGTTTATCAGTTGGCTTTTTAATCACGCTTATGCAAGCATTTTCTATGGTTGTAACACAATGCTGATCAATTCGTATCACCGAATTTACACAGCTGGTGTTTCGTAATTCAGAGAACTCCTAAATGCTATCTTTAGCAATTAAGCTTAGGTAAATTGAAACATAATAGGTTATTCTTTTTGCTGATGAACTGAGCACGGGATGTTTTGGCTTCTTGATTTCACATTCTTCTCACGGCAAAATATTAAAAATAAAATGGACTTGCCACATTTCCCGAGCCAAATCTAGCTGGTTCCCCCCCCCCCCCTCCCTCTATTATTTTTTGGTGGCACAGAAGCTTAAGAGACTATGACCTTACAATGGACGTGAGCAAATTCGGAGGCTCTATTACTGAGATTTCCTGGGAATTTTAGCTTGAAAATAAGAATCTGCTGAGCTATCACATGCGTTACTAAACGATGGCGATTATTTGAGTATATATACATAGAGGAGCAACAACAAAATGATTCACATTAATGTCAAGGAAATCAAATACATCATTTACTCGACGTTCTAAGCTAGGAAGCCTACATAAATAATCGCAGAACGGGAACGGTTTTGCAGAGAGGGAACATGAGACTTAAATAGGAGCTGCACATGTGGTTCTAAAATGACCTGTTTGATTACAACGACTACAATGCACCACCCTTTTGACACGTCCACGGTCTTCGGCACGAACTCGTTTCTTCCTAGGCCGTCCAGGTGGCCTGAGTGATTTAGGTGGGTTGATAATCACTTCGTCAGCTTTGCTAGCATTCACATCCCCCTCAGACAGCTCCTTCCAAAGAGATTTATCAGGAATTGGATGTATGGTTTGTGAATAAGTCTTGCGATAAGTTGCAACTGTAAAGCAGCTTTCTGTGAATCTATGGACATTCTGCCTACAGGAGAGAAGTGCAGCCACAGCATGTGCACAGGGCAAACCATAGAGCTGCCAGCCGCGACAAAGACAGCATCGGTTCCTAATATCAACAATATTTGTTCCTTCATGAGATATAACTTCAAATTCAGCTTCATTGGCTCGAAGTACCTGATATGTGCGTGCACGTTCAAGAGCCTCTGCAACATGTCTCTCAGCAGAAGGAACAAGTATTGATGTCCACTGCATACTGGTCTCTCGCCGCTCATTAAACCAAGTCATTAGCTGCCTTCTGATGCATTCCATCATTTGAATTATTGGAAGTCCAGATGCATCCAATATCCAAGTATTTAAAGATTCAACAATGTTGGCTGTCAAATGACCAAACCTTTGCCCCTCAAAATATGCAGTAGCCCACAAACGGGGCGGGATTCTTCGGATCCAATATGCGGCATCTTGTGACATCTCTTCAATCTCTAAAATTTTTGCTTCAAATTCAATTACAGTAAGAGCATGAGCTCCTTCCCATAGAAGATTAACAAGCATTGTGTTGTTAAACTCCTTACGAAAGCTGTCACTCAAGTGACGCATACAAAATCCATGGAAAGCAGTAGGAAAATTCGCTTCCACTCCATCCACAATTCCCTTCTGCCTGTCAGACAAAATTGTAAGCCTTGGCATGTTTTCAGTGTTAATCTCAAGTAGGTTATGAAGTTCAGACAGAAACCACATCCAATTATCATCATTCTCCTCATCAACAACACCAAATGCCAGAGGGAAGAGAGCCCCATCACCATCAAATCCAGTAGCAAGAAGTAATGTACCAAGATACTTGCTTTTTAGATACGTTCTGTCAAGCCCCAAGAGCGGCCGACAAGCATTTAAAAAGCCATATATTGATGCCTGAAAGGATATAAAGAGGCGCTGGAAGCAATTATCAGTTGGGTTTCCATAAACAGATGCAATGCTGCCTGGGTTTGTGCGTTTCACCTGTTCACAGTATTGTGGGAGCAAGCGGTACCCTTCTTCAAAAGATCCACGCATTGCAGCCATGATACGCTCCTTCCCCCTCCATGCTTGCTTGTATGATAAAGTGATACCATGAACCCTATGAATCTCTTCCAATATCTCCTTTGGCCTGTAATTAGGATTCTCCCTCAGCTTTTGCTCCACAGAACTAGCAACCCACTGAACTGAGGCTTGCTGATGGCCAAGATGTGAAATTCCTCCACATGTATGGTTCTCGTGTATTGTCCTTATAGTAAAAGTTGGAACCCCTGGGAGTTTTGCTGCATGAATGCGCCAGGGACATCCTTCACTTGCACACTTAGCAGTAAATCGGGTCTTGTCAGATTTTATGGTTTGCATCTCAAAATGTAGAGCAATTGCTGTATCCCTCAATGCCCTCCGACAACTCTTGACATCAGGGAATTCCTGTCCCACTGACAATTCATAATTAGGACTTACTGGTAGTGTACGAGCCTGAATCACAGAAGGTGTGGAAACAATCATCATCTGAGACTCTTGAACACCCATGTCTTGGGAAGAATCCATACCCATTTCTGAATTTTGAACCACATCCAGGGCCATGTTCTCATCAAGTTCTTGGTTTTCTGAAACAGTCAAATCATTGTTCTCTGATAGAGCCAACTCATGATTTTGTGCAGTAAGGGGCAGCTCGTGGTCATCATGCTCAGGTTTTCGATCCATGGCTAACTCATTCTCATGCCCAAAAGCGTGAACATCATTACCTTCATGATCATGGTTCTGTCCTAAACCCAGTTCATGGTCATGGGCATGCCCCAATCCAAGTTCGTGATCATGTGTTTGTCCCAGACCCAAATGATGCTCATGGGTTTGTCCCAATTCCAAATCATGGTTCTGGTTGAGGCCCAAATTATGATTATGGCCCAGCACCAACTGCTGGTCATGGCTAAGGGCTAAATTGTGACTTTGACCAAGTATCAAATCATGGTTAGCCATTGAAGATACAAATCACTAAAAGTAACAACAACGATTTATGGATAGAATACCTGCTGCAAGAATCCACATATAACAATGGACAAGTCAGATAAAATCACATTAACACCAGATTTTGACGGTTAAATACAACTAGATCATGTCAGGCCTGTATGCTGAAACTGCAGCGAATAAATCGTTCAAACAAGGCAAGGGGGTGAAAGTATACCAGTATACCACAACCACCAACTACCACAAAAACTATGGAACGCATACAGAATTAGAGGCATCTACAAAGATGGGATCATTCATGAAAAACAAACACAATAAACTGTCTGATCTAAAGGACCCAGCACTATTGCACTATCACACATTAAAAATCCCAAATTGCATAATGCAACCTCAACTGTTGATTTCAATTGCACTGTTGGGATTAAAAAAATGCAAATTCCATGGTTGTATAGAATCAAATGTCAATCGCCACAACACGAGCATTTATTTGCACCTCTTATAGCTTATAACCGTCCCAGGAACAAATTGAAATCAGCAGCCACACAACGAAAACCACTACCTCTAAATTGCAGAGGAAATGCGACAATCATTCATGAGATACTAAATAACATTTGCAATCCAATAAAAAAGATATGCATTGAGCTTAACTTTAGTAAACTCGACTCGGACTATATGTAACCCATCAAAGAGCATAACTTCAACATGACCCAAACAGTGAATATTATGTATCTCGGACAGCTAACGAAAAAGGACAAACTTTGAAAAGAATGTGACATCATAACCAGAACTACAGAACTCCATTAACAAGTAGACTCTACAAATTATATTCCCCACATATATTCATAATAACAAGACGAAAATAATAGTTAATAACAAGAACCACACTAAAATTACCTTAAAGTTTCCAACTTGCAAAACCCAATCTCGGAATCCAAGCTAAATCCCAAAGTGGTTATGGTACCATCGTCTTAAGGTCTGAAAAAAGAACACAAACCGGAACTGGGTAAGAGTAATCAGAGCATTGCGATGCGTATCGAACGAGGAACAAGGGTTTTGCGATTGACATTGAAAGGGGTTGGACAAGAGTGAGGAATTTGAAAAGAGGTTGGGAAAAATTGGCGGGGAAGTGGAGAAAACCGGAATTAGAGGAAGAAGGGTAAGGAGAAGAGAGGAAGATTGGGAATTTGAGGGGCACAAGAGGCACCGAATGTGAGGGTTGAGAAGGGAAATACAGGCTTTGGGATCGCAAGAAAAAGAGGGTATTTAGGTCAAAGGAAATTCGGGTCTCCTCTATTGAGTTTTCCGGAATTACTCTTTTGCCCAAATTGGAAAATTCAATATTTTTCAATTGGGATATTTGAGTATTTGACCCAAAAAAATAAATAAGCTTTCAATTGGGAGAGAGAATTCTCTCATGAATACAAGGACTATAGAGAAGAGTCCAATTGCAATTATAAAAATGTTGAGCTTTCTTTTTTGGCTAATTAATAGGATAAATTCTTTCAAACTATGAAAAAAAGAAGTTCATCAATTATCAAAAGCAAAATAGTCAACAAAATTTATGTGAAGTAATGTGAGAATGGAATAATTTACGATGTCATATATTGCAATTTTTTTATTGATTAAATTGTATTACTTTTCCTAAATTTGTAAAATGGTTTAATTTCTATACATTATCGACATAAAAGAGTTTTACATTTACATCCAACCATATGCAGCTATATAGGCAAAAATGGTTGAATCTCATATCCGTTATCTTAAAAAAAAAGATCACTTTTGCTTATATGGCAACATATAATCAAATATTAATATAAAAAACTTTTACACTTGTAGTGCTTAAAAATTAATCTCTTTGTAAAATCTATAGATATATCCTATCATCTATAGCTTCCCTTGAATCCCATAAGATTGTTTTCACCCAAATAGAGCTATATGAAAATTTATACCGATTGAATGTTATTTGTGAGGTTTATGATCATGTATAGTAGGGGTAAGCGGATCAGGGCGACCTGATGAACTCAATCAATCTAAACCGAACTGATTAAATGAGTTCAAGTTGATTCGGGTCATCGAATCAATCGGATACAATCCAATTAGAATCAACTTGTGTTTGGTTTGGTCATCGAATTTGGGGTTTTGTACCCTATACTTGACCCGATCCGAACCCCCTATATTCTTCCTTTTTTAAAATATAATAACACATTAGAATGATAATTGTTTGATGTTTGTGTTTCTTTTGATTGTGTGAATGACAATATTAGAATGATTTAACTTTTGAATATTAGAATAGAATTTGAAATTTGCTTACATGAGAAATTTGATGCTTTATGACCATTTTTTATTTTTTTTTATTTGCAGAAACTGGGAAAAAATTTTAAATAGATGATTTAATTACCTGAACCAAACCATTTGATTTGGTTCGGTTCGATTTGATTCGAATTTGGTTGAAAAATTTCATGAATCCGAACTAAATCAAACCAATTAAAATTGATCGATTTAGATTTGTTTTTCTTTTAAATTCGATCCAAATCAATCTGTTTACACCCATTGTGTAGGTATTCCAAACTTCAAAAGCGTTCAAGCTTTTTCTCTTAAAATATATATTATTATTAATCATTAATTATTAATTTGCATGTTGACACATTATTACAATATACTTTATTTTTTAAAAAAAAATATTATTATTATAACCAAACTCATTTAATGATATAATGACACATTATTAATTCTAATATAAAAAAATTATATTAACAACTGACCAAATCTTACATTAAAAAAAATTGACCAAATCGAATACTAATTGCAATTTTATTTAAAATTGTGTCATATATACTCACTTTTGAGACTCATTTTAAGGGATATATTAACATGTTAATTTATTATTAGCTGAAAAAAAAATAGAATTCACTCCCAATAAATGATTAAAAGATACTATAGTATATCCCATAAAATAATTCCAAAAAATGAATACAAATAATATTTTTATTTTATTTATTGGTTCATCTAGAAGTGTCAGCCATGAGCCAAGGAGCTGACAAATATTGAACCGTAAAACAAACAAAGGTTTAGTTTCAACTAATTTGGTGCAGCATTAAACAACAGGGTGAAGGGATTGTTCATTTTAAGGGCGGGGTTTGGAAGAGGATGGGGTCAAAACTGAGCGGCCTTGGATGGATGATGCATAATAAGGGCCATGGCTAAATCAGTTTCCTTTAAATGTTTATGTTGCCTTTCTGCAAAGCCGTTGTGATCAAGTGTGTATCAGGGAGTAATTAAACGAGTGATTCCTTGTAGTAATTTAGCTTAATTATCCACAATTATAGTTGTAGAACTAGAAGATTTGGTAGTGGAATAAAATTGGTTTTCAGCAAGTCTTAAATTGTTGAAGAGAGAACATCTTTTTTATTTGTCATTATATATAGAGAGAAACATACAATGTGAAAAAATTACCAGGAAAACTAGCAGCTTAAAATAATTTTATATTATTAGTTAATAAAATTTTAAAAAATTATCACATTATAATTGATAACTATGTAATATTATAACTATCTTGTATAATTTGATAATTCTTTAAAATTTTATTAATTGATAATATAAAATTATTTTATATTATAAATATATAAAAATTAATCTCAATTAACATAAAAACTACATTTATAAACGGAAGCAATCGAAGCCTGTAAGACGCTACCATAAACTGATCCAGGATCAAGTTGATGGATGCTGCTACTGAGCGTAGAGATATGGATGGAAATTAAATAATTAATTGAAACTTGTGTTGTGGTGATGAATAAGTGTCTTTTGATTAACTTTTCCTTCTACCAGAATGCCTTCTATTGGCTTTAAAATGAGTTTGTATATTAATATGATGTGTTTGGTTTAACTTTGTGTCCATAGAAGATATTTTATGGCAACAAAAAGGCCTTCCAGCAGATGAAGGCCATGCTTTATTTTTCATTTTGGGTTTAGGAGAAAATTACTAAACTATCCCCAATAACTCATTCTCCAACCACCCCAACAGCTCCTTCGCTCCTCTCTTCACTCTCTGAAGTATCATCACCTCATCACTTCACTCTCCTTCACTCCAGATTTGTGTTCATCTCCTCGCCACCGCCAATAGCTCTGTCACCGCCGATCTATCGCTCGCCGCCACCATCGCCGGTCCTTCGCTCAGATAATAGTTGCATTTCGATCCTTCACCGGTCCTTCGATCTATCATCGCCGGTCCTTCGCTCTCCTTTGCCGCGGCACATAGCACAGTCCCCGCCGCTTCCTCCTGTAACTACACTTCAGACCTCAAGTCCTCTCTCTCTCTTTCTCTCTCTCATCATTGAATTTCAAATTTGAATGGCTAACTGTTGGAACTTCGATTTGTGCTACATGTGATTTGTATGTTAAAGACTTCATGGAGAAATGCATGGAAACAGGACTTTGAGCTAGCAGAGTCATGACTTTAGTGTTGGAACTTCGATTTTGGACGTTCATCATTGAATTTCAGATTTGAATGGCAACCAGAGTCATTATTTTGAGCTTCTTATAGTTTTTTTTTTTTACTTAGATACCTTACCATATTTTGTATGGAATCTGCTATTTCTCATTGCTTTTGTCTAATTTAATTACACGGGAACAACTTTAGTGTAAAATTATTTGACAATTTATGATATTATTTGATAATTTTTGTATAATTGATTAATGAAGTAAATTGATTGGAGTGGAGTAAAATTGTTTTAGAGTTGTTTATTGCTCTTTTGATTATGAGTTTTGATTTTGTTTTAATGTTATTCAATTTGTGCTTCTATTGCTTCTCATTCCGAAATTTTGTCTTTTTGACATTATTTAACAATTTTTATAAGATTGATTGACAATTTTTTAAGCATTTTTTTATTTGTATTTGAATATAGAAATATGATTAGTTAATAATTTGTTACTGTAAATTGTTTTAAATAAAAGTATTACCAATGTTAATATATAGTACAATATATAAAATTAAGCTCTTGTAATAATTATTTTATTTTAAAAACATGATGTATAGGCTAAATTTATTTAAAAAATATATAAATAAAGTTGTATTTAATTAAAATATTAAAATAAAAAAATTTAATAATAATTTGAGGGTTAATTATCTTTTAATATCAAAATATTTGAATATAATATAATATATATCTTCAATTTATGTAATATATATTTTAGTAATTATATCTTCAAAAATTATTTTATTTTATCTTATCAAAATAAAAGTACTTTTCTTAAATCTATTTTTAAAATATTTAAATCAAACATAAATACTGCTTTTAAAAAATATTTTAAAAAATTTTTTTTTATAATAACTTTTTTACAAAAGATATTCTCCCAACAATTAAACCAAACTAACTGAGAGATTAGTCGACGGAATTAACAGCCAGGCATTATAGAATTGCTGATCTTCTTCTACTCAAGAGCTGAGATTCACACACCCAATGGACACATGCTAACATCATTGTCATCACGACGCGTCTTTGTCCCAGTGGCATATCCCATGATATCGTATCCAATGAGAAAGGGCATTGAACTCAACTATTCCAGAGCCATTGTTGCCCTTGCTAAGCTTCATTGGCACTTGGCGCATTGCACAAGCTTCGTTAGACACAAGGATATCTCCAAGGTGGACCATGCAGCAATAAAAAATTAATAAAAATAATGAGAGTGCAGTTCACTGGTTAAGCATTGGGCTGCGAACTCATCAAACAATATATAAGAGTAATTTTATCTGAATTTAATTTTCATATATTATCGTTATAAGAAAATTTTATATAAATATTTAATTATATATTATCATATTAATAAAAATATTTGATTCAATTATTTATTATTTTTAAAAATTTATAAATAAAAATATATAATTAATTTCATTTTGTTTAGACTTAAAATGAGAATATCAGATGAGATAAGACTTAATTATAATAACTTATATCCAAAAAATATGTAATTTATCTTATGTGTTTTATTTGATGTTCTCAATATATGTAAAAAAAAAGCATTTATATATATGAAATTAAACAAGTATAGAGATCACAAAATTTATCTAAATTAAAAGTACTTAAAAGTTTAACTAACATTCTTTCGTGCCATACAAGCATACGAAATAAAGAGAAACTCTCATTGTAGAATTATTTTGGCGAAATCTGTAAAGAAAACCATAATGAAAAAGTTGCCGGCGGAAGGTGGCAAAAAAGAGTCATAATCACTTTAAAGCATGGAGGTGCCAGCCTCAGCCGATCATGCTCTCCAGTCCAACATAAATAACAAGAAGGAGAATAATAACATAAAAAGATATCGTGAATTGTGAAAATGCTAAGTCAACAAGTTACTAAAAAGACTTGTGTTATTTGTATTTATACTTGGGCGCTTGCTATCATGTATTCTATAAAATTGGGTGCATCATGCGTAGGTGCTCCATCTCCCACCATTTCTTTTTCCCCTCCCCAGTTTTCACTTTTCGCCTAGCATCACCGCTTCCACTGCGTCACACTCCACCTGCCATTAACGTTCCCGTCTCCACAAACACGGTCACTATCAAAGCAGGTGGAATCGATGGCGACATCCGCTTCAGTGCATTGTGCGAGGCACGCTTGGCCTCAGGCTTGCCGATGAAGTTAAGCATGGAAGAGAGGGGCGCGGGTTCCGGGAAAAGTTAGGTGTACAAGAGAGGAAGTAACGACAACGGCATGTTCTTCTTCACCTCTAGCGCGATTCTGCAGCTATCGAACATGAAATCCAGCGATGGCGGCGGCGATTTTGACCACTCCAATCTCAAGGCTGCCGTGGTGAAGGAAGCCGACAGCAATAGGGTGGTGGAGCCGGAGAAGTGTCCCCTCGCTAGCGTCCTTTAGGGTGGTGGCAGTTGTTCTCGGTGTCGCAAAATGGCGATGGTCCAGTTTTGCCGGCAAAGAGAGAAAGGAGATAGGGTGTTTATTTAGTCATATTTTTATTTTTATTTACCCATATTTTTAGGTCATTTAGCCACATTCTAATTTTTATTTAACTACATTTTTTGAATGTAGCTAAATATAGGTGTAGGTTACACTCTCAAGATGCATCATGCACCATACTTATAGGAGATATTTGAAACAAAATCTTATACTTGTGACTCATTTTATGAGAATTATTAAAATATATCTTAATTATTAATTAAAAATAGATTTTATTTTTTTTCAATCAATAATTAAAAAATATCTTAATAAATCTTAATTATGAATATAAATAATATTTTTATTATTAAAAATATTAGTATTTTGATTAGATTGGACATAGTCACAGCTACATCCACGGACCTCGCTAAGGGTCACGCCGACCATACCACATTAGCCGACATCTCTAATGCTAGTACCAACTTACCAAGTACGAACATCAACACCAGGTGTCTCTTTCAACTTTCAACGTTTTTCCCTTACAAGGTTTATGACATTATGATACATTCTGCCTTTTGTTTTTCAACCTTTGGATTAATATTTACATGTCATGCCTTATTCTGATCCCTTATTCCGTGAATATTGAAGCTTGGAAGGGAAGATAGAAAAGGAAAGGCCAACTGTAACTGCACTGATAGTTACGGGAACGTTCTCCGTTCATTGAATAGCTATAGCCTAAGGTTCCTTGTATTCTAATCTTCCCATGCTGCTCTGTAGGCTTTAGAGCTGGCTCCTTTTCTGTGTTTCGCTGGGGTATTTTCGGCATTTGAATATTTTCTCTCTCATATCACTTCATTACTCATCACTTATCAGGACCCTTTTTGTCTTTGTCGGCTTGTTTTCCTTTTTTCTTTTCCTTTTTTTTTTTTCAACAAGAAAGTTGCTGTCTGCGTGGATTTACGTTGGAAAGCTTCAAACTTTGGGTTGGTCTTTTGGTTTACTTTGTGTCGATCACTAACCTCCCACCACCTGCTAATGCCCTTTCATTCTTATCTCTCTTAGATGCCTCTGAATCTGATTTGACTCTCTCTCCTCTCTCAACATTCACATGATATAATAATTATAACAAGGTATTTATTTCAGTTCACTTCCTACTTTTCCATATCTTATGGATGTTATTTTCTAATTTCCATTGCTTTCAGTTCCTCTAATAAGTATAACTCCTTTTTTGATCTGATTCTCTAATAATTATTCATTTCTCTATCTTATACATTTAGAATGTTTCTATTACGTTTCTACTGTTTAAATTGCCTTCAGCTGATCATAGTGGTATGATTTATGGTTTCATTTATCTCTCTTTGTTTGCCTGTATTTTTTTAGCACATCTGGATTTTCTGGGTATTGGTTCATTAGTTTCTAATTTAGCATCTCCCTTGCAGCATACACGTCAATCAAAATAATTGTTCCGACTTCCTGGTTTAGTTTTTGATCTTGTTTTTAAGAATCGTGTTTATGCATTGCCACCCCCACTTTCCCCAACACTGCTAATATTGTGTTTTGGTAATATTTCATATTATTGGATGGGATAGAAAACAATCCTTCTAATCTTGTGTTTTTACCTGCCTATATGTAGTCAGTTTGAGTTTTGTCTTGAATTATTTGTGTCATATTGGACGGAAGGTCAAAGTTTGATCTGTTTCAACTTTCAAGCAATCGGTTTCTCCTTTGGATGTTACTTGAGTTGGCTGGACAATGGCTACCGCGGGAGTTTCATCTGCCGTGTGGCATAACCTATCCAGAAATGTCACCACAGCGTTGGCTTCAGCTTTACTTGAATGGCTACTGATCTTTTTCCTTTTTGTTGATGCTATATTTTCTTATGTCATCACAAAGTTTGCTAGTTACAGCAAATTACAAACACCATGTTTGTTTTGCTCGCGGCTTGATCATGTGTTAGGCAAGGAGAAAAGAGGATACTATTGGGACTTGATTTGCAATGGTCATAAGTCCGAGATTTCTTCCTTGGTTCTCTGCCGTGCACATGATAGGCTTGTAGATGTTCAAGGAATTTGTGAAAATTGCCTCTTCTCTTCTGCTATCATCAATAAATCCAACGCCGAAACTTGCCGATTAGTAGTGGGTAAATTTGGTGAGCAATCTGTCTCTATATATGATCAGGATCCATTACTTGGTGACCATTCGATTGCAAGGCAGTGTTCTTGTTGTGATGAGCAATGGATTTTAAATTGTTATGATCAAAGATTGGTATTCACCAAGTCAACTGGGTCTGAAGCTGCTGATTTTGATGAATTGGATGCTGTTGGAAACAATTTTCATGAGAAGAAAAGAAGAGCAAAACCATCTGTATCATTCAGAGTTGCAAACCTGAGAAATAGCCAGCTTGATCCTCTGTCTCATGTAGGATACACAGAAGTCAAGATGACTTCTGATACTGAGTCTGAATCTGAATTTCCCTTATCCGATGATGAGGGTATATGCATACCTGTTCCGGGAACAGACGATATCAAGGAAGATATAGAAGTTCCATGTGAACATATTGAGCCTTCCACCATTGATTTAAATAAGGCTTCAGGGAAGCCCAGGAGTTCAGCTTCTCCACTTGAGCCGTCACTCTCAGAGCCAGGAATGCAATCAGAAAATGTAGATACTCATGCAACTAAATCTGCATCAGCAACAATGGGAAATGGGAATAGTGCGGAGGAACTTGACTGGCAGCAGGTTGAAAGAAATGCTGATGCCCCCACATTATCACATAAAATGGGAGTCCCTGTTGAAGTATCAAAGGAAAACTGTAAGTTATTCTCAGCAGTTGCTTTTCTGTACCATGTAAAACTTGGATTTGAAGGATGTAGGAGTTTGTTACAATTTTTTGCAGAAAGTTGATGAAATTTTAAAAAAATAGCCTACTTTTTAATATCCAAGTCATTTTTATGAATGAAGGAAAAAAAAAGTCAGTTTACCTTTTTTATAACTGAAAAATCTAAATTTTAATTATTTTAAGTCCATAAGAACACGAGTTTTTGTACATAAACATTTTCTCCATTATTTTTGTGAATAAAAATCATAATACTGTGTTATTTTTTATAGATGATTTGACAACTGATGAAGTGGAGCAAAGATCCACCTTGGACTGTGAGGAAATCATTAAGTCAGGCAAGAAGCTGATGACATCTGAAGAAGGCTTAGAACCAACCCCTGTTTCTAGTGACAATGGTCAGCAAAATCCCATTTTATTGGATCTTGGTGATGCTTATAAGCTAGCTGTTGGTAACAGAGGAAGACAGTTATCTGGCATACTTGCTGAACAATGGCTTGGGAAAGATTCTACAAGAGTTAGTGAAGATTTGAAGATGTTGTTGTCACAATTTTCCACCACTCGAGGGACTGATCTGTCTGTTAATGATATCAGTCCTAGATTGTCTATAAATAGTGATGAAGCAAAGACTTCTGATGTTTCTAATTCTGCCGGGATGCAGATACTTCAAAAAATGATTTCGCTTGAGCGAAATGAGTCTGGTTTGTCCCTGGATGGAAGCATTGTCAGTGAAATTGAAGGTGAAAGCCCAGTTGACAGACTAAAGAGACAAGTTGATCATGACAGGAAACTGATGAGTGCTTTGTATAAAGAGCTGGAGGAAGAAAGAAATGCTTCAGCAGTCGCCGCGAATCAAGCGTTAGCCATGATCACGAGGCTGCAGGAAGAAAAGGCAGCATTACATATGGAAGCCTTGCAGTACTTAAGAGTGATGGATGAGCAATCAGAGTATGATACAGAAGCTTTGGCAAAGGC
Organism: Pterocarpus macrocarpus; assembly: GCA_031439585.1. NCBI lineage: Eukaryota > Viridiplantae > Streptophyta > Magnoliopsida > Fabales > Fabaceae > Pterocarpus > Pterocarpus macrocarpus. The sequence goes on along the minus strand of CM062515.1, from coordinate 3,069,995 downwards.
TAACGACCTTCTTTCTGAGAAGGACAAAGAGATTGAGGAATTGGAAGCAAAGCTTGAGTTTCATAGGAAGAAATTCCCTGATGAATCAATGGAGAAAAACATGTTGGAGAGAAGCTCTGAAATGAAGGTGAAAGACATTGGATTGCATAACGCACAATGTACTGGCACTGAAAGCGATGAAAGTATCATTGGAAAGTCAGTTACTGAAAACCCCGATATATCTAACAAAGCTGAAGGGCCACTTGCATCTTTGGAGGTAAAAAATGTTCAATCTGTGAAAAGTTTGCAGTTTCAAGAGGAAAGGCTATATATTTCGGAACGTTTGAAGAAGTTGGAGAAGCAAGTTTACTTTTTCCTGAATATGCATCACTCTGAGGACAAGTACCTAAATTCTGAAAGTTCTGGAAAGGAATCCCCAGAAAACTGTGAAAAGTTAGACAACAATTCAGATGCCATGGGTTGTGATGGTTTCTCATCCAAGAAACCTCCAGTTTGCAACGAGAATGGTGAACTCGAGCATGATGGACATAGCTCCTCTGTGCTCTGTGGAAATGATGATTTAGCTTCAGCTGGAAGCTTGGTTTCAAATTTTCTTGGAAGATTGCAAGTTCTTGAGGCAGACCTGAGTTTCCTTGAGCATGGTATCAACTTACTAGGCAGTGGAGATGAAGGACTAAAATTATTACAGGAAATAGCTGATCATCTGCAACAATTACGTAGGATCAGGATAAGAGAAATTGATCAACCTGTTGCTTGAGGCTGTATATAAGGTCAGTAGTTACTGCTGAGCCATCACACAATCAATCAAAGCATCTCCTTCTTTCTCTTAAAATTATATGTCTCCATTGTGCTTCTCCGTTTGTTTGGACTAATTTGTAAATGAATTTGTGCATGATAGGTATGTGGTTTAGCTTATTAATTATTAAGTATGGAGGAAAAGATTTGGCTGAGTTTGATAAATGTTAAGGCAACATACAATGTTGTTAATGCCAAACTGACGGTGCAGTGCTCGAACATTTGGCTGAGTATGCGTTGGGCAGCACGATATTAAGATTATTAACTTGATATGGAACATTTGTTATGAATATTGCTTTCTTAGCGTTTCTCTTGTGCTTGTCAAATGCAATAATATAGGACATCCAAGCGGTTTGCAATATTGCATCTGCTTTTAGTTTGTATACAAAATATTTTACCAAATGGTTGTTTACATTTTACAGATTCATAGACCAATCCTCAGTGACCAGGAGGAAGGTGCATTGTACAATAGTGAACCAGGTTACCAAGATTGGTTGCAGCTGTACAGTAACAATAGCTTGCTTCCACTCAGGATTAAATAAAACAGAATTTCAAATTATATGGAGAGCTTTTTCTTTTCTTCTTCTTTCTTTCTTTCTTTCTGTTTTTTTTTTTTAATATATTTTTTGTTCTCCCCTGCCTTTTTATTTGGGGTTAGTTTCGGTTGACATTTTGCTGCATTGAGTTGGCAAGGTTTTCATTTTCCCATTTGAATTGTCTTCTCTGCGAGAAAGTTTTTATTTTGCCGTTTTTACATTGTAAAAATGATAGTGATTGCTTGTGTAATTGGCGTCTTCATGTACTTTTATTAAAGTGAGTATTTTAGAAATGGAGTGACATAACATCAGTATGCTAAATTGATATTGATTCGGTGAGAAGCTTGATTTTGGACTCTATTTGCTTCAGTAGCTTAGATAAATAATTAAATATTGTCCAATTGCATGAATGATATGCAAGGCTTCGTTAATGAAATTTCTTCGGCGGTGATTTCTCTCTCCTGCTTTATTGAGTTTTGAGATGCTTATTGAGATTAGAAAGAAAAAGGAGAGTGAATCTGTGTAAATAGTGTTTGATTCTCATATAGGGAGCCTTTTTAGAGTTTATACAACTTCATTCTTGTGTGGTTTGGTGGTGTATTATTAAGATCTTACTCTTTACGCAGACATTTTCCTGCTCAAGATTCAAATATAAATAGTTAAAATGTTCTGCCAATTCCCTTAAGTTATCTTGCACCCAATTTAAATCAGGCTAATTATATGTTGATAAGGAAATGAAGGCAGAAACAACAGTGATCAAATAGGGTGCCCTTTTTTTTTTTTTTTTCTGGGTTTGCTAGAAGGCAGGTAGTTAGTGTTTTGTAGCAGTTGGGACAAGTGTCTGTACATTATGAGGCATATGCCTAGGATATTTGAAGTTCTTAATTTAAGGGATGGGAAATTCTCATAATGAATGCTACTTAAATTGAAAATTCGGGGTTGGGAATCCCATAAGTTGTACTTAGTTGAACCCGTCAATTAGGCGATTCATTTTTTGTTTTGTTGGTCTATTATAATTTTTTGTACAACTACAAAGTTTTGATGGACAAAAACAAGATTTCATGTAGAAGGAATTTTTATACTTGAGGGTATCAAGTAGATTAAGATTCATTGCAGCAACAAGAAGAAAATGTGAAGGAACTAAAAGGGAGTGAATTGGTTTAATAATAAAAAATTAAATTCTAAAATAATTAAATAGCAAAATTTAGAAGTAAACTTGAAATTGACTTAAATATAATAGTGCAGAAAATAAAAAGAGATAAGAGATAAGAAGATAGCACAAACAATTTTTATAGTGATTTAGTCATAATGTGTGATCTACTTTCAGTTTCCAATAATTTGGGATTTTTCTTCACTCTCAAATTTTTGTTTATAAGGATTTTGATAAATCTTCCTTTATCCAATTCTCTAGTAGAATATATGGTGATTTGTTTCTCACAAGGACATTACCAAGCCTCCCCCTATGTCAACCAAAATAAGGTAATCTCACAAAATAGGGATGCTCTTATAATTGATGGGTTTCAAACTCTCTCAAAAGAAGATAAGCAAGTTTAAGTGCAAAATCTATAAATTATGATAGACAAGATATAAAGTAAGGTAATCTCTCAATTTTTTTGGTAGAGATTCATATACTCCTTTTCATTTTTTAAGGCTTTATATAGATATTGAGTCATTGATGACTATTAGCCATTGGAGAAGATTTTGGCTTTAGTTTGGTCCAAAGAATTAGCCCAATCAATTTTTGTGTAGTTGCTATTCTTGATATGTCTGGTTCTTAACCACAATTGTTGATTTTCCCTATTAGCACATCCATCCATAAATTCAACTTTTTGATTATTGCTAACATAATTCCCTTCCTCAATCTTGGATTTTCTGAGTCAAAACATATTAAAAAGATTCTAGCAATTAGTGATTTATATATCGAGAGAAGAGCAATTTCAATGAGATAAATAAGGAAATTATGAAACATAATATTTTCTTTTAGCAAGAATATAATCAAACAATATTAACATTATATTTAAACAAATTAATAAAATACTCATCATCAAAGTATTAAACTCAATATTCTCTCTCTTTTTTATAATGACCCAATTATGAAATATTATAAATAATTTGAGCATGATTGGAAGATTTAGAAAATAATCAATTATTAGGTCATATGTCCTATGTTCAATAATAATCAAAGTTGGCATCGATATCATCATAATCAAATATATTTAAAGAACTTAAAGATTAAAAGTCTAAAGAAAGCTCCCCCTTAAGTTCTTTAATTTTTGATGACTTGAATGCTCCTTCTCAATCCATGACTTCATTCTTGATCTTTGACAAGTATCTATGCTTTCTCTTAATCCATGAAGGACTTGCTTTTAGGTGAATTTCTTTAAAGTCATGCTTAAAATTGATTGATAAATCTATTATTTTTTCTTCTTCAGCATCAAAAAGGTCTTGTGCAATATAATAGCTAAGAACATATTTCAGAATAAGATCATCATAATAATATAACAAATTAAGAGGATTAAAAATCTCAAAAATATATTTAAGGGAAAAAATTTTAGAATATAATCAAACAATATTAACAATAAATTTAAACAAATTAATAAAATACTCATTACCAAAACATTAAACCCAACAAAATGTTTTGAAAGCATATGCTCTGTTAGTCATATATTTTGTATTGCATTCCTTGATATAGAGAAGAAAAACAGATGTGAATTCCGAGAAATCCCTTGTATCACATTTGACAATCAACGTTATCAAATTGTTTTCTTCATTTTATTCCATTGAATTATATTACATAACGGACTTCTACTGTATTTATTCTGATCATGGTTATTAGCTGTCCCTTTCTGGTTTAGATAATTTTGATATTTTGAATATAATTGGTGATTGACCATGTTCCACGAGAATATGGTTTATTCTTCAAATGGAAATCTAGTCTTCTTGTTTACTGAATCATTATATTATGACTCGCATTGCCTAATCAATGACAATTCTTTTGTGCATTTACATTGTGATACTCTGGCCCAAATACTTAACATGTTTTTCAGCAAAGGGGGTTGTTTTCAAAGAAGGAGAGTGTGGAAAAATGATGCAATTGGAAGAGAAGCTAGGCTCTTTTCAACGTACAGTATAGGTCCATAAAATAATACCCCTGTATAGAGCAAGCGTCTGTTAGTACCTAGTAGAATGATATGTCTCACAAAATAATTACATAAATTATAATACGTGCAAAGTTCTTTATTTGAAATATACCAACAGTAACGTTATTGACCCAATTCACTAACGCTATGTTTGGATGGGGAGAGAAAATGAAAGGAAAGAAAGTGAAAAAAAAAAAGAAAATAAAGAAAAAAAAATAAAAATATATATATTTTTTCTTCTAATATTTGATTGAGAAGAAAAGTGTGAGAAAAGAAAATATAATTGTATTAAAATTATCTTCATATCAATTGTCTTTTATGAAAACAAAAAATATAATAAGAAAAAAATAGTAATTTTATAATATTAACACACATTTTTCCATTTTTTCTCCATATCATGGATGGAAAGTTTTTATATGGGATTCATTATATATATTTTTTTCTCTCCCATTTTTTTTTTATAAACCAAACAAGAGAAAACTCTTTTTTTTACTCATTTTCTCCTCCTTCATTTTCTTTTCTCCCTTTTTCTCTCAATCCAAACAAAGGCTAAATTAGGCAAGGAGAATCAACAGCTAATATCATAGTTTTTTTTGTTTGGGGGGGGGGGGGGGAGTTCAAGGGTAATATCATAGTTGAAGAAGCAATTACATATTTTGGCATAAAAGGAAATTTCAATACCCATACTTAGCATTATATCTCACAAATATTATAGGTTTAATTACTCTGCAAGTCATTGTAATTTGACCAAAATTTTAATTAGGTCCTTATAGTTTAAAAATTTTCAATCAGATTTTTATATTAAATAAATTTTTGTAATCAAGTCCTGGAACGATCTATTATTGCAAAATTATCGGTTAAATTGAATAAATTTTTATATTTGAACTTATAAAATTGGGTTATGACCTATTAAATTATATTAAATTTTAAAAATTTTTATAATTTTCTATTGCTCTAAGGACCTGATTATAAAAATTTATCTAATACAGGGACCTAATTAAAAATTTTTAAACTATAAAAATCAAATTAAAAATTGAATAAAATTATAAAAACCTTTAAAATAATTAAATCAATATTATATACAAATAAAAAACTATACCCAAGCCCATTTACATGAGTTATAATGTGGGCCAATGAAATATGGCTTCAAGGCTCAAGCTGGAAATATAACGTTGGCCATAAAATAAGCCTGGAGGAATAACAGCACTATATAACATCACTAGTGTTGACAATTAATAATAATAATAACAATGACCAAAATAATAATAATAATAATAATAATAAAACGAAGGAAAGTACAAATGTATGGCATTTTCCGTACACTAAGTAATAAACTTAATTAGAGGACTTTTTCAACTAATTAGACTTAATTAAAATAACATTTGTGAATGCGTGGCATTTGCAAGGAAATTAAATTCGGGGTGTTGGATTTGGACTATGTGCACCGCTCTTCTTGAAAACTTCAAACCGCGGATTTTGGTCAACTCAGACGTTCAACAAAGCTTATAAAACATCTTTAAATTTCATTAACCGTGTACTCCACAGTCATTATCATCCCTAATCTTCAAAGTTTCTCCTCTCCCTCTCGTTTAGTTGTTGCTCCTCAATCTATATCACATCAAAATTGCTTCCTCAAATTTGATTCTTCCCTCATTCCAAAATGGGTTGTTGCAAGAAGATGTGTGTGTTGGCAACAATTCTGCTATTGAGTTTACATACAACATGGGGAGCAAGGACATTAGAGGGGAAGCCATGGTTGAAGAAGGATACTACTGTAACAATATTCCAGTCACTGCAAAGAGGACCCGTGAAGCCCTCTCAGAAAAATCCATGCTCCACCGTACCCGGCCGCAGTAAAGGGCACTGTACTTTGAGCGAAATGAACGTCGCCGGCCATGTTGCACTTGCACATGCAGCACCACCAGCCTATCCAGATACACTTGTCGAATTTGGAGCAGCAGTAGCACCTTCCAATACTAACGCTGATGACACACCAAAGTAAGGGCTCCACATCTTGGAGGGATAATTAGAGACGCAGCTATACTTTCAAAAATCACTGTAATATCGGTGTCAGTCAGATCTTGTTTCTGTCCAGTACTCTTCGGACATATACTTTTTCTTTTTTGGTTTTATTTTATCGATCCCAATACATATATGTTAATCTTACATATTCTTTCATTTGTATATATGCTTTTATAATTTACGATATTCTTATATTCATTTCATGTCATATCTGCAACTCGTTAAGGTTCACATATTTGACATAGTGAACCTAAATACATGCATATATTTATTTCAAAATGATCCGTACGTCTTGCTGCACTACGATAGAAGGGGCAAAAAATCTATATGATTTTGTCGTATTTTTTTCGTGGATCTAATTTAATTTGTAGGTAGTAGTTTTTGGATCTATTTTGTACCTAGATGTACATGTTTGAAGCTCTACGCACAAGGTGTTAGTGTGTTTGTAATTGTAATGTACGTAGTCTTTCAGATTTCCTCTACTTCGTGAATCACATCTAGCTGTCAAATTTGCGGGCTGGAATGCATGCATGGCATGTATATTATAATTGACGCCACATGCTGGAGAGTCGGTTTGACATTCACTTTGTGTGTGTTTGGATTAATTAAATTTTAGAATTGGTTTGATTTAAATTGAATTGATTTAATTTATAAATTAAATTTTATGTTTGGAATGATTATGTAAAAATAGGATTTGAATTGATTTAGAAATCAATTCTTATACTTATAATATATTAGATTGTATTTGGAGTGATTAAGAATGGAATTAATTTAATTTAATTTGTACTTAAATTTTAAAATCAAATCAATTCTCATCAAGTCTTTTCAATTTTGATAGAATTTCAAATAAAAAGTAGTTAAATCCTATAATAATTAAAAATCACTTCATTTCTTATTTTTAAAATATCCAAATACAAGATTTGATTTTTAAATCAAATCATTTCCATTTTTTTAACATTTCAAACACACTCTACCTATTTTATGCATAAAAGCGTTGACTTTCACGTGATAAACGAACGTCAAGTCAAACTTCTGAATATTTGAATTATCTGAGGTAATAGTTTAGAAGATTACCATGGGACCATTTGTGTGTAATTTTATGCCCAGGTTTTTTCAGTCTCATACTGCTGAATGTTAATTTCTCAGTAATATTAAATAGTAAGTTAAAAATAAATAAATAAATACCTTGTTTGGTTTTATACCTTGTACGTATATATAATTAAGTTCAACAGAACAGTAGTTATATTATATACTTAGACTGAGCCATAATTAAATGTAAAGATTTAAAAACAGATCCACCTTGAAGGTGAATTAGAAGAGGTCCAAATTACATTAATTGAATTACATCCTCCATTAAGCATTGTGGCTCATCACCCACCATCTATTTCTGGTTGCTAATTTATCAGGATCGAGTAATGTTTGGACGATGAAATATTGTTGTAAATTCACATCATAATAATTTGATATACTTTGTCATGCCATTTGGCTACCCTAGACTAGATATTCCTTTGACAGAGCTCCATCAACTACGTACGCAGTACTCTACTGTTTTTTCCGGTTGTACTGTCTTCGGACCAATCTCCGCTCCGCAAGTGAAAACATCAAACTTTTATCCCATATTTGATTTTATTATTTATTTATTTATTTACTCATGGTTCATTCAAATATTTTGTTGGTGAGGTGAGCAGTACTCACTAGTAGTAGCTAGCTAGCTCATCATTCAATGCTTATCGGGCATGGAATTGTGCATCGGCAGAAAGTGTCAAAACTATGTGGGGGCATCTACCCCAACAAGTCACATGGTGATGCGCAGAAGTGAGCCAAAAATCTATAGTACCGCATATAATTGCAAAGTCATTTAAGGCAAGGCAAGGAGCTGTGGCCTCGGACCTGTGGACTCTGGTAGAAGATGCAATGCAATGCAAGTAACTAATGCAAAAAGCAATGTGGTGTTGACATCGCATTTTGCAAACAACACGAAACGCGTGAAAGCGTGCCATCAACACACATCCACTCGCCCCTTTAATTGCCTTAAGCTAGCTGTCATCTTATATTCTTGTATTATACTCTACTCAACGTGGTCTTATATTACAGTCTCTTCACTTTTCATTACGTGTTTTATTTATTTATTTTATTTTATTTTCAAATCTAAGTTATTTGACTAGTCTTCCTGGTCTGCAATTTTCTGTCGGCACGCTTCTCGATGCTATTGGAAAACGGACTTTGGTGAATTCCCCATTCATCTCCTTCTCGGTATAAATAGGGCTGGCCCGATTCTATTTTCTTTTTCGGATAAACTTCCCAGCTTTTGTAATATACAATATAAGTGAAATGACCTTTGATTACTGTTTCAAACACTTTGGATGTCGGTTTTTTGTTCGGATTTTGTGAAACAGGAGTTTTCGGGAATGTGTTGTGTATAACTTATGTTAATTGTCTCCCTAGTAATAATACAGCTTACTCAAAATCACGTATGGGCTGCATATACAGGCAAATTATTCTTATAATACGACTGATCAAATTTTTTTTCTATCAAGCTATACAGCATATGTGCCGTCTGTTCAAAAAGATAAGTGAATTTCACGTTTATTTATAAGAAAATTTTACAAATATATGTCACTAGATTTTGTAAATATTGCCTTGAACAATTTTAAAAACACAGACGTATATATATTGTAAATAGAAAAGTATACACTAGATTTTACCATGTTTTCTAATACTGCCATCAAAAACTGAAGTCTTCTTTAATCAAGTTTTATTTGGCATGGTTAATAAAAAATTAATTAAATATATAACGTTACATGTAAAAATTGTTTAACAAATTTAAATTCCGCTTTATAATTTACGTCTAGATCTTTATGATTTGGTGTTTAGAACATGTCATTTTAAAAAAGGGTATATTCTTATTAAATAATTTGCAAATTATGGATATTTAGTATAAATCATACAAAAATAACAAGTTCTATAACATTTAACGGCTAAAGTTATTTGTTCTCTTAATAAATAGTTCCGTGAAATTAGAAAAGCTCGCAACAAATTATTTATGAATTTTGTTTTTTAGCAGCTATATAAAATAAAATTTTCCTTCTCGCTGACATTAATTAAAGAAAAAAATCCTCAGTCGCAGAAGAAAATGGAAGTAATATCCTGTATGAGTATATATATGCCTGCGTATCCAATCCAAAATACAAGGTGAAACAAATGCATTTTCCAGCAAGCACCGTGTTATAAAAGCGCGTCATTTTGATCTTTGTTTGGTTAAAGGAGCAGAGGATGAGGACCTACATGCAGTGGCAGCATGGGGCTATGGAAATGAAAAGCAAGGATGGAAAAGACAGGATTGGAATTTAAGCGCACAACCCAATTCAGACACCCTAACCACCCATCATGTTTGAAGAACTGAGACACAAGCCAATTGCTTTAATGATTTGACTCCATTGATGGTCAATACAGTAGTATTGCATTTTCTATTTATAATTGAAATAAGTTTCCTTCTTTCTTTCTTTCTTTTTGGTATTTTCTTGCGTAAGATATTATGATTTGGGAATCTTACACAGAGGACGTTCCCCTTAAAAGGCAAAACAAAAGAGAGCCAAAAAACCACAAGGTCGAAGATATGTTATCGTTATATGTGTGTATAAAGCTAGGAGACCCTGTCATTGCTTGTACGTTGTATGTGACCCACATAGGTTACCATTTGAGCGTATGTGGGGTAAAGACGTAAGTTTGAGTTCAGTTTGACCTTTGTGTTTATTCGTGAAATACTATTACAGTTGGAAATGGACTGGACAACACTCTCAAATAGAAAGTGCATGTGAACCTTTGGGTCCCAATCCCAACTCTCTCCTCTCTTCTTATCTTATATCAATTGAATTGAATGTTACGAAAGGAAATGTAATTTTCGGGATGCTTGTCCAATGTCCTTTGTGGCTGCGAAACCAAGGTTCAGGCAATTATTCTCTCAACTATTCTCAATGCTACGTAACCTACAACTGTTCCACTCACATGGTGTTAATTCTTAATTGATCACTATACATGTTATAGATACTTATTTTAAGAGTTGAATAAATTCTAGAATCACCCTTTCGAGTAGAATTTCGTTTAATTATCATCTTTGGTTTAAAATTATATGAGTAATTATTAAAATAAAACATAAAGTTTTTTTTTATATATTATTAATAATTTTTTTATATCAATAAGTACTCAAACTAAAAAAGAAAATTACTGTAGTTAAGTTTATAAGATAATAAGCTTAATATTGTATAAATAAGAATATTAATTTGATGAGTAACTATATTAGATAAGATATGATTCAAAATAAATATATTATAAAAAATTAAAATAGTAAAAAAGATATTAAAATCTCACCCTAAGTAATTTTATTATATTTAAAAAAGACTTAAAAAAGTCTTAACAAGTAAAGCAGGTTAAATGGAGGGTAATAAATAGTTAAAAATAGAGGAGAATAAAAAAAATTATAGGCGAAATTATTAAGAAGTATTTATGTTTTAATAGTTTGTCCATATACATGATTTACAATAATACATTATATGCCATGTGATTGATGATAGCCGGAGGTATAACTTTATCTTTTAAAAAAAAATTATTATAGTCAAACTTATTCAATAATGTAATAGTATAATATTAAAGGTAATGAAAAAAAAATGAACTAGAACAATATTAATTAAAATTAAATTTATAAGCATATTAAAAAACATATATTGTTAATATAAATTCATATAAGTTTTTACATATTTAATGTTGAATAAAATGTATAAAATAAAACGAATAAAATGTTAAATGAATAAAATGTAAAAAACCCTAAAATAAGCAATGCTTTAGATTTTAGACAAGCATGACAAAAATGATAAAATTTTAATAATTATATTTTTATATTTACATCTTAATATGATATTATTTTGGTATATATATATATATATATAAAGAGAAAAAAACTACTTTTTTAGGTTTTTTTTTCCAACATGAAAATTGTTGCTGTTTGAGTTCAAGATAAGAGAAGGTGGGATAGGATAGTATCATCTATTCGAATAGATCGAAAACCCTAGCCTTGAGGTATTAGAGCAACTCCAACGGTGGGATTTGATGTGTCCCACTTCAATCTACTGTCAGAGACGTCTCCATGGAATCGTTGGAGACAATGTTGTGGGACAAGTAAGAGAAGATACAATCCCACTTCAAAGGGAACGAGGATATTGACAAGTGCTTTGCTTTTGTTTTTTTTTTAATATTTCTTGAACACAATTTATTGTTGAAATCAACGGTAATAATTAAAATATTATTTTATTTTTATTTTTATTCTATAAATATCAACTTCTTTTTTTTACAACTCTTCCTAATTCTTTCCAAAACTCTAAATTTTTTCCATACAAATTCTAATCCGTTATTTTTCTTCAAATAATGGATCCAAATTAAGTTAATTTACATTCATTTCTTAGTTACTTACAAAATTCCAATTTCCCTCAAAATTTAAATATCTAAAATTCACAACCTTCAAACTCTCAAAATTTAAATCCAAATCCAAATTTCCAAATTTCAAACTTCTTTTATAGTTTTCAAGTTCCTTCTAATTTTCAAACTCCTTTTTTTTTCTAAACAATCAAAATCTACAAACGTCAATTTCCATTTTCATTCCCATTTCAAATCCAATTCGTGGGATCGGGATCAGGATCAGCCGATGTTGATGGGTCAGTTGACCCATCTCATCAAACGCTTATAAATTCCACTCCGAGTTTACAATATTCACAACTTTCCAACTGCTACGGGCTAGATGCTATGAATCTCAATAATGAGCAAATTGAATATCGTACACAAGAGAGTAGTCAGTGGCGATCGGAAAAGGATAAGTTGCTAATAAGTGCATGGTTGAATGTATCAATGGATTCTTTGGTGGGTGCCGACCAAAAAGGTGATGCATTTTGGAATTGTATACATGCATATTGCGAGGAAAGCAACCGTGGCTTGATCAAAAGAGGCGTAGGTGCGATGAAGAAGCAATGATATAGGATCAGCATGAGGGCTCAACAATTTGGCGGTTGCTATGATCAAGCATGTCAAAGACACCAAAGTGATTCGAATAGTGACAATATAATAGAGTTGGCTCATGAACTCTATTTTACTAGGTATGGAAAGAAATGCACTTTTAAAGATACAAGAATGCGCTTTGGAAGGAACAAAAATAGAGAACCCAATCAGTTTAGAGTAGAGGTTCCAAGAGAATAAAGATAAGTGCTTGTGGAGCATACTTATCCTCATCAAATCCAGAAATGCCAACAAGTAAGGATGTTGGTTTGGAGTCTTCTATTCATTCACAAGACACCAAAGCATCTAAAAGGAACGGTAAGGGGAAATCAAAAGCATCCGTGAGTTTCGATAAGGACATTGATGCACTCAAATCCATTATAGTTAGGAAACTTTCTCTTATAAAAGATTTAAAAAAGTCAAGGAAATGGAGTTAGCAGACAAGAAAAAGGATGGGGCATTCAAGAAAAGGTTGATGATGATCAAAGAAAATGAGCTAGAGGAGAAGGAAAAGGAGAGGATGATCAAAGCGAAGGAACTAGAGGTTAAGGAAAGGGAAACAGACATGCAAATACTTTGTGTAGACACCTCCATGATGAGTGAAACATAACAATCCTTTCATGCTAAGCTTGTAGAGAAAATTATGGCAAAGTATTTTTAATTTAAGTGTCGATTGAATTGATGGAGTATAAGTAGCAAATTAACAATGTCTATTAAGTAATGCTTTTAATTATGAAATATTTCAATTATGTAACATTATTGTCTATCAAATAACATTTTTAGTTATATGTAATGTTTTAATTATGTAGTGTTTTAAAATCATGCAAGGTTATTTAGATTTTAAATTCTAAAAAATAAATGAATGAAAAACTAGTCATTGCAAAATTATATGTTGCAAAACTAGTCGTTAAAGAACTAACCGTTTAGTCAAACTATTCGTTGTGGAAAAAGGCTTATAAATATGGAGCATAACTCTTCCATACTTGCTCTCAAAACACTTTGTCACTCATAATCACTGCTAAAATATCCATTACTACAAATGGCTAGAACCTCTAATCAACCCGATAACAAGTCTTTTGATGACTTGATTGATGATGTTTTGCTCGATGATTTAGACCAACCTGATAACATGTATTTAGATTAACGAATTGAGGATTTTATGTTCGATAATTCAGATAAGCGCCAACTTCAACTTATTCTAGAGAAGTACGAGCAAAACTTTTCCTTCAAATCTTGTAGGATCTTAGATAGGGACCGCAAAGTAGGACACAGACGTCTTTTCAATGATTACTTTGTACCTAATCCAGTGCAACCTCCTGAGACATTTTGGCGAGGGTTCCGAATAGGAAGGCATGTTTTCCTTTGCATAGTAGAAACCCTCTCAAACGTTGATCCATATTTCCGGCAGATGGTCGATGCTACAGGCAAGAAAGGCTTATCTCCATTACAAAAATGCATGGTTGCCAAGCGTATGTTAGCATATGAAGTATCAGCTGATGCCGTTAATGATTATCTGCGGATAGGCGAAAGCATAGCAATTGAGTGCTTAGAGAAGTTTGTCGAAGATGTGATATTGGTATTTGAGATTGAACACTTGTGAAGAGCAAACTTGAATAACATACAAAGCTTGTTTTAAATGGCAGAGGATCGCGACTTCTCAAGCATGATGGATAGCATCGATTGCATGCACTGGTAGTGGAAAAATTGCCCAAAAGTATGGAAGGGTATGTACATGAGTGATTACTGTAGGGTTCCAACTATCGTACTTGAAATTGTGGCTTCATCTGACCTTTGGATATGGAATGCATTTCTTAGAGTCGCCGGTTCGAATAATGACATCAATGTGTTAGACCATTCACCAGTGTTTGATGAAGTTCTGGATGGTCGAGCTCCAGAGATAAATTATACTATTAATAGAACCAATTATAATATAGGATACTATTTAACAAATGATACATATTCTGAATGGACAACATTCGTCAAAGCAATGTGCCGACCATGGGGAGATAAGCGAAAATTGTTTGCAAAATATCAAGAAGGATAACAAAAGGACGTGGAGCGAACATTTAGAGTGCTACAGGCTCGATTTGCAATTATATATGGTCTTGCACTATTTTGGGAGAAACAGAAGCTTGCAAAGATAATAAGAGCATGTGTTATATTGTATAATATTATTGTTGAAGATGAGAGAAAGACATATGTAGGAAACTTTGCTCAACTTCTCTCTTACGACGACGTGGAGAATGACATATCACAACTAGAGTTGAGTGAGGAAACTTTTGTTCCATATGAGAGGTATATCAAAAATAATATCTACCTCATGATAAACAAAGATATCGACAACAACAAGCAGATTTGGTGAAACATATCTGGCAATTCCATAATGCTTGTTAAATAAAATTGCTAGTTATATAATATTTCAATTATGCAATGTTGCAACTCATGTTTCAATTATGTAATATTTTTATTATGTAATGCTTTTAAAATTATGTAATGTTGTTAGTAATCATACAATATTTTTTAGATTTTAACTTTTAAAAGGTAAATGTATGATATTTTTACCCATAATTTAATTTATTAAAAATTAATTTGAAATAAAATTGCATAATACAAATATTTATAATAAAATATTTCATAAAATATATTGATTTTATTTTTTAAGATTTAAAATTATGTGAGACCAAAGTTGATTCCTTTCTTTGGAGACATAAATCTCATTCTTAGGACACTTTTACTTTTTATGATACATTAATTATGTGGGAATGATGTTGCAAGTAATGGGACCAGAAGTGAAATTTAAATAGGGATAATATTGGAGATGCTCTAAAAGGCAAAAAAGTTTTAGTTGACAAGGAGGACATCCAGTTAACTAGAGCTACACAAGATGAAGTGCAGGTTGGTATATAGGGAACTTACACGAATTAAAAAAAAATGTGAAATAAATGTTAACTTCTTATTATAAATTTATTTATTGATTGATAGAATAAAATTTGAAAAGATAAAAAAGTAAAACTAGAACATTTTTGCTTTTGAAAATACAAAGTTAATATTCCTACTTCATTAATGTTACATGTGTGTTTAGTTTCACATTGAAACCATGTAAAATCACTTTTGCAGTTTTGGATGCAGTGCCAAACTTGTCTGGATGATTTCAAATAAAGTTAATTTTGACTTCAAATTTGATTTTACACCCTTTTAACATAAAAGTAACATTTTGTTATTTTTGAGTTAAGTAAAAATCTATTGAAGTGTTTATCGACAAAAATATTATTTTAATTTAATATCATATTATCATTTAAATATTATTTAAATAATTGAATCTCAATAATTTTTAAATTATTAAAATTATATTTTATAAGTGATTTCACTTTATAATGCCAAAACAAAGTTTAATTATGACAGAAATTATTTGTTCATAAGTTTACATATGATTAAATTCTAAAAACTAATTTATTTTTAATTTAATATATAAAACAAATTTCTATCTTTTTGTTAATTAATATAAAATTTATTTTTTCAATAGTATTCAAATATTTATCATATTAAAGTCAGTATTTGAATAAATATTTCTAAACATTTATAAACATAAATCAAATTAGTATTAACTCAATTCAAATTCAAACACACTAATGTTTTATTTAGATGTAAAGAGAAAGGGAAAATAAAGAAAATAAAGAGGAAAATATATTTTTTCTATTTTTTGGTTAAAAAGAAAAATAAAAGAAAAGATAATATAATTAATTATATATAAATTACTTTTATGATAGCTTTTACAAGGATAAGATTATAAATTTACACCCTAAATCCCTTCTTTCATCATTTCTCTTCGCTTTAGCAATGAAAATATGGTGTGTGAGTCCCATTGCTAATTTTCTCTTCTCTCCAGTTTTCTCTCCATTCTAAAAAGCATAAAAATGTCATATTCACTCAATTTTCTTTTCCCCTGTGCACTAAACAAAGGCTAATAGAAGGAACTTTCTCACACTTCGGTCCAAGTTTTATATTTTGTTGTTTTAGGATACTGCTTAAAGAATTAAGAAATGATTTTTTAAAATTTTAAATATATTAAAAACTTAAAAAGATTTTAAGCAATCTGTTTTCCTTTTCTTATTCTTTACTTAATATTTTTAAAGTACTAATTAATTAAAAAGATATTGTATTTTATTAGTGTAATTTGAAAGTTTTAAACGTTACACAGTGGCGGGGCACTAAAATCCATGTCGACATCTTTGGTAACTAGGAGGAGAGTGTATTCTTCTTCGCCTTTTATATATACTAGTGTATGCACGGGTTATAAAAAAATTTAAATTAATATGTATAAATTTAAAAAAATATTAGATAAAAGTAGTTTAATTTTTTTTTCAGATATATAAATTTTTTAATATTTATATAATGAGAGTCATATTATGATAATTTTAAAAATAATTTTTTCATGTCATTATATTATTTTATATTAAACATAATTTATTAAATTAAAATGAAGATAATGTATACAAATCAAAAGATATAAAATTTAATTTAGAATATATTTTTACAATATTTAAGGGGAAGTCAATAAATATAATAAAAAATTGATACCTTTTCTCACCCCTTTATGTCTTTGATTAAAACTAAATTGAAGAATATTCTTGATATTTATTTAATAATTCTTACATAGGGATTCAATATAACCTTATTTTCATAATATATATATAAATTGAATTTTTTAACCTAACCACAATTTAATTATATTTTATATAAAATTTTCAAACATATGTATAATAATACAAATAATTATATATACTTTACGATAAAATATACAACATTATAGAATATTACATAAAATATTCTTATGTGTACAATTAGCCTAAGATGAAATAATTTTAGAAAAAAAAGTATAAATATGAAATTATTTTATATATCATCTCATTATTTATAGTGTAATTTATTTAATAAGCTTTTTTTTTCCAATTTTAAAGTGAGAATTGAACAATTGAAAAAAATTAATTTATTTTCCCTATCCCTATCCCTTATTTAAAAAATTCATTCCATTTATTCTTCTTATCTTTTTATTCAACCTTTAATTAACAATTTGTTAAATCTCAACTGAGTAGAATATATATATGTGCAAAAGTTAAATGAAAATCAAGAATTAAAAGAAAATATCCATATGCTTACCCATCCTCCACAACATCATTTAATATCACAATATTTGAAAGTATAAATTCTCTATAATAACTTATTATTTAAAGTATTATATATTTTATAATAATTTATTTATAAACTTTTATTAAGGATAAAACAATTGAAGAGAAAAATTATTCCACTTTTCTCTCTATCCTTTTTAATTAGCATCATAACAATGATTTACTAAAATCAAGGAATGTACTTTTAATTTTAAGTAAAGTTTGAATTTTCTTTTCCCTAAAATTTCTTTAGCTTGTAATAAAATAATTTTAAATAACAGATTTCACATAAATATTTTGAATAAAAGAATGTCATTTAATAATAATTTTAAATAAATTAATCCCAATTTTTTGTGGCTAATAATAAACTATATAAGACAAATTAGGTAGTAGAGTATTAAAGTGTGTTAATAGAAGATAGGTTGGTAAAATTATTTGAGAGAGAAGTTAATGGTGTTCAATACCGAGATAATTTTTCTTTGTAGTACTTTTGAAATATTATAGTAATGTATATATTCCTAATATATATTATTTATTAGAGAGAATCCTATTTAATGACTAATAAGCGTTGGGTGTAGTAATAAGCGAGTTATACTCTTAGGAATAGAATATAAATTTAAATCTTGAAAGAGGTAACTATTGGAAAAACCTTTTATTCTCGACTATACACAAGGTAGAAATACCTTGAAAATGAAAAAAAAAAATTTCTATTCAATGAATAGTTGATCATTAAATATGGATATTTTTTTAACTAAAATTCAAATCATATTTCACCACATGTGAGAAATTAGCTACTTTACTAAATCTAATTTCCGTTGGTTTGCTTTTGTTTTTCTACTAATAATATTATAATGAGAGGCAATTTTTAAAAAATGTATTTTATAAATTGTTGGATTATATAATATGTATAGCTCCCAAATTCTAGATTTTTCCTATGAAATGTTGCTTTGTGTGTAGAATATTTTTCATGTAACAATATTATATCATTTAGAGTTTAAGCTTAATTTCTATTCAAAATATTAAGTTGTTATTCCTGTAAGGTTTTTCTTTTCGAGTTCAAACCAACAAGTGCAAGTTTTAAAATCTTGAACCACCCTTTGTAATTTTCAAATATTTTTATTGATGATAAAAATTATATGCATTATCAATTTTTGAGGAGTATTTTAGTTCTTTTTTTTTTATTAGGGAGTATTTTAGTTCTTAATTATTGTAATAGCATTGTTTTATGGTTGCTTACTAATTAATTTTTCTTTTGTTTTACAAATTTGTTATACAAAATGTGAATATTTTAAAATATTATTTAAATTATAAAAGAGTAATATTAATTTTAAAGAAATATAACGTAACTACTAAAAATATATATAACAGCACCAACTAAAACAATGTATTATAATCTGACCTTGATTGAACCGATCATTAATTTGATCTTGAATCAACTTATATCCGTTATAGCAAGTAGCAACAGGACTTACCTGAAACAACTGAAATTACACATAATAACAAAAATAATGTTAATATGTATTCCTAATAATTAACTTAAACATTTTTTAATGTAAAATTTTATCCATAATAGTATAAATTGTGATTTATATACTATTAAAAAAATATTTAATATATTTTTTTAATAAATAAAATTATTGAATATATTTGAGTGAAATTTTAAATTAAAAATTTTTTTGAACACACACATTAGGAGGGTTTGTTATTTTTCTTTAAAAAAATTGGGTTAATTATGTTTTTTTAAACCCTAAAAATAAAATATAAAAAGGAGGAGAGCAATGATTTGCACGAACGTCAAGGTTAATGAGCGGAGATTACAAGAGTAGGGTAGCGCGTTAAAGAGAGCGCGTGACGCAATAAATGGGAAGCATCGGAATCTCTTACACAAGTCCAACGTCATCAGCATTAATAGTAGTGAGACCAAAGTGGGCAACACCCTCCGGACATTGTCATGTTTAATGTGAGAGATACTATCCCTTTCACTTCCTATATATTCCCTTTTCAAAAATCAAATCAAATAAAAAATAAAATATGCTCGTCCAACATATGGAACAAACATATTAACATTAAATGATAAAATTATAAACATCTTAGATGATGTAGGTATAAATATACTTATGTGACTGTAATTTTTAATTTCTTACATTACATATTATTAGGGCATTTATTAATGATTTCTTTAAATTTAAACCTTATTATTAATCTTTAATTTATTAGTGTAACTGATGATTTATTACTGCATTCAATTGAATATATAATAATGTTATAGTATTATCATATCAATATTAATTTATTAAGTTTATTCTCGATGTTCTCTCTCTCTCTCTCTCTCTCTCTCACTCTCTCTCTCACGTGAGCTACTTTATAAAGGGTGGGAGGCGGACACGCAGTTCTAGAGGGAAGAAGACAGAGGCGATTGCAGTGCAGAGAGAAGAAAGAGTCAAAACCAACAAAAATACACCCACACAAGGGCTCCAACCCCAAGGCAAGGCAAGGCAAGGCAAAGTAGGAGCCTCCCTCTCTCTCTCTCTCTCTCTCTCTACTCATCACGCTTTCTAACATCTTTCTCTGTTCCGTGTGGTAGCATCATTTGCAATAGCCGAGAGAGAGAAGGGAAAAGTGGGAACACAGAGAAAGCCACAGGGTTTTGTTTCTCTTTGCAGTTGCACTCTCTCAGCAGCAGCAGCAGCAGGAGGTGGGGTGCGGGTGTGTGTGTCTTCCTGCTCTCTCTGGACCGAGAAACTAGAGAGAGAAAGAAAAGGGGGACAAGAGTGAGTGCTAGGTATCTGAGTGAGTGAGTATATATACAAAGAGATAGTGCGTGAGAGAAAAAAATATGCAGCAGCACCTGATGCAGATGCAGCCCATGATGGCAGCCTACTACCCTAACAACGTCACCACTGATCACATTCAACAGGTTCCTTTCTTCTCCCTTCTTCTCCTTCTCCGGATCAGTGCCTTTCTTTCCTTAGGTCTACCATGCCAACAATCTGTATTTTCCATGTATATATATGTGTGTGTCGCTTTTGTGTTCTTCAAGTTTGGACAAATACCATATATACATACAGATATAGTTGTATGTACATATTGAAGGGCACTGGCACCCGTCCCTGGTCAGGAGCCTTTTGTCTCAGCACTACTGATGCTTGTGGGTCTTGTATGCCACTTTTAGTACCGCTTGTGGTGTGCTTTAATAATATGTTTTCTGTTCATACCTGCTCACTCTCTTCTATTCTGCTGCCTTCTTCTTTGTCAGCTTCTGTTACCTGTTACTTGTTGGCATTGGTTGTGCAAATCCTATGTGGGTGGTGTTTGCCAAATATTTTCTCCTCTTTGCCACCACACACCCCCACCCCGGTTGGTTGGGTTCTTTTACTTTTTGGAAATATATTTATATGCTACGCCGCTGCCCGAGCTTATGTATGACGTGTGCTTCTCTCAGTGTTCAGATTAGATTATCTGAAAATCCGAATCTGGAGATGATAAACCTTGTCTTTATCATCAAACCATGACCACCTCATTTGATATTTTTATCACTGTTTGGTGTCACTTGACTCGCTCTTATGTTTCTTGGTGTAGCTTTTTTAATTACACGGTCTGGCAGACTGTATAAAGCCCCGCATCCCACTTTGTGACTTGATATTAGAGTTCAAAAAAATGGAATGATGTAATAATAGAGCTAGCTTGCAACTTTTAATTAATTTTAGGATTTTAATTAGGTAGCAACTCTTTGCTGCAAGATAGATAGGGAACGTTTGTTAAATTTTGATATATTTATTCGTAAGAAGTGGTTTGATTAATTAGCTGCTGTTCTAATTCCTTTCACGAATCGTAGGCCATTTTAAGAAAGAGTTTAAGGTGAAAGCAGAAATAGAGTTCACACTCCACATGCCTTGAAAGGCTTAATATTTACTTTATATATATCTAGTCAACTAGAATAAACTCTTGTCTTAAACCTTCTAAAAATCTACGCGCATCACCGTATTATTTTGCCTGCATTTATGTGATATTATCATGCACCTTCTTTAACCTTTCACTTTCTCTTTTATCAAGCAGTACCTGGATGAGAACAAGTCCTTGATTCTGAAGATTGTCGAAAGCCAGAATTCTGGCAAGCTGAGCGAGTGTGCCGAGTAAGAATCAGTCTAATAATTCTCCTGTCAGATGGATAGTATTTATTGCTTCTCATTTCTTAATTTTGCTACCAATCTATCGAGCATGCCTCTATTCCGGTGCCTTAGTACTTGGCAGGGTTAGATGCTAGCTAGTTCCATATGGTATACTAGGTTAGATCTAGCAACGAATAACCTTGCGAACTGGATCATATGGGGTACAACATCGATGAGTCTTCGGGCCCCATGATATGATGATAAATTTCAAGCATGTCAGCAACCGAATAGAATTCGAAATTGTACTACTTCATTGTGAGAAGAATAAATATGACGGATTCAATGTCATGAATGATATCTCTGCAAGACTTTGAAATTGTTAGTATCTCGCCAGTTTGTATATTACATTTGCAGGCCTATTAGGTAGCTCCTATATGGACGGCTTTTGGATATGAACATAGTTGCAAGATTTAGCTATGAGCCTATGAAAATAAATAAATGATAACTTATAAAACTGATTGAGATTTTTCAGACGCCCTTCACGATGAGACATTTTACATGTAACTACACTAGATTAATGCAGGAGTCTCAACAAAATTTGTTATTCTCTAACCGCTAGTATTATTTTTGAGCGAATATTTCTACCTTTACATATATATAATTAGAAGATTATTTAAGACTCTTACATTTCTAACTTGTCGTCTGAGACAAAGCTCGAGGTATCCACAACTAATAACTCTTATGATGCTTCCGCAATTTCTAGCCTTGATCCCTCTCAATCCTGTGCTTCTCAACCCTGTGATTCTTCGCAATCCTTCCCGAACACGCACGGATCTTAGTGTTTTCGATATCAAGTTCACTGGTTTTCTCAAATTCCTACTCAGATAGTGCAAATTAAAAATAACGTTTTGGCAAAATATTGCATGTCCCTTTGGATTCGAATGTGAGTCACATACTTTAGAATAGAAACTTTTTCTGGCAAGTATACCTTTTCTTTGTTTGATCTTTATTAAGCTGTTGGAAGTGAAAACATTAGGAAAAATGATAAAAACATTGCTTTGGAAGGTTTTCTTGAAAATTTGGTTTAGGATAGATCATAGAGCCAATAGTGTCAATTGAACCATGTAGTGGGATCATAAAGTAAGCCTTATTTGACTTGTTCTTTTATCCTGGACATTTTTTCACATTTTTTCTTTTTCTATTCTAGATATCAAACTTGTTTGTGTAGAGAGAAAAAAGAAAGGATTATTGGATTTTGTCCTAAATATCTTGACATCCCCATGGTTGTTTAATGACTAATCTCATGTTCTTGTTCCTGCATTCTTGGAGTATTAATTAAAGGGTCATATAGTCCTTACGCCATTATTTCAGGAACCAGGCAAGGCTACAGAGAAATCTCATGTACCTCGCTGCAATAGCTGATTCTCAACCCCAACCACCTACCATGCCTGGACAGGTACATGCATGCCTTATTTTCAATATCGATTTAGTATAAATGATCACCACTTGGATATCATATCTGTTATTCTGTTGCTTTAAACACACGTTGGTTAC